>CM031238.1:55304913-55904913 GCA_018340775.1 Taxus wallichiana var. yunnanensis | reverse complement strand
TCGGCGTAATAATAATTAATATATATTTGTTTGAAAAATGTGGATAAATATTAATATTGATAATTATCTAGAATTTTTATATAAGTTTGTTTATTAAAGAGTTTTATATTTGATCAATCTATCATTTTATCTATAAATATTTCATTGATATGTGATACATGATTTCACTATTGCATTGGACCTTAAAAAATCAAAAATAATAATTAACGATTGTTAAACCCCCTACTTTTTAAGATATCCCAATTCTTTAATCATCTTCTCTAAGAAAGGACAAAAACTCTCTCTACAATGATTAAATGATTGTCAAATTTGAGGTCAACCATTTTTATTAACATCTCACTTATTACACTTCCCATTTGTTGGCATTTTAGGTTTTACCTATCGGTGTAATTATGGATAAACTAGTACATTTTTTAATGTAAACTATTAGATTTTGCACGGGTGAAGTGCAAAAATGCTTCTTTGGCTTAGTGTCAAGGATTGAGGTGTATCCATTCTTCCAAATTTTCCTAGGGCACGATCACATCTTCATCCATTTTTGGTATCCCCTCGCGATTTGTACCTTGGTGGATGGATAGACAAAACCTTTTAAGCCATCATCTTCACCGTTGACTATAACCCAAATGATAGTACAAATATTTTAAATATGTCTAACTGAAAAATTTCATTTTGTATCAATTTTGAGGCATTTTATCTTTTATTTATCACACATTTTTTTCCCATTAAAGGGTTTTGTGTTGATTAACAAATCACCTTGTCCACAAGTTTCATGTTGAATGACGATGAATGGTTGTAATTGAATAACATTCAAGCATTTTTATTGAGAGACAAACAAGCCTATCAATTTCGCAAACTATGGGGCTTTCGTTTTGTAAAATGGAGAGGAACTATCTTCTAATGATTTGTTTGAATTTCCTAAGATTCTATAATTGATTTTAAATGATAAAGACACATTTTTAAAAAAATGCTCCAACTATCTTTGGCCAGGATTTCTTTAATTTTGAGGTGATAGACATTGGTTCACCCATGTCATTGAAGAAGGACGCATGTTCATATAGTGGATGTGAGCCTACATGCCTTTTCCATGCCTCCCCTCACCTCGGGCTTACATCTTCATAATTACCCATCACTCATTAAGGGCATAGATTATCCAACTTTCAAGATAATATTGACCCATCTTATGTATATATGCCTATGTCATCCATACCATCCTACTATATTTTTTTTTATAAACATACTTTTCTATATGTAGATTTTTTGTATTGTTTGATAAACACATTGTATTGAGGATCAACCCCTAACCTCTCATTTATGACAACTCTTTATCAATTGATCTACATCAAATCATTAAATACTACTAAAAATTTATTGATATCTAAATCCAAATGATGTTTGGAGGTAGGACCCACCGAACAACATGACACGCATGATGGTTTCATGTAGCATGTATGTGGTGTCATAATATGGGAGTGTTATCATGTAGGTTGATAGCCACATCCCTCCTTAAGATGGTGGCTTCTAATTTGTTCTTTCATTTCTCAAATGTAGCCCCCTCGCCTTGTTTCATCTCCAGCATGCATTGTCGGTTTGCACTTCCACCATGCCTAAGAGAAGAAAGAAGGGAAAATAATAGAAATTGGAATTGGGAAAGACCTTTGGTGTTAAAAATAACACAATTTGAGAGAGATGCTTTAATAGATCAACTAATCAATGTGACCACAAAGGTCCTGTGTGGGCCTAGTCGAAAATGAATATATTCATATAGTTTTTAACTCCTCGCCCTTATTTACCATTGAATTCATAAGGATTTGAGAGGATAACATGAAATTTGATAAGAAATATTGGACACGTGATGAATTCTAGTCCTTTTTCCATCAAGGTCACTAAAAGGAACTATGATGAAATGAATGGTGATTTTATTCTTCTCTCATCTCAAAACCACCGCAAACATACATTAAAAGTTGTTTTCAACTCCTTGATAAGTAACATTTGTACAATTTTTCCAATTACGGAAGAAAATTTAAATTCAAGTCTATAATTGTTGAAATTGACTCTTTCTTATGGGATTGGCTCTCCCTTTGGCCAAGTGTAAATGTTGATCTAAAAAATATTGCTAATTCTTCTACTCCTCCTACTATCCATAGGAATCTTTTTGGTCCATCATCATCTAGCCCCGGTCTCTAAAAAGAGAACCCTATTTCTCTAGATGATCCCTTTGATAAGAATTATTGGGAAAAATTCTTACTCTTCCTAACAATTGCCCTCTCAATGTTATTGGTAAAGGTTGCAACTCCACCCTTCTTAGTTGTTCCATTGAGTGCTCAAGGTGTTGATAATTCTATCAAGATGCATAATATCTCTTTTATAATGCCTAGAAATTCTCATGACCAAATCACAAGTAAAAAAACTATGATATTTTTTCTTTTACAACAACACTTGGGCTCACTTAGTATGACTCAACATCACATGATACACTTGCAAAAACATGGTCCCACTCATACAATGGAATAATAAGGTACTTAACACTAAATGTAAACACGACTCACACTACCAAGCCTACATACGAGGCTTGCAATGAAGGAGAGATCATCATTGCAACTACCACTTATAACTCCACTAAGGAATCCTAGCTAGCCTTTGGTTCTCGGTGTCTAAAATAACACCCATGCTATTTTGAAAACTTCATTCAAGTTAAGGACTTAAGTGCTTCTTGCTAGAAAAACCATGGAGAAAAGGAATGAAAATGTAGTGTTTCGTATATATCATGAACTTAGTGTTTCACGGGTTTACCCAACTTGCGAACAAAGGAGCATCACCATTGGGAAATATGTCATGGAACAAAAGCTTAGGACTTCACGATATCATTGCGGAGAAGAAAGTGAAGTGTGGGAGTGTTGAAGAAGTTTACAAACAAAATTTGGCAAGCTGGTCAACTCCGTAAAAAAAGAATTCAATGCAACAAAGAAAACCCATGGAACAAATGAGTAGAAGCCACAAAACAATTAAATTCAAACTATCGTAGTATAAAGCAAACAAATCCACAAAACAAAGAATCTACAAAACAAAATAAGTCTGCACAGTAGAAAGAAAACTGTGGGACGAAGGAGTAGAATACGCAAAACAAGTAAATTCAAAATCCCTTGGTACAAAGCAAAAAAATTCATGAAACAAAGAGTCTCGTAATACAAAGGAAATGTTGTGCAAGTTGATGGGTTTTGCACAACGAAGAAAATCCGCATATCAAAGGAACTTGTAGAACGAATGAATGGGCATTCGCAGAAGGGAAAATATAAAGCTAAGGAACAAAGAGTACGCGATAGAAGGAAAATGTAGAGTTAGTTGATGATTGCGTATCAAGGCGGAGAGATGAATAATAAAGTTGTAGATTGTCTAACATTCACTAAGTTAAAAAAATGTTGTGGAAGAATCGACCAAGGTGGTGGGACATCAAAATTATGTGAAATACAACAAAGTTGCATTTAATCCATACCAAGAACCCAACCACTCCAACAACCGTAATTTAATTTTGAATGATATCATCCTCCTACACCGGAAATATGATGGCATGTGATTATAACAAAATGGGGCACCCATACCGCCCGCAAAATCAATGGTGAATGGTCCTTGCATGTACAAGCAGGTGGTTGAATCCATTCATCGTTGGATGTGATATTTTCCCTCTTCCTCTCTCTCAAAATTTCTATATATGTAAGTGCAAGAGAACATGTTAAGGGTTCACTTTTCTACTAATTTTGAGAGCTCTTCCCTTTTGAGCTTGAATATTTTTCTCATAGACCTATGTAACATGCATGTGAAGATTTCATGCGCCTCCACTTTGGTAGCTTGTAAATTGACACTTTCTTGATATTATATGCAAGTGTGATCTCTTTCCTTTGAATGCATCAGTGTTTAACGTGAATATTTCGATCCTCTTGTTTGCCTCAATATTATTATGTTTATATCTTACAAATTTTGCATGCACTTTGCTTGGTGATTTAACAAAAAAATATTAAAATAGATTTCAGAGTCACTAATATGATAAAATACAAATACTAAGCACTCTAATGATGTAACCTTGTAAGAAAATAGGAAAGATAGGAGACTTATATGATTTATGCTTATCCTGGAATAGATCCAAACTAGAAAAATTGATGAACAAAGGTTGGGCGAGTGTCATAAATGCTCGATACTAATTCGAGCTTATGGACAGAGCCGGACATGAGCACCCGCATTAGGGCAAGGGCACTGGGTGCCAAAGACCACTTCAGGTGCCAAAGACCACTTATGGGTGCATGTGACTACTCAAATTATCATAATCTAATTTCTTCGTGTTGCTAGGGTTTCACACTTATTCGTTGATGATCGCCTACTATTTGCACTTTGATCGCCGAGGTACGTGTAACTTGCAACACAAACCCTAACTACCTATATAAGCTCCAATAACACATCAAATTGGAATGAAAAATGTAATATGTGAAGTTGGACTAACCTTGACGGTCACCAAGAGTGAACTTATGATCCAACACAACGCTACACTCCAAACTCCATGTAGTTCTTTGTGCTTGTGTGTGAAATAATGTCCTTAGGTTTCCCTCACATCAATGATGCCAAGATAATAGGATATGGATAAATAAAATGCAAATGTGTGAGATGGAATTCAACACTTCCCCTTCCTATACAATGTATGCAACACAAAAATGTAGTCCCTTTTATGGTAGTGATAATATGTAGATGTGATTGCCCCTTAGAATTGCCAGCCAGAATAATAGTGTATGTTGTATATATATATGGATATCTTGTTTGAATTTTGACACTAGTGACACGACATGTTGACTATGACCTTGGGATAAGTATAATAAAATTAAAAAGGTCAACCACAAATGTCAAAACAAGTGAAAAGAACAAAGAGGATAGGAGCACCCGTAATGGACAGGAGTTCATGGGTGTTAGTGTTCAAACCGGGCGATGGTGTTCCAGGGATAACGACGACATACGTGAAAAGAGGTCGATAGACAGGGGATCCCCGTGACTCACCAGAACTAGGTACAAAAATGATAGATGTGAGAGAGAAGACAATAAAAATGATCAAAAAAAGTGGATGGACTAGGGAGTGTGTCACCAGTGAATACTTTTCATACTTAATATCCATGCATATAACAACATACTTAGCGGTATGGTAAAATAGTAATATTTGCATGATTTTGTGTCTATACTTGGATCTTTGCATGTATTGTTGTATTTGTGTCCCCGAGCCAAAATTGAGCCCACTCCTAGTTTGGTGCATCACCTCTCTTTATTTCAACATTTCCCTCTTTCAACCCTGTTCCTTTGAATACTTAAGATATGATTAGATAGTTGTAGTGTAGTGTTGGTTAGTTAGTCACAGTGAGCTAGGATAAAAGGATCCAACCTTCTCTTGGATTGACCTCAAAAGGTGTCATTGTCCCACACTTTGGAGGTCTTTCAATGTTTCATTGAGGTGTTGAATCTAACAGATTCAACAAGGGTACAATCTTATGCGACAAAAGTTTTGGCACTCTGATGGGACAATTTGAGTCACTTATAGCTCACTTTTAGTCTTCTTTCCCTAAGTTGAAAAAAATATCCCCTAAATTACCTACACCCTTAGTCCTTGAATTGCCTCAAAATATTCAACCTTTTCTTTCTCCTATCCCTAAGCCAAATACTTCATCATATGCCTCCACATCTTATTCCTCTTATAAGAAATATGATATTGATGATCTTAGAGCCTTGGTCAAGAATCTATCTAATGAAATTACCTCTCTGAAGAGGAAACAAACTCAGACATTGAGAAATTACCAAAGTTTCAATCAATGACAATCTTCTAATCAAATGTTCAATCAAGGTTATCAACAACAGAGATCTCAATATCCAAATAAGAGATATGGCCAAAATAATCAAGTAAATAAGTTACATGGCCACAATCCAAATCTACCTCTTCAAATATTTGTTCTTACACAATAGCTTCTTTCCACAAACACAAGCAAATCCCTTATTCCAATGTAAAATCTTTGTAGTACAAGAAGTTTGAATGGTTTTTTCCATGTAGTCAACCGCATAATAAAAATAATTGTGCAAATGGTGTACAAGTTTAGGACCTTATGGTTCAAAATTATTTCAATCAACAAGAACCATTGATGGAAATGACAAATTCCAATGTGGAAATGATACAAGAAGCCTTCGCAGAGAACTCGATTGCATGTTTTGCACTCTTGAAGATTTTTTCGGTTAATAAAACCACAAACATATTAAATAGACCACAACTTCATGTTATAGATAATACAAGATCAAAGAAGAGGCATATATAAATGGTTGCTCCCTCCCTTCAAAGTAAAGTCTACATCTCAAAGAAAATCAATCTGCAAACTTAAGCAAAAGTACATAGTTGGCTTCATCTAACGAATTTGCTTTTGCAAAATAAAATCTACAATACACCGAGAACACACAAAAAAATTTTTGCCATCCAAAGAAACACTTCCTTTGATTGAGCGGCATAAGAAAAGAGAATGTCACACCCTCGATGCATAGATGCACATGTGTTCCCCTTAACATTTTCGAGAACATGAAGAAGAAAACTTGAACTTGATAATGTGGGATGCCTTGTCTATCACATCTCAGAGGGATCTCTTACAAGAAGCTTTGAAGCTGGTTATGGGAAAGTCAAATTCCACAAATACACATGTGCTAACCAAAGGATGAACAAGTAAGTAAGATTAAAAATCCTCCACCCTTCTACATGTCTTTGATTGTGGGAAAGCACCTAGTACATAATTACATGATAGATTCTAGTGCTAGTACTTCTGTAATGCCCAAGAAAATAGTAGACATTTTAGGCATTGAGTATAACCCAACTTATAAGGGATTCCTATAACTTGATGGCTCAACTATCAAAATATTAAGAGTGATAAAATATCTTGAGTTGACCCTTCATGCTTGTCCGAGCCTAACCATAACTCAAGATATCTCAGTTATTGACTTACCTCCTTTCTTTTCCATCTACTTATCAAGATATTTCACAACCAAAGTGGGTGGGTATTTATCTTCTAATTGGTCTCACATGCTCTTAAGAACCAGATATGGTACAAGATTCACCATCAGAGATAAGCCAATTTCTTTTTACCATGTTGAATCTTATGACCCTGATCTTCTCAACTCTAATTGCATAATCCAAGAAGAGGAAGAAAATGAATTAGTGTCGACAATAGTCTACTCCTCCTTGTTTAGTATCTAACCTTTTATTAGATGAGTGGGATAAGGATCATTATGAATTTGATTCCTATGATATAGTTGTTGTCCAAAATTACACCTCATATAAATTTGCATAACTCATCAAAAGGACTTAACCAATTTTGTGCTCTAGAAAATCCACGGGACACCGATTCAATCTATTATAATTAACACCGAGATCATAAAGTCTCTTGAATCCATCCTTGAATTTCTTGTTTACTATTCTCCAAAATAGAACCCATGTTATTTGGACAACTTCATTCGAGGTGTAAGCTCACGAGGCTTCGAAAAGGAGATCCACAGAATGAAGGAACTTAGTGTTCTATGGAAATTAGAAAGCATAATGCATCGCGAATTTTGTAAGTCCGCACAATAAAGGAAAAGTCATGGAGTTATATGTCGCGGGACAAGGTAGAAAGAGATGCGTAACATTGTGAAGTAGAATAAGAGGTTTAAGTGCGTAAGGAATGTGAAAAGTTCATATGAGATGAGCTACGCAAGGTTGAAATCTGCGAGAACACAAAAATCCATGAAACAAAAAAATCTGCGTATCAAAAGAAACCCACAAAACAAGAGAGTGGTCATCCGTAGAATAATAAAAGTTAAAAGTTGTGTACACAAGAAGTCACGCTAAGGATTCAAATACCATGAAAAAGGTTGCATAAGGAAAAATAAAGAATACTATTTGATTTTAAGACCCTTATTACAAGAAGAGGCCACTAAAAGTAAAATTATGGTCACATATTATGAGAAGAAAGGAAACAAGTCCATTGATCATTTAGAAGTTGTTAAAGCCATGAAAGACCATGGAAATAAAAACAATGTTGCAGATCATAATAGAAACATCGAGATGATGCCGATTACATAAGGAAGATAGCGGACCGTATATAAACCCGTGGATTGTAATTTTTTTGCCTAACTCGCTTCAATAAAGGTAAAACTAGTCCCAATCACCAACATTAAATATTATACATCAAAGTCCACATTTTCAGACAATTTGATAGATTTCCTTTCAAGCAACCTCTCATCAACTATATTTATTTTGCAAGCATTGAATCGTGATTGGTCCTTAGTGGGTAGCGGGTGGTTGGTACTCTTAATTTCTAGTGCGATATGATTTTATCCCTCTATCTTCTCTTTTTTTTTTCTATAAGAGGCAACTTAATATCATTAGAAAAGGGTAATCTCCCGACTACAAAGTCACCATGTCAAAACGGTTATTGATATTTAATGAGTTGTAGACCTATGATTTGGTCACATGTAATGCGCTCGGTGCCCTCCCGGTGATGTAATGGATTGTGTATATTTTTATTAGTAAAATCTTGTTATTGTGGCTCATATCTTCCCTTTACTTATGTTTATTATGTCTCTTACCTATCTGTTTATTTTTGGTATGTCATGTTTGGGATTTATTTGCATGTTTTTCATTTCTCTACATCTAAGATGTGTGGAATGGAATGGTTAGCGTAATGCTGATCTATGGCATATATTTTCCTCTCATCCCATGGTTTTCTTTTCTTTTCTTCCCCTCATGGAGAGAGAACCATTTATGTTCGACGTCATTTCCATTCCCTTAGCTTAGTTTCATTTCATGCATTCCTCCTTCCCCTTTTCCCTTGCAGAATAGCTTAGCTTAGGAGTAGTGTTAGCGTTAGGATAGATAAGTAGAGGAAGCTAAACTTCTTCGAAGGTTTGTCCCAAGAAGAAAGGTCCTGGACCTTGGGGATATTCCCATGTTTCACTGAGGTATTGAATTTGGTAGATTCAACAAGGGTGCAATATGAGGCGACAATCATTTTAGCATGCTCAATGGGTCTTCTTGAGTCGATTACAACTCATTTCACTAAGATTGAGGTCTTGCTTATTGATCTTTGTCCTTTTGATGCATTATCCCAACACATCTAGTGACTCCACTGATCCAACAACCCATTTCTTTCATTTGTAAATCATTTCCATTCATCCTTTTCCTTACTTTCATGAAGTTGTGCAATCATGACTTCATTTCCTCATTGGGATCCTCATTTTCAAGAGCAATATCATTCCCCTCCATCTCCTTTTTTCAAAACTCCCCTCCAAATAAGTTTTATGAGCCTTATCATGATGAATATGCCTATGATCCAACCCCCACTGATCCATATGGTTATCCTATTAACCATGATGTTTTTCAAGAACATGGATATATAGGAAACATAGGCTATTCCATGTCCGATGACGACTTCTAGTTGCATAAGTCCAAAATATGGAGGCAACCATGCAAAAGGAAAAGGATATGTTTGAAATCATGATAGCTAAATCACATGGTTTTAGGGATCCCTATCTATGAGGTGGTCCTCTACCAAGATGGTATAGCCCTTAACAAAAGCTAGAGGTAATGGCCAAATCCTTGAATCGATGCCAGAGTTGATTGAAATAATGGAAGATAATCAATATAGTTGTAGGGAACCCTATCAATGGGGTAATCCTTCACTATCATCATATAGCTCTCTCATTCCTTCTTTCCAATCCACACCATCCTAGCCAAATATTCAAATCCCTAACTTTCTCAAAGCTCCTCTTGGCTAATCATTCTCCTTTACAAGAGGATGTTATTCCTCCCGCATTTTTCACATCCCCTAAAAATCAATAAAAATGTCAATCCTTTCCCATTTCATATACCCAAACCCATTTTGGGACGAGATTCATGTCCAAACTCTCGAGGAACTACATCCATCACCCACAACTCTCCTACCCTCTCCAAAAATATCACAATTAGAGGAGCACCTTGGAGAATTGGAGACTAGACAAAAAGACCTGCAATCTCTCAAGAAGTGGGTTGAGAATTTTGAGATCAAGTAGACTCTTCATCAAGATCCTTGTAGCGGTTAGTCTCTTGCAAGTGCACCACAATTTATTGAGGTGATCTCTACTACTGCAAATCAAGATATGTTTATTTCAGATTGGATTCAATTTGAGGATGATGATGAGTTTGTGACTCAACTCTTTCAAGAGCTTCATGTCCCCTATCCTAATCAATCTATAAGTGAAGATAAAATTGTTGAGCACAAAGTGGAAGGGGAAGAGTTTTCCAATGCCAAGGAGGATTATTTGGGGTCAAAGGGTGAACAAAATATTGTTGATTTTCCTAGGGAATATAATCTAGATCTCATAGAGAAGGAAATTATCCAAGTAAGAGCGGTAAAAGGGAGTTTCACCCAAGCATTGAAAAAGAAGAGGTAGAAGGGGTTATATGATCTAGAAGACTTAAATGACGAGGAAGATGCGATTAAACTTATAAGTATTTTATCCCCATCATTTCTCTTCCTCAACAAGGATCCTCTTGTTGTTGGAGTTTCCCTTAGACCTGAGATAGAGAAAGAAATGCTAACAAATGTTGATTATGGTCAAACAAGGTTGCATAATGAAAAATTTCAAGATTGCAGCCTTCCTAAGAAATGGAGGAAATCAACTTTGAAAAGTGTGTGCCCAATTAAATATTTATGTGTTTCAGAGCACTTTTCTAAGTTACCACTAGTCATGTTCACTTCAGAGCATGATGAATATTTTTAAAGTACCAAATATCAGCCACGACACCCATCCAAATCAATTATAGGGCAACTAGAGGAGGTGTTTATTCTTATTAAGGTTGATATTTTGACCAAAATGAGAATGCGGACCATGTTTTCACTTCCACCACTTGATCTAGTTGCAAAACTGATCTCATGGCCACATTTTTAAGGAAGTGAAGTTATTTTCCCTAGCCGAAGATCTAGATTTGTTTAGATTGCTTTGCTTTTGGTTAGAGTAGCAGTAGTTTATGTTTTCTTTTTCCAAAACAAGTGATTTGCACACTTTGCATGTCCCCATTTGAATCATGTATGATTTATCTTTTGTATATATTTTTGTGAGCCTCTTTTTGGTTGTACACAATTCATATCATTCACCCTAGAGGGCAAAAAATCAAAGATTTTTGGGGTAGTTCTAAGGATAATGTTCTTTTAAATCTCTAAGGATTAGTCTTAAACTAGTGCCAAGTTTAAAGCTTCATACAGATTGAGGGTTAGTTTTGAAAATTTGGGATCATTTTTCAAGATGCATGCTCGACTCCATGCCCAATAGATATGCTAGGCTATTGGTTAGTTCATTTAAGCAGGAAGATGTCCCTTGAACCTCTCCAAACAATTGTCTAAAATAACACCCATGATATTTGGAAAACTTCATTCGAGTTATAAGCTCATGCAAATTCGAAAAGGATATCTATAGAATGAACTTAGTGTTCCATGGAAATCAGAAAACATAGTGCATATTGGGTTTTGTAAGTTTGTGTAATAAAGGAAAATTCGTGAAGTTATATGCCACGGGAAAAGGAAGAAATATTTGTGCAACACCATGAAGTAGAAGAAAGAGGGTTGAGCATGGAAGGAATGTGAAAATTTAGCGGGAGACACGATACACAAGGTTGAAAAGCTATAGAACACAAAAAGCCATGGAATAAAGAAAATCCACGTATCAAAAGAAACTCAGTGAAACAAGAGAGTGGTCATTTGCGGAAACAAGCAAAGTTAAAAACCGTGTAACAAAGAAGTTAAGCTAAGGATTCAAACACCGCAGAAAAGGCAGAGGAAGGAAAAATAAAGAAAAACCTTTGAGTTTAAGACCCGCAGATAAAGAAGAGGCCGAGAAAATTAAAAGTATGGCCGTAGATTAGGAGAAGAAAGGAAACAAGTCCACGATCATTCAGAAGCTGCAAAAGTCATGAAAGACAATGGAGTTCAAAACAAGGTTGTGGATCACCATAGAAACATCGATGACATAGAATAGAATACATAAGAAAGATAATCGGTCGTCTAAAACCCACAAATCGTAACAAATCCATGCTTAACTTAGTTCAAAATTGCAAACTAGTCATGATCACTAGCATTAAATCTTGTACATCAAAGTCCACATTTTTAGACGATTTGATAGAGTGCCTTTCAAACAACCTCTATCACCCATACATGCCTACAAGCATTGAATCACGATTGGTCCTTGGTGGGCGACGGTGGTTGACTCTCTTCATTTTTGGTGTGATCCAATTTTCTCCCTCTCTTTGGTCTTCTTTCTCTATAAGAGGAAAATAAATATCATTGGAAAAGATCCTCTCTCGATCAGTAAATTCACCATGTCAAAACGGTGGCTGAGCTTTCATGAGTTGCAGACCTTTGATTTGGTCACATGTAATGCGCTTGGTGCCCTCCTTGGTGATGTAATGGATTGTGTATATTTTTATCAATAAAATCTTGTTATTATGGCTTGTTTATGCCCTTTACTTGTGCTTATTGTGTCTCTTACATATCTATTCATTTTAGGTGTATTGTTTGAGGGTTGTATTTTCATTTCTTTGTGTTTGATATGTGTGGAATGGAATGGTTTGCGTAGTGTTGATTTGTGGCATGTATCTACCCTCTCATCACTTGTTTTTCTATTCTGTTCTTCTCCTCACGAAGAGATATCCTCTTTCTATTTTGGCGCCATCGTCATTCCTTTAGCTTTGTTTCATTTCATGCATTCATGCTTCCCCATTTCCTTTATAGATCAATAGCTTAGCTTAGGAGTAGTGTTAGCATTAGAATAGATAGGTAGAAGAAGTCGGCCTTCTCCGGAGGTCTGTCCCAAGGAGCAAGGTCCCACACCTGGGGGCATTCCCATGTTTCAATGAGGTGTTGAATCTGGTAGATTTAACAAGGGTGCAATCTTAGGAGACAACACGTACCAAATCATCACCACTTCATTACCTTCTCTACAAGTTATTTCTCTTTGTAAGGTGACAAACAATGTTATCTAACAACTTTAATTTTGTCGCATATGCACGATATTATGATCAATAGATTTGACTCTCCTAATGACTCGAAACATAAAGTCACACAAAATGACTAACTATGCCCATTTTGCCGAATGTATACACATATGCCATGCTTTCGCATGCAAGGAGATGAGGGAAATAATTGACAAGGAAGGATGCCCCATCCTTAGGGGCAAGTTACATCTTTAGTCAAGTGGGTCATGTTCAAGAAAATTGTGATTTAGGGTATGAAAATGACTTCTATAGATGTGCCTACCATAAGTCGTCATTTGTGATGCTCAAAATTAGCTTAAGAAAATGAACCCTTTTTGAAATTACCAATATGACAAGGTTGTTGATGGAGGTGCACCTACGAGAAGGATTAGCCTTGAAAAACCCTAACCATGTCATTTCCTTGTTGGTTTTTTGAAATTTATATCTAGTTGGTTTTAGTTGTTAACTTCTACTTGACTTATTTTTATGGGTTTTTTTTTTTTGTTATTTTGGTGCTTTGTGAGACCGAATGATGTAAATTTTCAATCCGTGCCTTATATTTTAGCTCATCATATTAACATAATAAGCTTCTCGCTCTAATATTCTTATACTCATAGGTTAATGGCCCTCATCCCTTGTTTAATCAATTAAAAGAACAAGATATGCCTTTCTTTTTTATTTTCCTTTTATAAATCATATATAAATATTCTTTATAATCCATAATTTCTCATTTCTCAATTTCAATTGTTAAATAGAAGAGATAAATTTGAATGCAAATAATATAAATGATAATAGGATTGAATCGATTTATTATATTAAATTTGATTTTTGATAGAACATAACATATATATGTTTAATTTAAATATTAATATTCAATAAAAATTAATAATAATTAATAAAATAACACAAACTTGTAAATTGATGGTTTATAAATCATTTATTACAATTTTAAATGTATAACTAATAAAAAAATTAAACAATTATAAAATGAAAATTTAGAAAACCATATAATTTTTGCAAATAGTCCTTTCATAAATATATGTGTAAGCCACTACAAATATTAAACAACAAAACAAAATTTTCCGTCCTTCCGACACTAAAACATCACTAAGTAGGTAGTGTAATGCCTCCATTTAGTATGTTTCTTCTCAAAATCATTATTTGGCAATGCGCATTATTCACTAACAATGCGAATAATGAAGGCGAAGACACCAACAAATTCACCAAATAAGTTTAGTTATTTCAATGTCCCCAAACAAAATTACCCACCAACAAAACTAAAATCAAAATCCTAAATTTTATACATATGTGCCTTTTTTAAAAACCTCGGCATAATTAAACATATTTCTTTTGGGTAATGAAACTTTAGCACCGACATTTTAAAAGTATTAAACCTAATATTTGACGGTCAAATGTAGTAATTAATGGGCACATGCATCCTACTATTACCACTATTCTAGCAGCCATTCACGCTAGGTTTCACATGGGGAGTCCACTTTTTCTTTAAAAAATTTCGACTTTTCTCTCACATCTCATTGGTTCCTAAGTTTCATGTTTAAAATACTATTACATTTCTAACCTATTTTGTTGACCTTTGTTAAGTCAAAGTGTTAATTATTAGAGATTAGATAATATATTAATAAAGTTCTTATTTGCATTCAATTGTCAATAAATACATAAGTGTTCTAGTTAATAAATTTTAAACTTATACAAAATATATTTAGTATTTGAAAAGAAATCACAAATACATAAAAGTGATTAAGCAATTATCAAAATACTAATCATTGAGCGAGTTATTTTCGCAGGTGATTATCTCGCATTAATTTTGTATTGATTAAGCAATTATCAAAATACTAATCATTTGCAAATCCAAAGTGGATTATCTGCATTAATTTTGTATTGATTGCCAGTCCGCCCCTTGGGCGGTGGCTTATAAAATGACCACCTCCTCGGGCCATGCATCTATTGATGCTGGTCTTATCGTAGGAGCTTTGGACAATGGCGTTGAAATGAGCGAGGAAGTTCGTCCCGAAGGTATTCGACGAGGTAAGGATACTGATACTCCTTCCCCAGATATTGTTCTTGATTTACCAATGTTTGACAAAGCTTGCAACTGGTTTGAATCTTTTTCTCTTGTTGCTTATTTTGTGGGTTGAGTTCCCCCTGAAGGTATCCTCCGCCAATGGATTCATAATCATTGGAAACCTCATGGAGTCAAGGTAGAGGGAGTCCAAAACATGACCAAGGGTTTTTTTCTGTTTCGCTTTACTAATGTTGAACATTACAAAGCCATTATTAACCATGGTCCTTGGTTTATTTGCAATACCCTTGTGGTTTTCTCCCACTGGACTTGAGATTTTCAAGTCTCTGAGCAAGCCAAACTCAAAATTCCTATTTGGGTCGAATTTCCAGGCCTCCCTTTACCTCTGTGGGGATTCGTTGATCAACTTATCAAACCCTTGGGTCGCCTCATCTGCCACGAGCAAAGTAAGTTCTACTCGGCTCGACCCCAAAACGGGTCTGTGTAGAAATTGATCTCTCAAAAGACCTCAAAGATACCCTCGATATCCAGGTTGGAGACACGCACTTTTCACAGAAGTTCTATACATCAATCTACCCAACACTTATTTTCGGTGCCAATCAACCATATGATCAAGGATTGTCCTCTCATGAATCCAAACCCACCGCCGGTTTCGGAGAAAACCCCGATAGACCCTAAATCCAACACTCCTTCCTCTGATGGATGGACTGCTGTCAATGGCAGAAAACCTTCGGCCTCGACCCGCAATAAGCACCAACAGGCTACTTACAAATCGGTGGTCACCCCTACTTTTGCTCCTTTGAAGTCGTCTGCTGCGACCCCTCCCAAGCCCACGCCCGCCATCTCTCGGTCTCCGCAAGCTACAATTGTCATCAACCCTCACCCCTCAGCTCCTGCTCTTTCACACCCCTCATTTCCCGAGACCTCAAGCTTTCTGGATCTCACGGCCGGTGGTTTGGCTACTCGCATAAATAGAAAGGCTGCATTGATGCCGTCCCGAAGTCCTTCCCTCCTTCCGAGGAGATTTCTTGTAGAGACCCCGCCGCGTCGCTCGAACTTAGTGGTTTTATTCATGGGAATGCATGGCGAGTCACTTTCTAACCGCTTTGGAGTGTTAGCCGATCTCGAGGAGGAAAACATGCACCTTGATAGTTCCCCATGTTAGTTTACTCATGGAGTGTCGGGGCTTACAGATCTCGACTTCATGCAGATATCTTGTCGAGAGATAGTTATAAGCATTTTGCAAAGTTTCGTGTGTGTGTCTCAGGAAGTCAAAATCTCTGGCTTTCATCTTTCTGCTGCTATGTGTACCATCTGGCCTGGTTCTCTCTGCCAGATGTCAGCTCATGATAATGGTCGAGGGGGTGTTGTCACTCTTTTAAGCCCTGACCTCAGCTCCAATATCATATCTTGGGGTTTTGACCCCACTCATTGGGTGGTGTGGACC
This sequence comes from Taxus wallichiana var. yunnanensis, assembly GCA_018340775.1. Taxonomy (NCBI): domain Eukaryota; kingdom Viridiplantae; phylum Streptophyta; class Pinopsida; order Cupressales; family Taxaceae; genus Taxus; species Taxus wallichiana. The sequence goes on along the minus strand of CM031238.1, from coordinate 55,888,386 downwards.
CTTTTTGAGTTTAACGGCCACATTCTTGGGTTGGCCAATATTTATGCTTCCAACGATGCATCTGAACGTTCTTCTTTTTGGCGGTGGTTGGCTAATCATCTTCCCTTTGCTACTGCTTTTTTACGGAGATTTCAACATGGTTGAATCCCCGGAAGACAAATTGGGCCGGCTTCCAATGCGTTGGTGTCTTGCGAACGTACGCATGCAGAGTCACATGTATGCAAGAATCACAATGTGCAAATCGAGCAAGGAAAAACATATCATAAGTAGGAAAACTAGTTGTTCATTTATTTTGACATTGTCAAAAGCACCCTAGTGCTTTCAACACCAAATCCCGACCAAATATATATTTGTCATTGAGGTAGCTTTGAGTTACTGGAGACACATTTTTAGGTTCAAATTTAGACCACATTTCAACAATACTAATTTATTTAAGATAAAGCCCTTGTGGTTGGCTCACTCACCTCAACTACTACTTTGGGTGCTTTGGGTCGTGGGTTCAAATCCCGTAATTTACCCGTAGCATGTGTTGAGGGCTCGGTGTATGTTGTTCCATATGAGGTTGATCGTTGGTGCTCTCCTTGTGTTAGAACTTCGCTCCTCGAAGCTCTAGGTCGCTAGGTATTCATCGATCCTCGAGATTACCAAAAATAATGATTTATTTAAGATAAACATCTAAACCCTATGTATTCTCGCCTCCTAGTTGATTTCAAATATTAATTAAGAAATTAAATGCGGTTCATTTATTTGCATTACATCTTGGTGACTTGATTGGCTTAAACCTCATACGGATACATCTTACCTCATTGTGTTGATTTTCAATTATCCTACACCTAATACTATCAGATGAGCCTAAATATGAAATCGTAAATTTATTTTGTTTGATTTTCTATATCCCAATCCTTAGATAAATTTAATTTTTGGAAATCAGAAACCATAGTGTGTTTGTATGACATATATTTTTCATACTTAAATCCAATTTATACCACTTAAATTGATTAGATATGAGATTCCAACTAGAACAAGTGTTGGGCTTAATCAAGAGACCATATATCTTATTGAAATTTCTTCGGTTAACTCCAAATCAAACCTTTGAAAGAAAATGAAAATGAAAATGGGAAATGTGTTTCATGTTACAAAATTTTAATTTTCTTTAGAATTTTTTTGAATGAAGTGCGTTTGTGAAAGGGTGTGGGCTAGTGGTGATAAACAATTAGTTTGTAACGCTAACCCGAATTCCATTCTATTGAGCCCATAAGACACTTTCAATAAGTGGTCGTGGACACAACTTGAAGCAAGGGTCAAAATTCTCTGTGGAACAAGTGAAACACAACGGGAACTTTAGATGTAGATCACTCAGTGGACATTACATACCCAAGCTAATTCCATGTCCCACTTAGAGAAAGTGCTTTGATGGTTACCTCCCCCAAAAAATAACTAGACATAACACTCGATCTATATTTTTATGCAAAAGGTTTTTTTATAGTTCAATTTTTAGATCTTGACATTTATCATTGTGTTATTGAGGAAGGGGCTTAGTTTTGGGAAGTGTTGGTCTATTTGTCATTCCTTGGTTTTAGGATTTTGATCCATCCGCTATGAGAGTCACTAAAATTCTTGTTTGCGTATGTAGACACTAGAAAACACACCTTGTGCATAAGGTCTCCTATTCAAAAATACCAAAAACATCATAAAACACAATAATCCCAAAAAATCAAATAATCCCACAAAAGCAACTAAAAAATATAAAACCCCACAAAAAGGTGATAAAAGACACCTCATCACTCATTTACTAACCCTCACCCACTCACATTTAATTTTGTCCATCCCACCTACCCATTTACATGCCCAATGCATTATGGACCCTTATCATCTCACCCATTTATGCACATTGCACCCATATGTATCACAATATTCTATACACTCAAAAACTATAAAACACCACACACGCCCATCATTTCACCCCCTTGAATTTTTGTGCACTTGAGCCCATATTTGAGTTTTTGCTTCTTTGCTCGCATATTTTGGTATTGCAGGTTTTGGAGAGGCGAAGGAGGATCACAAAGGACTGGTGCACCTCTCCATCTTTGGCATATCTATACATTTAAAGGTATTGCAAACTCATTGGGTAGTTATTTAAAGACTCGACATTAAGAGAATAGAGATGTTTTTTTATACTTTGCTCGAATTTATGTAGAGATCGACCTTAGTAAGGGTCTCCCGATAAATTAATTCTAAAGGGGAAAATCTCAATGGGAATAAGTTAAAATACAACATTTAGGTGTTGAATTTTCATAACACTAGTCATCTTATATAGTCAAGCCCACAAGCTTGATCGTTCTTCAAAAGAAAAAGTGTCTTCAACCAAAGAACAAAAGCTAAGAGCCATATGAGTTCTTGGTATTAGACCAAGAAAATGATTAGATTGCTTGAAGATTCTTTAGAAATAGAGGATGAAGAATATATTAGAAAAAGACATGAAGAAGGAAATTTAAATCTTAAGATGAGACAAAAGTAAAAAAATGAAGCAATAAAAATGGAACTAGCTTTGCAATGAAGTTCTAATGGGAGGGATGAAAAGATCATATGGATATGGAAATTTTGATTATAATAAAGGACCACTTTTCATACAATGATAGAATCTCATAATCCTCAAGTTCAATTAGCTCTTGTGACTTCAACTTGGATAGAGATAACGAAAACTACATGGAAAAGGATGAATTGAGGATATCGGTCCTCAATAATTAAGGTACCCTTGGAGGGTTGTTGTGTGAAGCCTTGGTTGGATGACCTATTGTTGACTTTTGAGGAAGGGTATATAGTTGGGATTTCCTTCCTATCTCATTTTTTATTTGACCTTGATGGAATTTATTGAATATATTTTTTGTTTTGGCTTATTATAAAAGGGGGAGGGTCCTTTCAAAACCCTAGTTTACCCCTAATAAAAAAATGCCTTTGCGAAATGCCGATATGTCTTTTTTTGAATATCAATAAATTTCAAGATGCTTATGTGACTAAAAATGAATATGATTATGATTACGAGCTTTAATTTGTTACTCAAGCTAATGCTAAGATTAATGACATTCTTTTTTAGGTTGATAATGAATATGTGAGTTAAAACAATAGCTTTGTCGATCGTAATGCGTCTCAAACTAACACTAGGATAATATATTTACGTACTTAACTATTTAAAAAAATTCTTAATGAACTTTGATGAAATGTAAAATTTGTTAAATGTTATAAAATAAGTTGCATGTCAAAAAAATTCCCCAATGTAATAATTTTCCTAAGTTTCTTCTATCCTCATTATTGTCCTAAATTATATGGCTTCTAATACTCCTTTTGTAGACACTTAAATTTGGCAATTCACTCTTTGAAACTGCTAGTTTTGACAATGCACTCTTGCTAAGATAAATGCAACCTTCCCATTCCCGCTTAACACATTCTGAGGTCTCTTTTTTATCTTATTTATCCTTGCACAATGACATGTCATCAAATTCTAAGAACACAATGCATAAAATCTATATACAAACATCAAGTAACAACTTTCAAACTTTAGATTTGCATGTTTTTCTCCCCATGTTAAGGCCATACAATGTAGTCAAGATATTATATCTGGTCTTGGCCAACTTGTACGGTCTTGGACCAACATGTTCTCCAACTTTTATTTCAAATTCATATTATTTGTTGGGTCTTATAATCTCTCTGGTCGTCCTTTCTTAGATAAATCATCTACGAAACCCTATATAAGCAAGTAAACACTACCTCATTTTCTAACCTAGAAATCCTATGGCACTACATTGATACACTCACTTCTAACACTTGTAAAGGCACCCACCACCCCTAAATATCACAATAACACATCTATAATCATTAGGGAAGAAATCTCTACATGTTTGAAACTTCTTACTAGGTTAAGACAACAATCTCTCTCATCTACAAGTACTCAAACATCCCTTCCCAAGTATTTTAGTAAGAGACAACTCAACTCAAGCATTGGAAAAGGTTGTTAAACTAGTTGTATTCATTTATATATCACATACTAAGTGGAGAATGACATGGGGTTCCCACAACTCAACTAATGTTTATTTTATAGGACTTCCCATCCACGACCAGGTTTGAGATCATGATCAAAATATTCAGAGAGATTTATAACATGATCATAAATTAGGTTTTGACAACAATAGAAAGTTCTAGAAAGGTGACCATCTCAGGAAGTTACATAGCTGAAAATCGAGAAGGTCCAAGACCATACAATAGGGTTAATACTGCGCATGGTCTTGACAAAGTCAGATGGTCTTGCCCAAATTTATTTATAGTAATAGTATTCAAAACAAAGCATAATCGGTTAAGATCTTTATGTTCTAGTAGTACATCTTCCCAAAACCATCTATAATCAACTAAGTGCACTCATTCCTTTGTGTTTTCAAGTTCATATCTTATCTAACATATCAGTTATAAGTATAAAAGCGTTATTCTGATTTTGGTAATTAATGTTGGAAGTTAATTAATCAAAATAATCACCTGTTACTAACCCTTACATCCTTTAGTGTACTAATTCACTAAAATCAATTAGGTTTCATGTTAAATCTAATTAGGGTGTAAACATTTTGGTGAACCCGACTCGGGATTTGACCTTAGCATCCGCCTTAGGCCCCGTTTATAATCTTCCTTTTTTCCTTGGCGTTGTACTTCTTTACCTATCTATCATCATGATTAATCTTTAGCTCTTATATAATATTTTCCTTCAACATAGGGGTTATCAATCCCCTGCCACTAGGAGATATTATTCCCTTATGTTGGTCTACATCGTGGCATCATGACACCTACTCTAGGCTCATATTCTACAATTGATATATTTGCTAATACTATTTTTACCATCAATGTTGATTATGTCCAAGGTGAAGGTTCCAATAACAACCCCGCTTGCTCACTCCCATGACCTTCTCGAAGATGAGGTATACCATCTTACATGTTTCCTGCAAGAGAATCCTGCCCATATTAATCTTCTACTTTGTAGTGCAAGAGGTCAACTCTCATATTGATACATATTTTATTCTTATATCTACGGTGCTTACCTCCTTGGGGATACCTAATTTTACAATGCACAATGTTTATGTGCCTCTTCCACGAACCACTATCAATACTACACATCCTACATTTACCCCAAATGGTTTGTACACTTCTTCATCTAGCATGTGGGCCCTTAAAACTCTTGTTCATACCTTACAAGCTCAAATCTTATAATTACAACAAGGTGCATCCACTTCTTCTCATGATATGGATTCTACTTAATTGCTTCACAATCCACTTGCACCCGAAGTGGTTTCTTACTCCTTGCCCATTGGTTTTGTTTCTCATAAACTCTCTATTTATGATGGAAAATGATACCATGTCAATCATCTTCACTCTTTCCATGTGGCTTGTTTTGATTACGCCTCTCATGACATCTTGCTCACCAAACTCTTTTCTAAATTTTTAATAAAATTTTCCTTGTAATGGTTCTATGATCTCCCCACAAATTCTGTGCACTCTTTTATTGTTTTATCAAATCAATTTTTGCACAATTCTCTATTAACATTGGGGACAAAGTTTCATGTGTTAGTAGGGGTAAAATTAAATGGTTATTTAATTTGTCTTACATGGATTAGGCAAAGAGGCATGAAGGAGACGAAAGGTGAAAGGACATCATTACACATAAACATGAATGAAGGGAGAAATTGAAGGCAGAGTTGAGCTTCTTTGTTTTATTCTTTCTGTATCTCTCCAGCCTTTTGGCTATTTTTTTGTAAATCCTGCTCTTATATAATGAAAGAATGAGAATTCTGTGCCTCAATTTATGTGTTTTATTTCAGCCTTATTGCATATTGTTTAGTTTTTTTCGTTGTTCTTATTTCTTGTTTTACATATTTAATTAAAGGTATTAAATGTTCTTCTTATTAGCATGCCATATGCTAACAATGGTGCAGTTTGAGCGTGGATGAGGTCACATCGAGGGAGCGTTGAAGTTTGAGTGTGGATCTAATATGAGTTGTTTGTGTATATTTTTTCTTGAGAGGAACCGAAGCCATGTCTAAGCACCGAGAAAAACAAAGAGAGTGCAAGGAGAGATGTAGTAGTTTGTAATAGTCAAAGCATGGATAGCCAGAAATATACAATGGACATTTATTGCCCAGGATGTAATAGGCGTGGATGAGGAGATGTCATTTGTCTAATATACTAGAAAGGAAGAGAATTTTCCAAAAGAAATACTACGCACTAAGCAAAAAAACATTATTTATAATACCATATTGGAAAAACTATCTGTGCATTGGCTCTAGAAGCAAGCCAAAAAATATCTCATAGAGATGAAGGATGAACATTGTAAACAAAATGAAATTTTGTATTATTCCTTGTTTAATGTTTATGGAAAAATGCAGGACCCAGCACATGATATATATGTAACACATTGAAGGTGTGTTGAAGATTGGAGGATTGTGTAAAGAATTTTGGTGTAGATAAACAATTATATGGAAGCGGAAACACTTTCCCATGTACAGAAAAAATGAATAGTAAAAAAACCAACAATAGTAATCTCGTAGTAGGAAATGTTGGTGTCACCTATCAAAGAACTAAATGACCTAGTGCAAAATAATACAAATATCATTTCAAGAGAGGTAACGAATTCATAATGAATACAATTTGTAGGGGAGGGTGTGTAGTGCAATGACCATACAACATGTGATGATTGGAAGATATAATGAGTAGAAGGTCTTGTAGACACCGTAATTACATCACCCTAATTCATATACATATGTACATATCTTATACACCCTTGGTAAATCCCACATAAATAAACAAAACAATCCTAACCCCCTAAAAATGCCACTCTCACCCAAAAAAACCTAAAATAACTATAAAACTTGAAAATCCCGAAAAGGAGAAGGTTGGAACCAAATTAAACCGTTCTCCTCCAAAAAGAAAAAAATAAGTGTTTATTCCTTAATCGGTGTTGATCGGTACGAATCAATTTCAATTTAGTTAAAATGACATCAATCCTATAAAATCAACCCAAGACATATGCAAAGGATCCAAAAATTTATAGGTGGCAGTGTCCGAGCCTTGAATGTTTCTAGTGTCAAGAGGAGCTTCTGTAGACGTGAAGAAACTAGAACACACTATTGCTTTGATATCTATTCGAGCAACCATCTTCGTCAATCGATCATTCAAACCATCATTCTAGTAAGGATATGTCCATTTTCCGAATTGGTAGACATCTCTATTCTTAGCAATCAAAATATAAGCCTTAAATAATCTTGTATTATCATTTCCTTTAAGAATTCATGTCATTTCACATTTGTGATTCCACACACAAAGATTGAAACCGATCGTGTGGATTGATGCGATTCTTTTCAAATACTAGACTTTGCACTCTTAATACATTTTGATACATTCTCCCAATAGTTATAAATCATGCCTATCATCCTTCTACTAGTAAGCTTGGTTTTTTGTTAGATGACCATTCTAGGAGAAAATTATGATCCCAACATCATTTAAGATCTCCTCTAAGTCTCACAACCATTCGTGTGGGAATAATTTGATATCAGCCACAAGTTAAGCATATGCATCATCGTCCTTATGCCTAATCTGGACGACATCCCTAAACAATTGGATCTTCTCCTTGAGCACAAATATGAGGCCAACCTCTATCGGGATAACATCCTCAACCAACCTCACCTATCGTCGAGGACGTTGATTGAATCAAAACATCTAAATATTGTTTATTCAGGTTTTTATTATCCATATCACTTTATATTATCGCTAAAATATTATCATTGATTATTTCCAACTTAATTGTCTAAAAGTGAGTCGACATCCATCAAAGTTTGGGATTGGAATTTACCAAGAAAATCACCTCAAAATTATCTAATATCTCTTTTATCAATTGGTTTACTTATGTGCGGGTTCCCGTTTTTGTGGATGAGGAGCTTCATCATCGTGCAATTGATTGGCCATATTCTTTTCATCGTCCACGCAAGTTTTGTTAAACCCTGTCATTTACGAGTTTTAATGGTAATTTCATAAAACAAAAGTGAATCCTGAAATCTACTAAAACATCTAGCCCACATTCGATAGTCCTTTTTGATTAAATTCTACATTTCTATAAGTAGAATCCATTTCTTGTTTACTTCTTGCAAGTTGACTAACCTTCGCACTCAAGTTCTCTCATAAATTCCTAGAGAGTATAAAACAATAAAAAAATGAGTATTTGGTGAATAAAGGTATTTATTTTTATATTGTTTCCATTCTTGTTTCAAGCATTGGATTTTGTGTGTTGTCCTCATCGAAAGGAAACTTTTCTTTTGGAACTTAAAACAAACTTGCATTTTCATCTCTACTCGGTCATATAGCCTAAGTGGGGGTTAAAACTTACGTTCGCCATCTTTTTCCCCACACACTACCAAACCACTTATTATCAAATCTACGTTCTAAACATCCCCTTCCAGGTCTAGCTACTTGGATTTCATCACCAAGGGGGAAGATGAATCGATGTTCGTTAAGTATAAATAATTGGTGGGTGGTATATTGGCTAAGCACCTGACACCCTTATTGTTGTGGAATCGTGAAATGAGAGAGTAGGCACCAATACCACGCTTCGTACTAATACCAACACATATTTAGGCCTCACATACCTTCAAGTATTTCGAGGATCTCACCTAAAAACACCAAACGGTCCTTAGTAATCCCAATTCCTAGTACCTTCTACAAGCCAATCTATCTTTTCACACATTTCTAAACCTAATTAACAATTTCTCACTAATTGTGTGATTTACATTTAACAAATACCATTAGCTCATTGTTTGCTTGCTATCTCATGGTTTTGAATCAACAAAATCTTGAATCCATAATATTACGTATATATCGAATCCGACTAAAACAATCCATGATACAACCCAAGAGCCACCACGCTCCCCAATGTTAGATCATACATGTTAGAAAATCATGAACCAGCCCTCCCATAATTCTTTGATAGTGGAGATCCTACCTTTGAAGAGATCCTGAGACACCAACCCTATCACCTTTAGTAGTTACCTTTCTTTACGGGCTATCTCTATTCCCCATCACAACCCATGAACCAAGCCGGACATTAGTTCTTACTTATAACTCCACCTAGCATGTTGATCCCACCTATTAGTTGGTCATCAAACAAGTTAATCCTTATCCTTCCCTTGATTGTATAGAAACATCCAAATCTATCTCGCTCACCCTTTAATCAACTACAACCTTAATACCATCTTGTCACAAAACACAGGGTATCCAATAAGGACCCCTACCTTTTGCCTTGTCGGCCAGATCTCATAGTGTGTTTTCACACACAACTACCCCCCTCTCCCCACCCGTAGTTAGCCACACATCTTCCAATTTTCCCCTCTCTTGACAAGATCCTCTCGTATGATGCAATCTGCAAGTTCCTTGGTCACATCCCATCCCATGAGATCCCAATAATCCTCATTTTTAATACAAAATCTAGTCATATCCATCCCTATGTCTTTACCACCTATCAATATGAGTGTTATCACTAGCGCTCTTCCCTTCTCATAACCATCGTCTACAATTAGTATTCCACAATATGACTACATCACACCTTAAAAAAATCTAAAGTCATAAAAGATAAAGCAACAAAGTATCGACTGGGTTGTGGGATGTAAGAGGCTGGAAATAAGACATGAAACATAGACAAAAAGCCAAATATAGTTGTCAATTGCTCGTTTTCTCACTTAGGAATCATATGAATAGTAGTATGTGACTAGGACCTAGAAATGTACCCAAAATGTGTGATTTAGTGTCTACAAAATCATGCGCTTGGGTACATTTCTAGGTCCTAAAAGTGTACTTGCATTCATATGATTCCTAAGCGAGTAAACTAGTAATTGACAAGTATCTTTCGGCCTCTTTTCTTTGGTTTTTGTCTTCTTTTTGGTTGTTTACACCCTATAGCCCATTCGGTACTTTACTTGTTTATCTTTCATGACCTCGAGATACCAGCGCCTGTGCACCCTCATCCCCTCTAGGTGCCCCCGACCTCTTTTCACTTTACTCACTCTTTTTGGGCTTCTTTTATATTTTGGGCATCTTATTTTCTTATGGGTCGGCCTTCTAGTTGTCAATTACAAAATTCAACCAAGGGAATCATATAAATACAAAGCTATGTGACCAAAATAAAGGACCAAGATCTAAGAATATATTATCACCACCTAAGGTTACATCAAAAGGCATCTAAGAGCATCGAAGTCATTTCTAAAATCCATTCATGGGATAAAGGACTACATTTTCTCAGTATACACTTCATAGGAAGGGGAAGTTCATTTTTCCATCCACACATCTATTTACATTGGCACTTAGGGTTTCATATTTATCTAGCTTATTGCTTGTGTCAAATATGTACTTTATCATTCATCTATCATACATGCCTTTGTAATTAGGATTTAACGTTATTCTATTTTTGTTAAATCACATAGATTCATACACACAAAATCCTCTAACCCTAATAAAATTAGAAGAATACATACACACAATTCAATGACTTGTTTAAATGAATAAAACATCACACCTAATACCCTAGGCTAAAATTATATCACAAATAACTAAAATTTATAGGATGGATCTAAAAGATATTGGAGAGAAAAAATGATCAATATATGAAAAAAATGCAAAAATACACATTCACATGAAAGTAGAAAATGTTGAAAAAAAAACCACCGTGACACTTTATAAATCAATGCAAGTAAAATATGCAACCTTAAAACAAAACAAGATACCAACATCAATATGATAATCACTTCATCAAGGAAGCATTGTTATGTGTAGTATGCGAGGAAGATATGACTAAATGGTAGAACCACACCGTAGAGTCTATAAAAAGAAAACGATGGCACCACCATTATCGATCTAAAATCCATCTCAAATGATATTGGATGGTAGAAAGCACGTAGAAGAGAATGTCGACATGTGATCTATTATTGTGTGCACAAATGATGCATGCAAGTAATTATCGAAGATGTGTCAATTATATCATGCATAGCTTGTCCAATCTTAGGTATCTCAATCTTGAGTGAATGTTTGAAGAGAATTTGAACCGATAATCAACTATGAGAAAAGCAATACTTCACATATTTTTAATAATAACTAAAATAGAGAAATGACATATATAAAATAACATAGTACACAAGATATACCCCAAGAAACCATTTTGGGAAAAAAACGAACGTAGTGACTTATCTTTGTATTGTATTATCTCAACCATTTTACCATATAATAATGTACTTCTCAGTTCTTCTTTATCCTACTGCATGTCTAGCTATATGTAAGCACATTAGCAGGTAACTATTGCAATGATATTACAAAATAATAAGTACCAAAACCATAGGTTGAGAATATAATCCATCATGCCTCCCCATAAACATGAGTGATCTAATCACCCATAATAACATAGGCTAAAATTACATATACAATCCTAAAATCCTGTAAGGGGACCCCCTCAATCGTGTTAGACTTTACAATCTAGAAGAGTGTAACTCATGGAAAATATACAACACATTTTCAAACATGTTTGGATGAACTCATGTGTTCCTCAATGTCCTCATGAAGAGTACGATGTATAAAAATAGGGAGATTATGCAAAACAATCCCAATGATGATGAAACACTTTCCCTATAGCCAATGACATGGTGAGCATTCCAACAAAAAAATGGATGGAGGAAACAATGTCATATAAGTGTGTATCAATATCTATGCCAATGTGACCCATAAAATGGAGTATGCGAGAATCAAAATCAATTGTGTGCCTCTCAAATGAGTCAAGCACATATGTAGATGGATCTAGAGTGAGGGTTACAATAGGTGCACCAATAATTTCATTAGATACAATTTGTAACTCAAAATCTAGTGAAATAGATTCAAAAATATGTAAAATCAAGAAAAAATGTGGACTAGGCTCAATGAAAGGTGTATTTAATGTGTCTTAAATATGATATTGCAAATTTGTAATTATTTTCTTTGTTGAATGAATAAGGGCATATTTATCTAAAAGAGTGAGAGTGATGCGGAGTTCTACTTTTTTAATTTTATTCAACAAACTTAATCATGTTTTCCTTAAATGCATTAGCTATACAAAATAACATTACATTTTCCGAATGCAGATTATTATTATTCTATGTGAGGGTGTGGAGGTCATTGCTTAAAGCCATTACAATGTATCAACATTAAAATAAACACTCAAAAAATGGTCTTAATGATACACTCTCAAAATATCCCCTTAAATCTCTCATAAGTATACAATTTATTTAATGTTTTCCCCTAATTAAAATGTGTTGGCTCAAAGATCAATATCAAATAGGTACCTAGAATGTGTATTTCACATTAAAGAAATCCCCATAGAAGAATAAGGTGGAAATTTATGAACAATGCACATACAAATTGTTTAACATTTGTTTACCAAAAATATTCACAAAAAGACACCTAAATCCATAAATGGATCAAAATTTACAACCCTTATAAGTTTCTAAAAACAAGAATTGTAAAAATAATTAAAAGAAAAATTTAAAAATATGGAAAATATGGTTTTATATATTGAAAATATTGTTTCGTATAGTGGAAAATTGATTTCACCAATCATAGATCTTGTAAAAAAAAGAAGGATGAAAAATGATCTCCTCCTAAACCTTTCGGATCAATAGTTATGCCCTCATAAATTTCACTACTAGAAAAAGTACACATTGGTGAAGGAAGGGCCCTTGGGGTCTAAAACTATTGAGTGAAAAGTTGCTTGAGAGTCTATTTATAACAATGTAGGGGTTGGTCATTGTGACATATTGTATGGATGACCAAGAGCTACGTACTCAAGAGTTAAAAACATTTCCCTTCACTAAATGAAACCTAAAACAATTTACAACCTTCTTCTTACACTAATAAATAAATAAGTTATGAGGTTCTTACTTAAAATTTGGTGCGGGATTAAAAAAAAGACATATTTTAAGATTAATTAATTTAATATCAATGTGTAGATTTGAATATACTTATGTTAACAAGTTTGCAAGATAGATCCATAAGAACATGTACTAAATAGAAGACGACGAAATAAGATAGATGTATTGAGTTCTTATTTTCTAGAAGTTGATCCGTTGTGGAAACATTGTAAAAGTAATAGGAATGATTTTAGAATCCTCATTTCTTACTCTATAGGTGTAGGATGAGCAAGGACCAAACCTTCATTAATGTACAAAAACATTTAATGGTTTTGTGCATGTTTGAAAATCTTGTATAAAGAATCTAGTGACATTTTGTAACTTGTTTTGGTTGTGTGAGGTGCTATAATGTGTCTTCCTACAATACCCTAGGTCTTGCAAATGTGTGAAACTCTTTGTATGACATGAAATAGCTTCGAGCCATAACCATGGGTAAAAAACCTTGCAAAAATGTTATTGGTTGGGTTAAAGTGAAATCCATACATAACCTATGTTAGCATTATTCCAAGGAGGCCTCGAATCATACGTATTTATCCACCTATCGATGTGATATGTATATGGATACAACTGGATTTGATGATTTATCACTTGATAATGTTTCATAAAGTTTTGGTGTGTTTGTGTTGACTTGGTTTAAAGGGCTTGCAACTTGGGAAGCTAGACTCTTAAACCTAGTTTGGAGTTCTTTAGGTCAGTTTGGGGGCTTTTCTAATGTGTGATGTTTCCTTAGGATAATTTAGGAGAGCTTGGAGTTCTTTTCAAATATATTTGCTAGTAAGTGTCAAGTCATTTCTAGGTGAAGGCTAGGTGAGTAAATGAGTGCATTTGACTTGTTTATATAGGATTTTGTAGGTTTAATTTCACATTAAGGCCACCATACTAAAATTACCAACCCATAAAAGATATCAAATTGAGAAAATGACCGTCGAGTAACTTATGACGAAATTGCTAGTTTTAGACCAAATTGTTTGCGCTTTCATCCCTTTTGGCGCCTCATACGAACATGGAGAGACGTGTTGGAAAGTTTTGGGCATGATAATTGGGATTGATAAACTATTATGGACTAATGAAAGTAATTTTTTGAGTAATTGAGCACTCGTAATCGTGAGAGTAAGTCGTGGAATAGGGCTAAGGATAGGAAATTGAGCTTGGAATGTGTACACAAGTCATGATTTAAGGATTAAGCCAATACTAACATTATCAAGTGATAAATTACAAAATTTAGGTGTATACGCCTTGAAACACTCACTATGGGTGACCAAAATTCTCATTTCTCTACAGACAAGTACTTTTTTAGAAATCTCTCAATATGTTAGACATGATGAAATGTTTGATCTTCTTTTAAAAGTATCATTGATCAATATGTTGTAAAGGTCCTCCTTAAATCCCACAAACTTCAAATGTTCACCATAGGTGCCCTTTAAGTCCTAAGTTAGAAAACAAGGACTTTTGAAAAATCTCTTGGGATGTCATATTTGATGATAAATGACTTAACTCATGGTTTTGCAAAAAAATTCAAAATCTCATGTTCTCTCTATGGCTCCAAAGTCCTAATTGAAATTTGAAAGTTCAAAATTGCTAAAAATTCACCCGTAGCTTCAAAAAAACCTAATGTTTTAATATGTAATTTTTTTCTCTATTTTTAAAGAAAAATATTGGATCAAACCTTAGAAATGTCAATTTTTCTAAACACAAATTACCCATTGGGTAATTTTGAAAACCCATATAGAGGGTTGCCTTAAAAACTTGCTAAGGGATGGAGAAGATGTGTAGGAATGTTGAGGTCATTAAAACACTGTATAAATATATGATGTCTACTTCAAAGACAAGTTCAAGTACTATGTTAGAAATAAGGTCTAAATATGAAGTTGGAAAGGTTAATTCTTAGGATAATTCAAAGTATAGATCAATCCATGAGCAAAAAATTACTACAAAGATATGAGGAAAAAATAATAATATAGTAGACCATAATATTATGTAGTATTGTTCAATATTAGAATAGCTAGTGCGAGGACATAAGAGAGTATAAATAGCTAGTGCACGAGCAAGCTTCCTTTTCCCAATCGGCCTTATTAGGCACATGTGAATGGCCTAGCTAGAGTTAACATTTTTTAATGGTGGTGGAAATTAAATTTTGTGGCAATAAATACACATTTATCATATTCTAATACTAGAGATGTGCATAGGGCACACTATGTATAGTTAGGCTAACCTAAGACAAATTAATATTTAATGTGTATAGAATATTATACCTACATTTGGGACCTATTATAAATCACACTAGAGTAATACAATGTATATGTCATTAGGGAGGCATATAATAATTTAAAGGTGGAGTGAAATAGTGGAGGACGTTGCGAGGAGATGTAAAAGGAGACAGGAGAAAATAAATGTAAGGGAGGGAAAACTATTGAATGGAACATATATGTAATCATATTCTTTCTTTTGGTTATTCAAAAATAGATCATGTTCCTTTTTCTAACAACTTGAAGGAGAAATAAGGTGGGATGTGCAAATCCTTGAGGCAATGTGCTCTAGAGATAGCTAAAAAAAAAACCCTTATCGATCAATACTCCCAATGGCTATTCTTTCTTTTTGCAAAGTTAACAATTACTTTTACAATGTCATGTCGGTGTTTGTGTGTTATGAAAAGTTAGAGCCCGTGCCAATTAGAGGGCGATTCACTTGCATATGCCATCTTGAAAACTAGAGATATAGGGACATGTCGTGGAGACACCATACACCATGTCAAGCCAATATAGTTTTTGAATATTATAACCACATGGGAGGTTGGTTGCTTTTAGACTTTGGATTTATAAACAATATATTCTACTTGGTCAATTACACCATGGGAAAGCCCAACCTCTACCCATAGTTTGGCATTAAGCATAACCTAATGGCCATTGCAAGAATAATTTTGGCCTCGTAAATAATATTCATCTAATTGAAACGATGTATTTCATCTTTTATGATTTACATTACAATGGGTAATAGGAACATTCAATGCCTCAGTAACATTTTTTTGCTACATATTTTCTATTATTTTGTGAGTTTTTCACAATAGACTATGGCCAACCATTGTATCACCGACGAATATGTATAACCAAGAGTAGAAAATTCATTTAATTATTTATCATAACTGATTTAACAAATATTGAAATAAATAGATGTTGAAATATTTAATTATGTAATTACACAAATATAGATAATTAGAGTATAAATTTTACCTAAGAAAACAAGCTAGAAAATATGAAACCCTAGTTATAAATGAAGGGATAGAATACTTAGCTGATTCAAAAATAATATTGGACTATACCGAAATGAAGAACTGATGAACATGAGGAGGGAAGTTTCACACCCAAGCTCGAAAATTGTGCAATGCAGGACTTGACCGGATTGGGTCAGGGGCACATGGGGCACTCGCAGCCTCCTCACGGGTGTCGCACTGCCGTAACCTCAAAAAATCAATTTCACAAGGTTTCAAGATGTTTGATGGATGTCACCTTTAATCACATGCGTGTCATTGTACTTCAGTGTTATTCTCTTGAAACCTATAAAGAGAAAGAGCACCTGCAAAACCCAAAACACATCAAATCCTAAAAAAATATGTAGATAGGGAGTCTGATCGACCCCAACGTTCGGTCACCCCGAGTGAGTGAACTTACGATTCGGGCATTGCACTACATTTCAAACTCCATGTAGTTTTGTGTGTATATAATTATGCCCCAAGTGGCTCTTGTGTCGAGACGTACTTGAATAAAAATTAATAACTAGATGTAGAAAATGTAGATAAACATGTGCATAGAAAAATGAACTTCCCCTCTTATGTGTGTATGCGAAAATGACAGGTCTCGTGTCCTTTGTGTGAAGCTAGATGGATGCTTGAATGCTCTTATAATGCTCTTGGATGCACCCTTAGGTGATGATAGATAATGCTTAGTGTTTGGTCCTTTCGACACCTAATTTTTCCTTTTGCAATCTTATTTCCAAAATGCATGCAAATCACTCTCGTTCTTACCAATTTTGTTCCAATTAGTGATTTTTAGTAATTATCTAACATTTCTTATCACTTTAGTCAATTAACACCACATTGTTGATTTCCTAACCCTTTCACATTCAAGATTCCACTTTATGGTGAATCATGAGTCAAAATCCTCTTCAAAATAGACAATTAGCAATTATTAGCTAATTAAGCCTATTTTGCCCTTGTTTTGGTCAATATAGCATACTATTGACTCAAAACCCTCTTCCAACCACTCAAAATCACCTGAATTTCCTCCAAAACGCCTCGGTAAGCTTAAAAGCTTATCCTAGCCTCCTAGTTGACCCTAAGAGGTTAATTAAGGCTTCATACCTCTTTATTATTTGTTAATTCACTAATCATGATTAACAAAGCTTAATCATGATTAGAAATTATAATCTAATTTGAGGATTTTAGTCCCACATGCACCAAAATATTATTTTCCCTCAAAATGAAAACTATAAAAAGAGTTCACGTCTTACCTTAATACACACCATGCTTTGATTTGCATCTCATATAATAAATATGATTTATAGCTAAGCTCAATCCTTGCTTAAAGCCTTCAATGGGGTCAGTAGATGGATATCCAAAATGAACAAGTAGTCATTTGGAGAGGCCATTTCACCTTGTTTGGAGTAGTAACCATACCAATTTAATTTCCCTCTTAGGTCTATTTAGGCCCATGTTAGGTAATTAAACATATTAGTAGGCATGTTTAGTTAGATTTTGAATTGTATTCATGTTAGTTAAGCATTCCTTTAAGCTTATATCTTAATGTTACATTCCTAGACTTAGAGCCTTGACTAGAGGTGGAAATGGTGTTAGCCTTCCTTAGTTAGTCATGTAATTTGCTTTGTAAAGTTTAGGGTGCTTTCATTTGGCACGCTCGGTGGGACCATACCCCATTGCATTCAATTTTAAAGCTTTTTAACTTAGTTTCAAAGTTTTTCATTTCAATTTTTCTAGCTTAGTTTCAAGTTTCCTAGATTAATTTCAAGTTTTCTAGTTTAAATTCAATATTTCTAGAGTACTTTCAAGATTTTTAGATTAGTTTCTCAAGATTTTTAGATTAATTTCAAAGTTTTAGAGTAATTTTCAAAGTTTTGTAGATCAATTTTTCAAGCTAGGTAGTTGTTTCAACTAGATTAGTGGTAGAAGTTGTGTTTTGATGTTCCTTATAGGATATAGGGAGGTGAAGCCCTATCAAAATTCCCCAAAATACCAAAGATTTGACCTTTTTTCAAGAAATCTCTCAAAAACTCATATTTTGAGCACCTACAAAAAGTGCATGTGCATACGTAGAGAGAGCACCTATGCATCTAGAGTGCATGTGCATCTAGAAGAGCACCCTTGCAACACTATATTTTTTACTCGAGTGCAAAGTGTGCCTATGCATCCGAGAGAGCATCCATACCTCACTAGAAGCGCCCATGCATAACTGACTATGTAAAAAGTGACAGAGGAACACCTATGCATTATCAGAGTACTGTGCATTACTATGAGTGCCTGTGCACTACAGAGAACGCCCATGCACTAATAAGTGCACCCATGCACTAAGGTAAAATTTCCTCAAACTTCAAAATTTCAAATTTTGTGTTTTTGGGATGGCTTGCCATTTTAAGGGTTTTTAGTTGTTGTTTTAGTCCATTTATTGATTTTAGAGCAATATTCCTAACAAAATTGCCTTAGGGTTTGATAAGGGATTTTTGGGTTAGGGTTTGATGAGTGATTATGTTTTCATGCTTTGTTTGAATTTGGAATAGGGTTGTGTATGCTCTTCTCTTACACCTAGTGTGATCTTGAGAACCAAAAACACCCCTAAACCACTTTTTTACTTTTTGGGAGTAAGTAGGAACAATCATCATCCATTTTATGCTTAAGAGAATAAACCTTCATTTTTGGCATGTGCTTGATCTTTTAGTTTAAGAAATTTTTCACTTGATAAATAATCAAGGCTAAAATTTGTGTATGCTCTTCCCTTGCACCTAGTGTGATCTTGGGAATTAAAAGCAATTTTAGTCTTTCATTAAGAAGCACTTGGATTAATTGGAAATAAACCTTACTTTGCAAATTTCTATGGTAGTTATTTGATTTACCAGCTTTACATTTTTATTTAGTTGGATTATTTGTTGTGTATGCTCTTCTCTTACACCTAGTGCGATCTTGAGAAACAAAAACAATACTTAATCTTGTTTCTATGATATTTTGAACCTTTTTGAACTACTAATCATTTGTTTGAAGGACCTAACACTAGTAAAAAAAAAGGAGGACCTAATTTTTTTTTCTAACTACACATGTGATTATAGGTTTCTAAAAGGAGTGTGACAAAAACCACATTAAGTCTAAAAGATAAAAAATACACCACAATCATGACATTGTATTTGCATGTTTTAGTTAAGAGCTATGGCTCGTCGAATTAAATAGGACATTGTATGTAATGGAAAGTTACAAAAGCTATGGAATGAGGATAAAGAACCTCAAAGCTTTGCTAACTCATCCATGCATCATGAGATGAGTGCTAAACAAGATAACTTCTACAATAATGAATTAAACTAAAACACTATCATTTTATCTCTAACTACTCTATGATTACTTAAAACATAAATTGAACCTAGTTAAACCTATGAGCAATCAAATTAGATTTGTTGTTTCTTCAATGGAGGTGAAGAGGTCTCTCTAAAATGGCTACAAGACCAAGTTAGATACCCTCCTACTAACCTACTATGAAGTTATGGATGCAAGATGGAGGAGCTTCAACAATGGAGGATAGCCAAGATCAAATGCCTATTAGCTTAGCTAATGCAAATGAGGTCTAATGCCAATATCTCCAAATGTGAGAGAGATTTGTTATGAAAACAAGGTGTAAGGTTGAGAGGGAGGGGTGACCCTTCTATTTATAGTTTTCCAAATGGAAGAGTTTAGAATTTGGGTGCATGTGGGACTAAATATTTTAGATTAGATTAGGATAAACATGCTTTAGGCTTACTTGAGCTTGGTTTAGGATAGTTAAACTTTATTAGCAATTGATTAGAGACTCATTGAGAGTTGGGAGGGGTCTGGATAACCAATTGTGGTGATAGATAGCCTACAAAGCCAATAAAAGTGGTCTAGAGAGAAATAGGAGGTTACGAATGGTCGAAAGGAGGAATGTTTAGCTAATAAGAGAGATATTAGCCAAATAATATGATTATAGGAGGAATACGACCGAGAAGGTGTCGTGAATGGGCATCCGATAATGGAGCGAAGAATAGGAATTAACGAAGTGTCGTCGATTGGTTGGATTGGAGGAAATGCTAGGTGTAAGCATATATTAGGTGTCTATAGACATAACCCATTTGGCATAAGCCTTAAGCTATAACAATGGGGGTGGTCCTAGGAACCCTAAAGTAGTTCATGCAAGAGGGAACCTTGTGAATGAAACAGGAAAGTGCTCCACACTACCGACTTGATTAGTACGCCTTGGTGAGATTAGAGTCAAAGTTACTTCCATTGCAACCCCAGTGATAATACAAATGAACACACTAGTTTCTCATTGTATTATAAGGGGGTAAAGTAAAGATGAGATACTCCTTGGGAAACCTTGGTAAATTGAGCTCGCAGAAATAAACTTGTGACACATAGAGAGAGAACCACCTGGAAGTTTTTCGGCTTGGAGCCATCATTTTTGTCTTAATCGTCATACTTGGGAGCTCTCACAAAGTGACAACTTTGTTAGATTCAAACTCTTGTTTTTTGAAGAAGGTAAATAATCTCTTAAAGTTGAAACTGCATGATATTTCATTATGAAATCTACATAGTGTCATTTTTTCCTAGTTTTTCACTTGTCCTAGACAAGGCTAAACTCTGCCAAAATAACACCAAGTTTATTTCAACACCACTTGGTTTACACCCTTGTTTTCTTGTTAAAAATTTTTAGACAAAAGGAAACAACATATATAGATACCTCTAGATATCACGTGTCCACAACTTTTGTATTCTACTTTCGTGACTAGGTTGCAAATGTCGAAATGCAAGTGTTGAAAATGTGCATGGCATATACTCACAATCTAGTAGGCTCCTTATCTAGAAGACCCATATTAGAGACTTATTATTATCGTAGTTAGGTGATTTCATCCTTTTTTTCTTTTAAGTTGTTACGCTTCCCGCATTGTAGCCATACAATTAAGATATTTGGGTAAGTGCAGGAAGTTGATGGACAAATATAGGGTCATCCGTGGACATCATATTGCAAATAACAACATAATATCAACTTGTAGGGATTATTAGCAATACATACACTCAAAATTAGACAAAATTATATTAATATGAATCATAGCATCTGGAATCTAGTTTCTAAAATAATAATTTTTGTAAAAAATGGACAAGATTAGCTATATTAAACACTCAAAATTCAATGACTTGGTATTTTTTTTTAAAACGCCGATAAGATTATAGTCCGTTTGCCCACAATTTGGATGACCAAAAATTGATATATATTTTTTCCTTTGGTGAGAAGTTATATGCCACTATCTATCTTGGGATGGATTTTATTTTGTATTTTTTGAGTAATATTTTATTTTTTATGATTTTTTCTTACAAATAATTGTGACAAATTTTTGCTAGATTCCGTGAAAGTGGTATGAAAACATAAAGAAAACAGAGCACTTTCCGTTTGCCCACCATAACTTCATCAAAAAATATTGAAATCAAATAATTTTTTTTTGAACATGTATATAATTTCACCATGGTTGGGATGGTATAAGTTTTATCACATTTTGATAAGTGAAACAAATTTTGCAATCTTAAACGTAGACATAAACATTCACAGGAAAAAGTGTCTTAAAGACCTACTATTAGTAAAAAATTATAAAATGATATTTATCCTCTTCTATTCACTTTAAAATTAGTATTTCTACAAAGCTAATAGTCTCCCCTACACAATGGTACCATTTTTATGACATAGTTTTTACTTTTCAGCATGGTTCAAGTCCACGGAAGACTAAATTTGATGTTTTGTTGTTTTTAATGTAAAATTCAAGATTTGATGTCCACTTAATTGTCCCCCAACTTGGTGCACTTACCCATTTACGTCTTGTTTCCATTGTGAAATTAGGCCTAAATATCTATATTGTAGAGTTATGTTGCTCGCACGCATAGCGATTTCTTGTTGTACTTAGACATAGTTTTTACCCCTAGATTTTTCTTAAGTTTTGTGAGTGTTCAGTTACTTTTTTAGCATTGCTATAATGCCATTTTGATACTAAAATATTGCTTTCGTAAAGTTTGATTACATGTCCAAATAACATTGTTACGTTGCTCGCACTTGTATCATCCATTTTACAAAGCTTAGACTTTGTTAGTGTTTAGAAACTGGATTTTAGTATATCTTGTTATGAGACCACGTCAACATTGTCTTCTCATTTAGGCCTTGTTTGTTGCAAACTTGACCTAACTGGTGATATTGTGTTGTCACTATTCGGTTTCAAACCTATCTAGAAAAGTATTAATGAGTAAACTATTTGGCATGACTGAATTTTGAGTATTAGACATTGCTATATTATTCTAGAAAAACTTGTGTCATATATTGCCTTGCTAGGGTATCTTGTTCTTTATTTTTTGGTTCATACGTTTTCATTGAATTGTTTATTTTGTGGCTATTCTATAGTCACCTTGTTTTGACGATTTAGCGTCATTATGCTGCAAAAATTTGACTAAGGTCCCTTTTTAGTAAACCTTAGTGGAAATATTTCATGTTGTATCTCCTATCTCGAGTATGCCTACTACAAGAATGGGATCCCGAAGATTAGGAGCTGATATATTTGGAGGTGACAACCCTCTTTTAGAGGATAATCTCATGGTTGACCATAGTGGTGGAGAGGAAGATTCTCCTCGTATGAATATAGAGTATCCTCCCACCAATTTTGATGATTACATTTTTCAAAACAAACATGAGGTTCTTATGCATGTTATGGAACTAGGAGCTAAGTTACCTTCCATAGTGGACCCTTCTCTCATTTCCACAATGGTTCGTGGAGAAGAAGAAGTAGACCGACCTCATTGTACTATTAATGAAATATTAAACCTAGGTCATGCCTCTACTTTTCTGCGTGACATAATAATGAGGAGATACCTTTTGAAAATGACGGAGATTATCGAGTACCTATTATTAGAATACGTTGTGAAGACAACGAGGAACATGTTCATCATGCATAACCCCCTAACAAAGATCTGTAACAAAGTTCCTATTCAAGAGATGACGTTAGAACAATAGGTCTAAGTCCTCACTTGCCAATTGGAAAGTTTGGCTTCGTATATACAAAAGGAACAACCAAAATTTGTGAAACAAGTTATACCAAAGGCAAAACCAAAAAAATCATTTCACGAGTTCCCAATAAACACTCCTCGATGAAAGACACGAAAGGATCCTTACAAATAATTTCTTGCATATAATAGAGGTGGGAATACACCTAGATTTAACCCTTCATATAAGCCTATGCCACCCACACAAGATCCCCTCTTCAATCAAGAGTGTTCAACTATGAAGAACACCCTTCTAGCATTACAAGAAGGAAAACTAATATAAGAAATACCAGTTTGATGAGTTGTGCCCTTATCCATTTGATAGGGCCATGCTATAGGTACCTTTCCCATAACACTTTGATTTTCCAAAATTTTACAAGTATAAGGAAAAAGGTGACCCTCATGACTATATAAAATATTTTTATATGGCATGCCAAGAAGTCACATATAATGACAACTATCTTATATGTCGCTTCCTACGGAGTTTAGGAGGACAGAGACATAGAGTGGTTTGTGTGCATCACCAAGGAATCTATATCTACATGTCCAAATTAACTAAACACTTTGTATGACACTTCTCATTCAATATTGAGAATAATGTCACCATGTTAGATCTCTGTAATGCCAAGCAATGAAACAATGAAAACTTCAAGACATTTTTACAACGATGGAGAGGATTAGCTAGCCGCTTTACTTGCCTCATACCTAAAAAGTAGTTCATAAGTATATTTATTCCCAACCTCCACCTAGACATTACATTCCACTTGCAAATGCATCATGGCAACATGTTCAAAGAGGTAATAAAAAGGGAGTCAAATTGAAAAAGCATTGCTAGATAGGGGGACTTTAAAACCTTTCTCGCGTGATCATAACAATTCCAAATCTAACAAAAAACAAAAGTTTTTTCATAATAAGAAAAAAACATCATTGGTGATGGGATAGTAGACTCCAAGTGAGTACAAGCCATTCAGAACCATGCACCTTTGAAGCTTGTAAAGGGAAATCCACCTACAGAGTATAAACATCATACTTTCACACCTCTATCTGAATCAATATCATTCATACTAAATCCGTTAGAGACCGTAAACATGGTTAAGTATGATGAAACACATCCCCATGGGATGACTCACCTAAACCATCATGGTTTAGAGATAATGAATTTTGTAGAATTCACCGCGTAAAGGGTAAAAAAACTGAGAAGTGTTTAAGATTAAAACAATACATTCACGACCTAATCGACAATGGTGATATAGAAGTAGACTCCACTATCGCTGCCAAATATCCAAATGTAAACTTAGGGATGTTTAATGAGCCTTTTCCCAATCATGAAGAAAATAAAAATCCAGATCGGGGACAATCATCTCAGAATAAGAATGCTAACTATGTGTCAAACAAGACCATTTTGATGCCTTGATAGGTTGTGTTGATCCGCTCGTTGAGAAAATCAATACGATTAGAATTAAAACAAGAGAGTACTCCGTAACAATGCAAAGGGCTCACCTTGCTATCTCATAACCTACTCCCCTCCTCCTCAAGAGATTCATTATCATGTGTTATATCAACTAAAGAATACTACAACTAATATTTCAATCTTATACCTTCTAAAGATTTCTAACATCCATAAGTACATACTTTGCAAAACCATACATGGATCAAAAGTATCTATTGATGTTGACCCAACACATTTATAGGACATGGTAGCACAAATATCTCCCGCAAGACACATAACCTTTAGTTTGATAGAAGCCTTAAATGAAAATCCATCCCATAACCCACCTTTACATATTGAAGTAATAATCAAGTGTAATAAGGTCAAGAGAGTGCTTGTGGACGATGGATCGCGTCTTAACGTTTATACACTTAAACTATTTCATCAACTAGTCTACACAAAAGCTGATTTAGAGAAAAAGGTCATCACCATAAAGGCGTATGACAATGAAGAATGAAAATCAGCTAGAATGATCACTTTCTCATTGGAAGTTGGTCCCATAACCCATGATACGAAATTCTATGTCTTGGACCTGGAGCTCCCTTACAACATATTTCTTGGTCACCCATGAATTCAGCCATGCATGATGTGCCATTAACTTCTCATCAATGTCTAAATCTGCGTATGAAGGATAGACACTTACTATACAAGGGGATCCCCAACCATTCACTCATTGTAGAGCATTGTTGGTATATTTTCCTACCATCTACGAGTGTCCCTCTATGGAGATTGTTGTCCCTATTCAATCGGAGGCCCTCACTTCACGAGTGGATTTGGATACCCTGAATCCCAATGAAAATAGTGCATCTACCTCGGAATCTCCTTTTTCTATGTGGGAGATGAAAGTCATAAACAATGGCTGTGGAGAGTATAATCTTCAACAAACCCTTATGGTTCAAAACATTCCACTATTATCCCAAGCACGAGGTATACCCTATTATAAATTCCAAACATCAAGGTAGAATTGTCCCTTTGATGATTTCACTTCAAGTGGCTTGCTAGAAGATGAAATAATCCTCAACAATATTATATTTCATCCTCAAGATGATGAAATGGATTTGTGTTACAAGTCATCTAGGTATGTTATTCCTAACAGAATCATGCTTACTATAAGATATTAAGGACGTGGTTACGGCCACTAAGAACAAGGTCCATTAGAAGATATTCCAATACCTCATTGTATAATGGGTAAATAAGGTATTGGCATCTATTTTTATGAGTCTTACCCTTCAGATAACGAGTATGCTTCTTCTGAGAGTGAGGATAGTTTTTCTAAAAATGAAAGTGAAATAGATTCCTGGTGTAGTCTTTATGAAGACCTCACCTCTATGAACCTATTCTCTAACATGGATATCCTTACCATAACCCCGTTACACCTACCATATCCCCTATAACTCAAAAATTAAACCTCATCTACCCATCACTCATGAATTGGGATCAATAACAACACATACTTATTGATGTGTTTCAGAACGATGAGGCTATTGGTGAGTTCCTAGGCATCAGAGATAACATTCCAAGAAATGATCACAAGAAAGGCTTCTCCATTCAGCTCAACACATGTGTGTACTTTAGAGAGGAGGTAGAATTATGTGGACACTTAAGTAAAAAGTGAGCAAGGGCAAGGGTCATACAGAAAATCCTAGCAGAAAGAAAAAGGGGAAGTCCTATAAAAAAACCTCTTCGAGACGCTTGTGGAAAAAAAAAGAACAACCTATGGAAAAGATGGTATACCCATATAAAGATGAGGACCTCCCTAAACCACCTTTGGTATAAGAGGATCTCAATCTCCATCTCAATCCTACGCGCATGGGGGACGAGTCACATCTAGTAGTGGAAGATATAATAGATGTTAACATCGAAGAGAGGAGTTGCCTAGAATAGTTAAGTTGGGAGCTTCACTCTCATCTCAAGAGTAGAAAACATTTACAAGAATTTTGAGAGAGTATGCAGACATCTTCACTTGGTCTTATGCTAACATGCTAGGACTTGATCTTGCATTAGTGGTGCACAATCTTGTTGTGCACCCGGATGCCAAGCCCATCAAACAAAGCTTCAAAGATGCATCCTCGTGTCACCTTATTGGTAAAGGTAGAGCTAGAAAGGTTATTAGAAGTAGGCTTCATCAGGCCTATCGACTACTCAAAGTGGATTTCTAATGTGGTACTAGTTCAGAAAAATCCAGTCGGTATTAAAGTGTGTACCAATTTCAGAGATATTAACAAAGCTTGTCCCAAGGATGACTTTCCTCTCCCTAACATCGACATGATCATCAATTCTACTGTTGGTTATGAGATGCTATCACTCATGGATGGCTTCTTAGGTTATAATCAGATAAATATTGTGGAGGAAGATCAACACAAGACAACTTTCACAACCCCATGGGGAACATTCTGCTACCAAGTTATGCCCTTCAACCTTAAAAATGCAGGTGCTACATATCAACAAGTGATGATTGTAATATTTCACGACATGATAAGCGACATCATGGAAGATTACATAGATGATATACTAGCTAAATCTAGAACTCGGGAGGAGCACCTAGAGATTTTACGGCATATCTTTCACTCCTAAGAGACTAAAAAGTCTTCCTTAACCCGAAGAAGTGTGTCTTCGGTGTGCTATCTGGGAAATTAATAGGATTCATTATGTCAAGGAGAGGAATAAAGGTGGACCCCGCAAAGGTCACAACCATCACAAAGATCCCTCCTCCTAAGAATATTAGACAATTGTGTAGCTAGTAGACAAGTGTCATATGTACACACATCTTCTTAAGAAAGATGTTAATTTCACTTGGGGGACAGAACAACAAGTGTTTTCTTTACTAAAAGAATACTTGGCTAAACCCCCTATTCTCATGCCGCCCATGGTAGGAGAACCCTTGTTGCTTTACATCTCTGCTACACATTTTGCAATTGGGGCATTGTTGGCCCAATATGATAAAGAGTAGAGAGAAAAGGATATATACTACTTGAGCATAACATTGATAGCATACGAGCTCAACTATCCATAGATCGAGAAGGCTTTCCTAGCCGTGGTGTTTTCTTTCCAAAAGCTACGTCACTATATGCTCAACAATAAAATCAAGCTTATTTCGAAGGTTGATCCTTTAAAATACTTGTTGTCAAAACCTGCCCTAACTAGAAATATGGCTAATTGGATCATCTTATTAAGCGAGTTTGACATTGAGTATGTGCATCAAAAGTCCATAAAAGGACAAGTTCTAGCAGATCAGCTAGCAAGAAGCTCCACTACCAGGTACCAAACCCTTGATCCTAGAGCTACCAGATGCATCCATCATGTACCTTGAGGAATCTATCGTTTGGAAACTATACTTTGATGGCTCCTTTACCTTTCATGGTTCAGGTGTTGGAGTTGTGTTAATCAATCCTACAGGAGACTTGATTCCCCAAGCCTTCCAACTTGGATTCCCATGCACAAATAATATAGCGAAGTATGAATCTCTCATCGCAGGGATGAAGCTAGCTATCAAATGGGATATCAGACGAGTTAATTGCATTGGTGATTTAATGCTTATTATCAAACAAGTCATAGATGAATACAAGGTCAAGGATGAAAAAATACTTCCATATAAAAGAATGGTTGATTCCTTGAAGGATTTATTCAAGAAGATAACATTTGAGCAAATACCAAGAGCACAAAATAGAGTAGCTAATGCTATGGCTATAGTAGAATCTATGTTGAGTATTCCGTGACTTTAACAATGATATGCCATTCTTTGTAGAAAATATAAGAACAATGACATATGACATACCATATTCTTATATGGTGTGCGATGTTGTTGGTCCCTTTTCCTTGTGGTATGATGAAATATTTAATTACCTCCATGATGGAACCTTTCCCACTAACATTTCCCGTGATAAAAATGCACCCTCATCCAACGATATAGCTGTTATACCCTACTTGGGGTACCCTCTTCCATCGAGGCTATGATGGGAATCTATTGCGATGTTTAAGTTAAGATGAATCTATCCAAGCAATTAAAGAGGTACACAAAGGAATCTACGGGGCTCATACTAATGGGATCATCCTAGCGAAGAAAATACTCAAGGTAGGCTACTATTGGCCTACCATGGAGCATGACTATTGTCAACATGTGAAGAAATGCGTCTATTATCGAAATAAGGAAACTTGATACATGCGCCAACACAATCCTTGCAACATTTCACAACCCCTTCACCATTCTCAAAGTGGGGTATTTATTTAATAGGAAAACTTTACCATGTCTCTTCAAATGGTCATAAATTCATCATTACTGCAACTAAGTATTTTACAAAGTGGGTAGAGGATTTTCCTCTCACCAATGTTGAACGTGCCTAGATCTATAAATTTATCATGAACCATATCATCCGTCGATATTGTATCCCCTTTATTATTATCACTTTGATAATGGTAAACCATTTAAGAATAAAACTATAAAAGTACTCTGCAAACGCTTTCAAATATCCCTCAAGTTCTTGACCCCTATTATCCTCAAGGTAATGGGAAAGCTGAGGCTTCCAATAAAAACCTTAATTCACATTATGAAGAATATGGTGAACAAGATAGGACATGACTTGCATTTAAAAATTCATCCTTCCCTCTGGCCATTCATAACTTCTATTCGCACCCCCACAGGTGCTACTCCATACTCCTTAGTATTCAACACGTGTCGTACTAACTTTAGAGATTGAGATCCATTATTTGTGTATTGAGCTAAGGGATTACAGAACAAAGAGGAGGACTACGAGAGTAGCTCGATTAGAAGAGTTGGAGCTATTAGATGAGAAAATACTTCACGCCCTCAATCACCTTAAAGTGTATAAGGATTGAGTGCGCCAAAGCTATCACAAAAGATTCATACCTCATCAATTTGAGGTAGAGGATTTGGTGTTAAAAGAGAATCAAAAGAACACCAATAAGGATCGTGAAAAGAAAGGGAAATTTGAGCCCAATTGGCTAGGACCATATGTTGTAGTTACCAAGTTCGGTTCGGGTTCCTATAAGCTATCCCATGCGAGATAACCAAGAGCTTTGAGAACCCATGAATGTAATGCATCTCAAGAACTTCTATGCTTAAATATGGGGTCTCTAAAGTATTAAGAAAAAAAAACAAGAAGTATAAAAATAGAAAAATATAAAGATAAATAAATAGGTGCATCAAATAGTGAAAACCACGCAATGGTGGCACTTTGGACAAGTCTTTTGGGAGAACCGATTTTCGGTGTAAAGGAGGGTCCATTGTTCACAAGAATTTTAGGTTTAGGAGTATGATAATTTTTTCCTAAGATGGTCTTTGCCTTTGTCTGAGTCCCTTGTGAGCCTATCCCCCTTTTCCTTGATCAGCTAATCCAACATTTTTGAATGTGGATAATTTAAATTTTAATGAGCGCATCTCACGTCGGGGAAAATTTACAGCGTCACTTTTGGTACATAACACGTGGCATTCTGCCCTTGTATATCCCATCTAATGCTTTGGGGGCATCCACATTTCTTCATTTCCTTGAATGCTTGATTCGGAAAAATTCTTAGAAAACAAAAAAACATTCAAATAAGTTTCGTAGAAAACTCCAAAACAATAGAAAATTGTCTTAAGATAATTCCAAAAATAGCGAAAAACATTCCAAAATTGTCTCACAAAAACAAAGTAGTAGTTTGCTTACTTTTAGTTGTTGGTTTGTATGGTTTTTAGTTGCATTTCTTTTTTGTATTGTGTACTTTAAGTTGGATTCACTTGCTTGCTTAAATTGAATGTTATTTTAATCTATGGTGCATTGCATTGAGTTCATTTTATCTTGCATACTTGTAGATAAGTGTGTTGCTTTGATTAGGTTTGTTTAACGTGTGCTTGGTATTTTTAATTGTACATTTTTGCTCTCATTTCATCATCATATCACATAAAACCATCACATCTATACATCATATATCAATAAATGTTAAGCCTACATCACACATGTATACTGAAGCTAAACATCAAATACCGTATCACTAATGGGGCAAGAAGGGTTAGACATGATCACAAATCTATCCCCCACACCAATATCACAAATGAAAACATGTTTAAATTAAAGTATCTCATCAAAATGCAATATGACATTAACTAAATATATATCATAATCTAACATGTGATACAAACATAAAGAAACATATTAAGCATGATATCTCATAAACAACATGTGGTACATCATACATCATCAAAAATATAAATGTTTGTGTATAAAATAGTATGTCTCAAAAGTACATATGATATAATGAGTCATCATGAGCGTCTATACAATAAAATGCTTTCATCACGAGGCATGATAAAAAAATACATATACATCGGTACAAAGTATGCCTTCATATCAAGGTGATACAAAAAAATAAATTCATCTAGTACATCAATAAGAGAGTCATCCACGACTCTCACCCTCTCTGGGAATTCCTAGCCTAAGGCCCTAAGGATGAGGTCACGCTAATGTGATGGTATTGCAGAGGCATGTACTACACTTTAGACTACTTGAACTAATTTGGCTAATCGTGAAGTCCTAAATCTAGACTGGACCTACTAACATCTAGTTGGTGAAAGGAGTATCCTCTCATCTTTCTCGGAATGACTGGTGGTAAAATTCCTTGTAATAAGAGGCCTCACCACTATCTCTCATCGTATCTTCTAGTATATCCGATAGCCTAGATATTGAAGAGGCTCACATGTAGAACATCACGCTCTCCAATAATTTTGGCTATATTTTCCCGAACTGTATACGATCTCGCCATCCAATGAACCCGCTCAACCACTACTTGGGTGTTATTTTCTATCGTATGGTCTCGCTCTGTCAGTCCTATAATCTCTGTCTGGCCTAATCTTGCTCTATCACGAGCTGATCCCCATCCATGATGCCTTGAGCTCTATCTGCTATAGTTTGATTCCTCTCTTCCTGTAGCTTTATAGATCCGTATGTTATCACCTGATCTCAATTAGTGAGGGACTATACTCTCTCTGTCTAGCTTTGATCTTGCTCTATCACAAGGTGATCCCCATCTGCGATAGCCTAATCTCTGTGAGTAATAGCTTTGATCCCTCTTAGTTTGTCATCCGTGTTGTAGAGTCATCACTTCACAGTAACTATTGTTGCTGCAAGGCAACCACTTGCCCACTAGCCTATACATCATGTACATCCTACATATCTTATACATTCATCATATCCTATACATCTGGAATGTTCTTTTTCATATCCTCACAACCCCACCGCTACTGCTCGTCTCATGGTGGACTGTGTTGTGGACTCGCGTGAGGGGGTGATGGAGGTTCTGCAAAGTGGTGCCTATATTGGATCCTTAATTGGCATCCATTGTGCCAATGCCCATGGATGCACCACTAGCCGTTATTGTAGTAACACCTACTTTGCACTAACACCCGCATATGTGGTCTTTCCTATGCCTACGGATCTCGGCCCCGTCTCCCCTACACTGCTGCATCCAATACCTCTTGTGGTATAGTCAATGTACATGTCAACACTGTCACATACCACGTTGCATAATGCTGGGGTGGTCCCCTGGATCTCCTATCTATGCCAGTTGTACCTAAGGTTGTGGAGCTACACTCGTGAAAAGCTCGTGCGAGCTTGACCCAACTTGATTCGGGGTCCCATGTCGAAGATCTCTCTATATCTACGTGCGTACCACATCTCATCACCAAAAATCCCTTGGATGA
Source organism: Taxus wallichiana var. yunnanensis (assembly GCA_018340775.1). Taxonomy (NCBI): domain Eukaryota; kingdom Viridiplantae; phylum Streptophyta; class Pinopsida; order Cupressales; family Taxaceae; genus Taxus; species Taxus wallichiana. The sequence continues at coordinate 55,855,900 of CM031238.1, read as the reverse complement.
AAAAAAAGCCGACACTTGACCCGGTTCACCTGTACCACTTTAGGATATAGCTCCTGCTTTCGAAATGATGAAATTGTCCACCGCAATCGTTCTCAACTCGACTACATCCAGAGGTGAATGATGTAACCTTTATGGCATCGTGTGATCATATGAGGTTGTAACTCACCAAAATCTCACCTATAATAGTATGTGTCCCCCACAGTGGCTACGAATGTCATCTCCTTCTAGAACCCGAGTCCATGAGGTAAGGCTCTCCAACAACTCAAACTCTCAAAGCTCCTGCAGGGAGGCCTATCGCAATATGATCCCAAGAAAATATATGTAATAACGTGACAGGACCCTCTAACCTCTATCCATGGTAGGCTATCTATTGGACAATTTTTTTTTGGTTAGGTAGGTCATGGTGAAACAAGCCAACAAAGGTGTGCGGGGCATATCCCCTCTTTGAGACAGCAAAGTGAAACTAGTTTATTGCTAATCTATCAAGTAGGAATCTATGCAAATATACACTATTTTAACTTCAGGGGGTTTTGGGATCTCATCCCAGTAGAGGTAGTTCCAACAACGAACAGAAAGGTAGGAGGGAAGGAATATAGAAGGGTAGATCTGAAGGAAGAAAAGAAAACAATTCCAAGATGGAAAGGTCAGAAGGTTTATGCTTTGATCTGGTAGTAAACAGAGCCAAACTTACTTACATAAATAATTAAAGCAATACTGATGAACATATGACAATAGTAGGAATGAATCCAATAGAATAAAAAAATAGATCTAACTTAAGAAAGATTTGATGCGAATAACACATACATTAAACATAAAGTCTAAACATATGCATTAATATTTCTTCACTTACGAGAAAACACAAAGTCTTTCTCTCCTCACTTCTCTTTTCATACAAAAATGTTCACCCTGAATACAAGTATTCTAGTATTTATAGAAGGAGAGGAGGAAAGAAGACAAAAGCAAACCAACAACTACAAAATATCTTACAAGATATTTACAAAATATCTAAAAAGTCAACAGTTGACTTGGGCAAGTTTTTGGATGGCAACATCCCATGGTGCAACATGGATGAGGTCATCGTGTATGCCAACATGCTTTTTAAATATTTTACAAAAATGATCAATGGATCCCAGAAAGAAGAAACAACTCGCCCATTGTAAAATGGCGCAACTTTCTGCACGTCGACATGACAAAAATTCCCCTTTGTAAAATGGCACAACTTTCTGCACATCGACACGAAAAAAATTCCCCTTTGTAAAATGGTGCAACTTTCTGCACATCGACACGACAAAAATTCCCCTTTGTAAAATGGCACAACTTTTTGCACGTTGACATAAAAAAAATTCCCCTTTGTAAAATGGTGCAACTTTCTGCACGTCGACACAACAAAAATTCCCCTTTGTAAAATGGTACAACTTTCTGCATGTCAACACAACAAAAATTCCCCTTTGTAAAATGGGCGCAAACTTTCGGCTAAGTCTTGAAACAACTTGATTTTTGAAAGGGAGTTTTGGGCTATTTCGAATGTTGTCAAACTTCCTTAGGGCCAAAACAAAATTTTTGGTATGGTTACCTACAAATTGCCCTTGTCAATTTTGCAGGATAACAGCTGGCTCTTTCTGGGGACTATCTTTGAGTGAAACTTAAGGGTAGAGAATCCTAGATTTTTCATGTGCCTATCCATTGGGTTACAGAGAGTCAAAAACAAGGGTGACAAAAAAAAGGGAACACACAACAAACAGAAAGCAAACACACAACGAAAAACAAACTATATAAAAAAGAGAGCAAGTTCTACTTCCCGAAGATTTTCAGTGTTTGCCCGCTATAGGGAAGTGGGAGCTTGGTTTCATCTAGATATGAGAGATAGAAACTATTCCCTCTGTTGAGCTACTTGATCTTGTATGGCCCTCTCCAAAGAGAGTCAAAATTCCCGTGCATACCTTTCGGTTCTCTTCGTTTGTCCCACAGAATAACAAGATCTCCCACTTTGAAATCTCTCTACTTAGCTTTCTTTTCGAACAATATCTTAACTTGATTCTGATGTTTAATGATCTTTTCGACCACTTTCACTCACTTTTCTTCAAGTTTCGTTAGGTACATAATCCTCTTTTCAAGAGAATTTTGAAAAGTTTCATCTTCAATTGCTCGAGCCAAGCGCAGAGCAGGAAGTTCCATGAAGATAGGGATTTCAGCATTGATCCCATATAACACCTGGAAAGGTGACATGCTAAGAGACCTCTTTGGAGTGATATGATCTGCCCACAAAGCATTGTACAATAATTTGTGCCAGGACCGTTGGTTTTCAACAACCAGCTTTTGTATGATAGTTACCAAGTTCTTGTTGTTGGATTCTACCTGGACCATTTCCTTGAGGATAATAATCGAGGCATGAGCCAAGGTTATTCCGTATCCATAGAAAAAACTGATAACTTCCCGTGAAGAGAATTTGGAAGCATTATCAACAACGATTTTATGTGGAATGCCAAATCTCACAATAATATTCTCTTTGATGAAGTTACAAACAACTTGAAGTGGCATGCTTGATGGTATGGCCTCCACCCATTTCATGAAGTAATCCGTTGATGTTAGGACGTAACTATGTCCAAAGCAATCGATTGAAGATTAAGTGCTCCAATGAAATCAATTCCCCATTTCCTGAATGGTTCGTCAATAATGACGGGCCTGAGGGGAAATGCAGCCAGCTTTGGTTTGCTAACGAACTATTGGCAAAGTTCACATTTCGCTACCCAGCGGTCAGCTGTATCATGAAATAGCGTCGGCCAATAGTACCGGGCCCAAATAATTTTATGTGCTGTCACTGATGAGGAGAAGTGACCACCACAGATGAGTCATGAAAACTCTCCAACAATTTTACCTACTACGGCTTGTCAACACATCGTCAATTCCATGCTTGTACAATCCATCATCCCATATGACATATCTTGCGGCTCTGAGCTTCACCGTTCATTTTTCCTTTGTGGTTAGGTGAGTTGGGCACTCGCCATAGGTGAGAAAGAATGTGATGTCAAAATACCATTCGTCGTTGGTGGCGACAAATAGAACCATGGGCAAAGAATCTGCTTTCTCTAGTTCATTTTGTTCTCCATCAATGTGATCAGCTTTCTCTTCAAGTACCTTTGAGTCTTTATTTTCAGCCATTAGCTGACACAAGCCCTTACCTCTTACCAACTTGGTTGGTTTGATGTCTATGTCGTATTCATGGACCTTTGTGATCCAATTCCCTCACAAGCTCCCTAACTCCTGTTGAGTCAGGATAGACTTAACAGCCATGTCAAGAACTAGCACTACTGTATGAGAATTCATAATATAGTAGCGGAAGTTCTTGACTGCTTTTACCATGGAAAAGGCATGCTTTTCCAATTGTGACATCTTCAGTTCATGAGGCTTAAGAGGAGAACTCATGAAGGTAATCGGGGATTCAATATCCTCGGAGTTCTTTTGCATCAAGATAGTTGATACAATATGCATAGACGCATAACTATACATGATGAAGTCTTTGCTGAAGTCAGGACACACCAGAATAGGTGCATGAGCGATGGAGGTTTTTATGTCTTTGAATGATGTCCTGCCTTCTTCACTCCATCGGAATGTTTGGGACCCTTTCATCATATTAGATATATGACGAGTCTTCTCAACAAAATCAAGAACAAAGCGTTTAAGAAAATTTACCTTTCCAAAGAAAGAGTGAACGCCAGTCTTGCTTATAGGAAAAGTAAGGATCTAAATAGCCTCGACCCTTTCAACATCTATATTAGTTCCTTCTCTGTTGACCACATGCCCTAGCAGCTTTCTTTCGGTGACCCCAAAAACTGACTTCTTGGGATTTAGAGAAATCCCGTGCTCTCGGCATCTGATCAAGACTTGTTTCAAATGATTACAGTGATCACTTCGTCTTTTGGAGAATACGGTCAGATCATCTAGGTAAACTACAATGAATTTTCCCATCATACCTTTGAATGTAAAGTCAATTTCTCATTGGAAGGTGGCACCGGCGTTGATCAAACCGAACAACATTTTGATGTAGGCGAAGGTACCCCAAGGAGTGATGAACGCTGTTTTGAACTGATCTTCAGGAGTGACTTGAATTTGATTGTAACCTGAAAAACCATCAAGCATAGACAAAATTTCTGAACCGGTTACTACCTATAGCACTTGATCCATTATCGGTAGTGGATAGTTATCTTTTAAGGATGACTAGTTCAAGTTGCGAAAGTCCACGCATATGCGTATCTCGCCATTCTTCTTCCGCACAGGCATAATATTTGCAACCCAGTGCCTGTGATGGTTTGAAAAAATAATTCTTGCAACCAACATCTTCTGAATTTCAGCCTGGATGGTACTTGAGATTTTGTGGTTGTAATGCCTTTTCTTTTGACGAAAAGGCTTGACATCGTCCTTGAGTGGAATGTTGTGCTTGAATTTCCTTTGGCTTGAAAGACTTCGATCAGCATAAGACCATGCTAACACATCCATGTACTTTTTAACAACTTAATGAATTTTCAATTTTCCTCGGCATACAACACTTCCCGATATTCACGGAATGAGGATGTTCCACAATACACGATTGGCGGATTCGGTTTCGGAGAAGAGGAAGGATCATCCTGTCGCTTTTTCTTGACAAAACGGTCATGATTATCAAATAATCATTTTAAAGAAAACAAACCTTTACGAATCTTATTCCCTTTGAGTTGTATCATTGTATCTTTTCCAAATTCATGTGCTTGATGGTGAGAGACTCACGACACATAGAAGTTGATCCATCGAAATGTAGTTCTTTGAAATTGTCGATTTCTCCAAAAAAGTGATAAGTTGGTTGTCATCATTGAACACTTGCCAGTGCTGTGAATTATCTGGTACACTTGGGCGAAAAACCACCTCAATGGTATATGTATCTGTTTTTAACCTTGGGTGAGGGAGCATGAGAGAGGCTGAGATGGCTAATGAATCAGCCATGTCATTTTGAGCTCGTGGAACTGCTCACGATTGAGAAAGGGTCAAACTCTTCGATGCTATCCCATACTGCATTGCGGTAGTGTCTGAGCCGGTCATTCTTTACTTGGTATATCCCTTTTACCTGATTGACAATTAGCTCAGCATCACCTTGCACTCTCAGATTCTTGATTCCCTTCTCTTTTGCAGCTTGCATGCCAAGTAACAAGGATTCATACTCGAAGTATTATTCGTATTGAAGAACTGCAACTTGAAAGAAAAAGGGAAAATCTCCTCTTCAGGAGATATTAGAACAGCCCCAGCACCGCATCCACTTGTCACACAACTGCCATCAAACTACAATGTCCATACTTTGTTGAGATCCTCTTTTTGGATGAGAACGTCCATTCTATCTGAGTTAGTGGACAGGAAGTAGTTCCCCATCCTGCGATTCAAAAAGAATCTGAGCCTTAGGGTCATCAAATTTAGTGACTAGATATTTCTTTTATGACTTTGGTTCCAATGTCTGCATCACCCCTTTGATAGGAATCCTAGCTTTGGACCAGTCCATATGAATTTCCCCACCAACTTCTTTACAAAATCTCCTCCCTAGCAATATCCCGTATGCTGCTGGAATATCAGCTATGAGAATAGTCATTTTTACCCTTTTCTCAGGAAATGTCGTGAATGCAAACTGTGCATCCTTGATCTGACCAATCAATGGTACCTGTTTGGTTTCCATGGAGTAGCATCTGCCAAAAGGTTTAGTAAGTGTGAGGCCCAAAGCATGGGTGACCTTTGCTAGCATAACATTATCAGAAGCTCCATAATCAATTATACAGTTACTTAGTTTATGACCATTGATCAGGAGAGATAGGTAAAAAGGTTCAATTTTCTCCAACGTGGAAGTCGAGGCAACGTTTACGTGAGACGTAGGAGGAATGGGAAGAATTCCTTTGGGGAAAGTGGAGGGACAATAGCCTAGCTTTGGATATACTTAGTTAATCTTATAAGCTACTCTGGGTTGGACTGAAGATACTCAACTTCAGACATCTGGATCTTGGTCTTTTTGGCGTGATCAATTATATCGAATGCGACCAAGGGTTGTGCTAACGAAGGAATGAGTCCTTCGTTTCACATTTGTGGAGGAGGGTTACTGGTCTTTATGGGACTGGAGGAAGGCTGAATTGGAGGAGAAACAAGAGGAAAAGATTTCTTTACAAAAGGTTTAATAGGAGGTTGAGTAGGAAGGGGATTACCTCTTTTAGTGATCGTTGGAGGAGGAGTTACCACAGCCTTTTCCTTTTATTTTTCAGCAGCAACTTTTGCTTCTTTTCCTTGCGAGTGAGTGAAAATGCGTATGATTGTCCGCTCGCATACCCTTGGGTACCCTCTTCTTCATCAGATTCCTCATCTTCAAATTCCATATACCCAATAGTAGAGTCACCAGTTGGTTTACAGAGACATCTTGATCATCTTCACCTTGCGACGAAGGTTCTTCGTAATTTGGATCATCTTCTTCAATTTCAACCAAAGCATTAACCGGAGGGGCTTCAATTGCTAACCTTGGAGAAGTAGCAAGAAAACATGGCCTTTGGGGGCGTTGTTGGGAGTGAAGTTCCTCCGTGGGATATCCTGGTACGGAGTGGTAGACGATGTTTGAGTCAATTGCTTCTTTAATGAGAGAAAGTCGTTCACCATCTTTTAGAATGCTGGATCTGATGAGGTAGCTTGAGAAGAAGTTGAAGCCTTTTGATTTTGACGGTTCTCATCTTAACTCACCAGATATAAGAAGGTTTTCTTTTATCTGAATGACCATAGCTTGAACAAGGGCCAAGGTGAGTATTTGTTCTTGTAAAAGTAAGAAACTTAATTTCGAACTCATGGCATTCAAGAATAAACACTTTTGATTCTCTAATGTTGGCATCATGACAAGCGGTACATGGTTGATCGGTGAATTGAATTGGGCAAGAAAATCATGCATGCTTTCATTGGTCTCCTTCTTTATGTGAGTGATTTGTGACAATACAAAAATGTGTCTTTTGAAGGTTTGTATCTGTCTTCAAATGCAGTCCACAATGTGGCTCAACTGGTGATGGATCCAAATGGTAAATGCTAGAACCACTCTGCTTCTTTGGCCCTTACGCAAGGTCTCCGAGAAGAGACATACTAATACATCTTCATGAGTTACGTCCAAAATGTTGTATGACATAATAAACACGATATATGCGCGTCCAGTGCTTTTGATTTCCACTCCCATCAAATTTTGAGAATTTTTACGATTTTCGTGAGGGAGGGGGTTGACTAGGTGTGGCAGTGCTAGAGGACCCATGGTGTTTCCCCATGGTATAGGTAGATTTGCTGCCATTTGAAAAATAGGAAAAATAACACGAGAAGGGAGTGTGGTTCCACTTAGCAAAAGAGCGCTGTAAGTTGATGTCGAGGCACTCTGTGAAATCTGGCTCTTTCATGGAGGTGAGGCATTTCTTGCTGATCGATCCGCTGAACTTAGTGATGCGAATCATGCTAGAGACACTCTTGAAATTGTGCCTTGAAGTAGATCAAAATTTTATCAACTTCCCCACGAGCTCTTCTGCTGCTGCAAGTAAATGGTTCACTCGCCAAATAATGTATCCGTTCGAGATCTACAATAATCAGGAGTAGATTTACAACAATCTTTTTTTGTTTATACTTGCTGATTTTTCTAGCAAAAATCAGCAGCATGTACTTTTTCAATATTTAATTTTACCCTCTTTAATAACAATCGATTGTGGTTTACTAACAAAGATTAATAAGAATAAAAGGTGGGTCAATTCAGTAGGCTGATTTTCGGATCTTTGACCTGAATTTTGCAAGGTTTTGAAAATAACATAAAATGTCATAATATCATATATACTGAAATATACAAGTTTTTGTAAAAAATCAGCGAACTAAAAGTTTCTATCTGGTCCAAATCTATGGATTTTCCTAAGGAAATTTTCAGTTTTGATCACTTATGCAAAAATTTTGATTTTTAACAAAGGGTTAAAATTTGCAATCTGGTAGTGATTTTTATAGTTTTTTAGTTATTTCCTTAGTTCGATCCTAGCGGAGTCACCAAAAACTGTTGGTCCAAAAATCTGTCGGTTAGGTAGGTCATGGGGAAATAGGCCAACAGTGTGTAGGGCATAGCCCCTCTTTGAGATAGCAAAGCAAAACTGGTTTATTGCTAATCTATCAAGCAGGAATCTATGTAAATCTACACTATTCTAACTTTAGGGGGTTTGGGATCTCATCCCAGTAGAGGTAGTTCCAACAACGAATAGAAAGGTAGGAGGGAAGGAACGAAGGAGGGTAGATCTGAAGGAAGAAAAGAAATGAATTCCAAGATGGAAAGGTCAGAAGGTTTATGCTTTGAGCCGGTAGTAAACAGAGCCAAACTTACTTGCATAAACAATTAAAGCAATACTGATGAACATATGAAAATAGTAGGAATGAATCCAATAGAATAAAAACATAGATCTAACTTAAGAAAAATTTGATGTGAATAACACATACATTAAACACAAAGTCTAAACATATGTATTAATATTTCTTACATTATGAGAAAACACAAAGTCTTTCTCTCCTCACTTCTCTTTTCATACAAAAAATGTTCACCCCGAATACAACAAGTATTGTAGTATTTATAGAAGGAGAGGAGGAAAGAAGACAAAACCAAACCAACAACTACAAAATATCTTACAAGATATTTACAAAATATCTAACAAGATATTTACAAAATATCTAAAAAGTCAATAGTTGACTTGGGAAGATTTTGGATGGCAACATCCCATGGTGCAACATGGATGAGGTCATCATGTATGCCAACATGCTTTTAAATATTTTACAAAAAGGATCAACGAATCCTTAAAGAAGAAACAACTCGCCAAAGTGTAAAATGGCACAACTTTCTCGCACGTTGACACAACAAAAATTCCCCTTTGTAAAATGGAGCAACTTTCGCACGTCGACACAACAAAAATTCCCCTTTGTAAAATGGCACATCTTTACGCACATTGACACAACAAAAATTCCCCTTTGTAAAATGGCGCAAATTTACGCACGTCGACAAGACAAAATTTCCCCTTTGTAAAATGACGCAAATTTCTTCACGTCGACACAATAAAAATTCCCCTTTGTAAAATGGCGCAACTTGCTACACGCACGACAAGACAAAAATTCCCCTTTGTAAAATGGCGCAACTTTCTGCATGTCAACACCACAAAAATTCCCCTTTGTAAAATGACGCAACTTTCTGCACGTCGACACGACAAAAATTCCCCTTTGTAAAATGGTGTAACATTCTGCATGTCAACACAACAAAAATTCCCCTTTGTAAAATGGGCGCAACTTTTGGCTAAGTCTTGAAACAACTTGATTTCTGAAAGGGAGTTTTGGGCTATTTCGAATGTTGTCAAACTTCCTTGGGGCCAAAACAAATTTTTGGTATGGTTACCTATAAATTGCCCTTGTCAATTTTATAGGATAACACTATCGAGTACAAATCAAAATATAAATGAGCCAAGACACACCGACCCTAGCAGTACACCTCTCCTTGAAGTAGGTCATGAATCACTCCAATGAGATGCAATGGGAATCGTGCACTAGTCTTTTCAGGAAACAACATGCCACCGATAAAAGCTAATAAATATATGGGGACCCGTCCTAGCCACAAATCTCCCATACACCTCCTAAGCAAAACACTCATACCCCGACAGGGATATCAATCACTCCAAATGTCATAGTTGTATAACGCTCAATGCGATCCTGACGACCATCATATGTAACCAAACAACCTTGAATAGGGACTCATAGGATCTGCTAACCATCCTCCAATGTAACACTCATCTCACTAGTGGGTAGTCAGAAATTTTGACTCTTGCTCCACCATCTCAAACTAAGGCTATGAGCAGGTTGTGATCTAAGGTAATATGTGGCATACATTCTGCGTAGGATAAACCTATCACCTCCAGGGTAATATCTAAGAAATTTCAGTTCCGTGTCCAAAGGTCACCTCATAGGTTTGGAGCCAAGCATATCACTCCCGCATCACTAGCGTGCCCAAGTCCATCTCGCTGATCCATAGGGATCCAAAATGAATCTACTTCATCAAAACAATCAGCACAAAGAAGGAAAAATGAAAACACAGAGGTTCTATATTTTTAGTAACAAGACCGCCGCTATGTGCAGAGTGGCGGTTATAGAACCATTGCCCAACCAGGGTAGCATTCCAGGACCGCCGGTCTACATTAGGCGGCGGTCCTGGCTCTTTTGAAAGAAAATGAAAATATGAAACGAATAGCCCATAATTTGGATGGTTATTCATGTCTCTTCTCCTCCATGACCTTTCCCATTCTCCAGTGCATGGGAGGACATGGGAGAGGCTATAAATACATGTTTGTAGAAGAGAATAGGATCATCGAAGCATGAAAGCAAGTGAGAAAGAAGTTCTTAGTGCTGGAATTGTGTTTTGTAGAAGAAAGGAGTGTTGAGATAGAGCAAGCAAGTATTTGGGAGGAAGTGTGAGATATTATCTACTTCTCTTTCATACTTATTGTAAATTTTGTACTTGTTATTTTGAATTGGCCAATAAAAGTGGGAAGAAAGAGCATCTGCCCTTCTCGAATGGTTTTTCCTCCTTTGAGGTTTCCAAGATAAAATTTGTTGGTGTTTATGAGCTTAAATTCTTTCCTTTTCTGCAATTATGGAATCTAAGCATAAGCATAATTCATTCATTAGCTATCTCTTTCATTTTCTAATAAAAATTAGAGCATCATCGTTTATTTGTGTTTTTGTGGATAATTCCAAAGTTGAAGAGTTTACAGATCATTTTGGTATCAGAGCTAACAATTATCTAGGATTGTGGTATTCATTCTTGGATTTTTATGATAATGACAAGATCTAAAGGCGAAGAGGCTTTACCTTGTGATCCAGAAATTTTTGTAAAAAAGTGGAAACAGAGAATTCGGGGACAAATGGAGGAAGAGAACTTGGTCCATAGAATCGAGATGCTGGAGACCATGATGGATATGATGTTTAGAAGGAAAGAAGAGCTTGCTGATTTACAAAAGATAACTTATGTCAAACAAGAATCCATGGACTCAGTGGTTCGGGGCTTAGCTGAAAAGTTTGGCATAGGAAGGAGCCACCATGAGGAAAGTTATGGGGAAGAGCATGAAGAAGAGACTTCAAACACAAGAGAAAAGGTAAAATCCAATCATACTCCTTTTAAAGTTGAGATGAAAGTTGATATTAAAATCTTTGAAGGACAAGTAGATGCGAGTTGCTTGATAAATGGTTAAAACAGTTAGAAGTCTACTTTAGCGTCCATAATGTCACTGAGGCATAGAGGATCACCTTTGCATGTCTCAAAATGGAGGGTCATGCTCTGGTTTGGTGGCAAACCCATCTAACCACTTGTGAAAAGAAGAAGCGTCCTATTGTGAAATCTTGGTAATAATTTAAAGAATTACTTAGAGCTAACTTATATCCTATTGGCCAAAAGACTCACCAAATGATTAAATGGCGATTTTAGATAAGGCAATGGTCAAAGTGTGCAGAATATACTATGGAGTTTCAGAGGTAGGCCATGTTGCTAAACATGGACTTGGAGGATGAGGATATTCTGACTAAGTACTTGGGAGGACTTCACACTCACCTTCGAAGAAAAGTCATCTCCACCAAGCCCAAATATCTCAATGAGGTGTGTGTGCAAGCATACTACATAGATGATGAAAAGAAGCAGAGCCAAGGGCAAAGCAATCGAAAAATCAGCAGAAAAAAAGAGTATGGGAAAACAAGTAACAAGGGTAAGTGGAAAGGGAAAGGTAAACAAGATGCCACTACTTTAAATACTTGTAAAGATCCCAAGAATTTTTGCAAGAACTGTGATATTAATGGTCATACTGACGCTACATGTTGGAAGTTGCATCCGAAGAACCAACCAAGGACTCAAAGAAGTCCATGAAAGCTATAAGAACAAGAAGGGGAGGTGGAAATCGAAGATGAATCTGATGTAGACGAAAGGCTTGGATGCATGGCCACCAACATGGACAACTAGGAAGAGGAGATGAGTAGACTATTCTAGATCAAAATCCAGATCAAGAGAACTAAGGTAAATGCTTTGGTTGATACCGGTTCTTAGTCTAACTTGATTTTTGAAGTAGTTGTAAAGAATCTTGGTCTTGAGACTTATGAGCATCCACACCCTTATCCTTTGGGTTGGGTGAAGAAGGGTGTTGAAATTCAGGTAACAAGAAGATGTAAGGTCAAGTTTGGGATAAATTCCCAGTATATTGATGTTTTGGAAGTTGACATTATTCCACTTGATGATTTTGATGTTGTATTTGGGATTCCTTACTTGTATATCAGGGATGCTATATTTATGAGAAGGAAAACCAATACAGATGGGTCAAGGATGGGATTAACTACAACATCTAGGCACACCAACGTAAGACACGGGTTACTATGGTGAGTGCTAACCAAGCAAAATGACTTATTCAGATAAATCATAATCAGTTTTGTTTACTTTTGTTAAAGGATAAACAAGATGGGGTAGAAGTTTCAGATATTTCTAACTAGGGAAAGCATGATTTGGATAGTATTATTCAGTCTTTTCAGAATTTTTTTAGGCTCCTAGTGGGTTACCACCAAAATGGGAAGTAGAGCATGAGATTTAGCTATTGTCAGAGTCCCCTCTACCGAACATCGGGTTGTATAGGAAATCCTTGCTTGAGAGTAATGAAGTAAAGAAACAACTCCAGAACTACTAGACCAAGGGGTGATATGTCCGAGCACCTCACCATGTGGTTCACCTATTGTGATGGTGCCAAAGAAGGATGGTTCTTGGAGAATGTGCATTGACTACCGCGCTTTGAACAAGATCACCATAAAGAACATATATCCACTTCCCCGCATAGATGATCTCTTGGACCAGCTTCAGCATGCCAAATTCTTCATGAAGTTGGATCTCAAGTCCGGTTATCACCAAGTTAGAATGAAGGAGGAGGATATATGGAAGATTGTCTTCAAAACAAAATAGGGTTTGTATGAATGGTTAGTACTTCCTTTTGGGTTATGAAACACACCTTCTACATTTATGAGATTGATGAATGATGTATTGCGATATTTCATGGATTCATGTGTTATTGTATATCTAGACGATATTCTGATTTTTAGTGCCACATGGGAAGAACATCTAACCCATTTACACAGTAAGTCTTGTAAGTTCTTAGAGAGAAACAACTACTTTGTAATATGAAGAAATGTGAATTTTCCAAACATTCACTTGTCTATCTTGGGCACGCGGTTGGAGGAGGAGAGCTACGACTGGATCCAAAGAAGGTGGAAGCCATCACTAACTGGCCAACATCAACAAGAGCCACAAAGACTAAGAATTTTGTGGGACCAGTACAATACATGCAGAAGTTCATTATGGGTTTCCCTCATGATTACAACACCTCTACACATAGTGGCCACAAAGAGTAAGGGTTTTGACTGGGGTAAGGAACAAGACAAATCCTTTGAGTTATTGAAATACAAGATTAGTCATGCTCTAGTACTTGCTCTTCCTAATTTTCAGAATCCTTTTGAAGTAGAGACAGATGCTAGTGATTATGCCATGGGTGTAATGTTGCTTCAAGGAGGTAAACCCGTATGTTATCATTATGAAACTTTCACTTCAATAGTTAAAGGATATTCAATATATGATAAGGAAATGTATGCACTAGTTTAGGCAATTAAAAAATGGAAGCATTATTTGTTGGGTAAAGAAACTATTGTGCACACTGACCACAAACCTCTCTAGTATTTACAAGCACAATCTGAATTACAGAGAGGGCAAGGAACTACAAATGGACGGGGTTCCTTCAGCAGTTCCCATCCGGTGATCAAATATAAGAAGGGTAGTACAAACTTGGTGGCAGACATGTTGTCTAGGCCACTGACATAGGAGAAGTTTTCCTGTTTGGTCACTATCTCTCAGATCGAGCACTTCACGAAGGAAGCTTATGAAGAGGCATACACCCGTGAAAAAGACTTTGGGTGACATTTCAGCGATTCTGAGTCCCAAATTTGAAAGGACAAAGATTGAAGATTTTTATCTCAAGGACGGGCTGCTCTACCAATGGGGGAAGCTTTGCGTGCCAAAAGAAGAAATAATTCTATTGATGAGGGAAGCACATACCTTGAAAGTAGTGGGACATTTGGTGTTGGTAAGACCCTAGCCCACTTGCAAAGGTACGTGTATTGGCCCAATATGTAAGAAGAAGTATCAAAATTTATATGTGGATGTAAACTTTGTTGTACTAGAAGCCTAAGACTAAGAAGGAGGGTTTGTATATGCCTTTGCCAGTTCCTACTCATCCATGGGAGGACATTTCTATGGAATTTGTAGGAGGATTACCTATGTCTAAATATGGCCATGACTATCTATATGTTGTTGTTGATAGATTTAGTAAGATGTGTATCCTTATGGCATGTAAAAAGATAGTAAAAGCACATGAGGCAGTAGATCTTTTCTTTGCTAATGTATGGTATTTTGCTTTTCCAAAGTCTATTGTTTTTGACAGGGATTCCAGTTCTTGGGGAATTTTTGGACTACTTTGTGGGACAAGATGGATACCAAGTTACAAAGGAGCACAAATTTCCATCCACAGATAGATGGATAGACAAAGGTGGTAAACATGAATTTGGTATAGTTGATCAGAGGGTATAACAATAAATATCCAAGGACTTGGGATGAGTCCTTAGCCTACATTCAAAATTCCTATAACCAGAAGTACACACATCCACTATGAAGTCACCATTTGAAGCATGCTTGAGATATCTACCTACAAATCATTGGACATAGTAGTTGGGTAGTAGGATGAGGAGGAGACATGAGACACAAAGGTGACTAGAGCAAACAAATTCATTGAGAGGATCCAAAAATCCATCTCAAAGTCAAAGAACAACTAGAGAAATCTCAAGCCAAGTACAAATCTAGGCACGATCAACATAAGAGAGAACATAAGCTACATGTTGGAGATAGATTTTGGCTTTACTTGAGCAAGGAGAGATTACAAGGTCAAGCACGGAAACTCAAGCCACTACGATATGGGCCCTTCACCATATTGGAGCAGGTTGGAGAAAATGATTTTGGCTTGACTTGCCACCATTTATGAGGATGTACTCTATAGTAAACTGTGAGAACTTGCACCTATATGAGCCATCCATGCTAGATGAAGATGAAGGTCTACAATTGCTACCTTCCATTGAGGATTGCGTCTTGGACTCATGAGGCAAATTGGAGGAGGATGTAGTGTCTTTGCAGCAGAGAATGTCAGAGAGACAAGGAGAGGTTCGCAAGAGTCTTGACAGATTGGACTGAAAGGAAAGACACCAAGGCAGGCCCAGTGGTACTCAAAGGAGCAAGTGAGGGAATTATTTCCTCATCTACTCCCCCACTAAGCTTTTGTGGGACCAAAATCCTCCTAAGCAGGGGAGGTGTGATCCATAAGGATCCAAAATGAATCTACTTCATCAAAATAGTCAACACGAAGAAGGAAAAATGAAAACATATAGGTTCTATCTTTTCGAATAGGACCACCGCTCTATGCAAAGTGACGTTTAAAGAACCGCCTTCCGATGCATTGGGTAGCGGTCCTAGATCTTTCAGACAAAAAATGTAAATATGAAACGAACAACCCAAAATTTGGACGGTTTTTCGTGTCTCTTCTCCTCCACGACCTTTCCCATTCTCCAGTGGCACACATAGGACATGAGAGAGGCTATAAATACATGTTTGTAGAAGAGAATAGGATCATCGAAGCATGAAAACAAGTGAGCAAGAAGTTCTTAGTGCTAGAATTGTGTTTTGTAGAAGAAAGGAGTGTTGAGACAAAGCAAACAAGTATTTGGGAGGAAGTGTGAGATATTATCTACTTCTCTTTCATACTTATTGTAAATTCTATACTTGTTATTTTGAATTGGCCAATAAAAGTGGGAAGAAAGAGCAATTTCCCTTCCCGACTGGTTTTTCCTCCTCTGGAGGTTTCTAGGATAAAATTTGTTGGTGTTTATGAGCTTAAATTCTTTCCTTTCCTGCAATTGTGGATTCTAAGCATAAGCATAATTCATTCACTAGCTATCTTTGTCATTTTCTAATAGAAAGTAGAATAATAGCGTTTATTTGTGTTTCTATGGATAATTCCAAAGTTAAAGAGTTTACGGATCACCCATGGATCCAATCAGTCAATTATTATGATCTTTGTCTTCTATTCTACCATATAATTTTTCTAAGTCTAGTTTATCACATTATTCTTTTATTCTATCATTAAAATATTCTATAATTCACCTATTTCTTCCACCTAGGGTTTTCTAAAACCTTAGTTTTCTCCTAAAAGCAATTTAAAATTAGATTTTATGCGTAGGAGTAAGTGCCTTCCTTGTGAAAAAACCTAGCAAAAAGGTAATAAAAGGCATAGGCACATTGATAAGAGCATAGGCACCCAGCGCCCACACTGCCGATTTCTAGTTGCGCATAGGTGCCTCATCGCATGCACCAACGCATAGGTTCCCCACCACAAGAAAAATTTTAACATACAAAAAACAATCTTATGCGTAGGTGCATTTCTAAGAGCATAAGCCCTTAGGCTCCCATGCCCGTCTATTACCAAACTGCGCATAGGTGCCTGCTACATGCACCAAGGCATAGGTGCCCTTACATAACTAAAATTTTTAACATGCTAAAAATCACTTAAATGCATAGGCACACTAGTAGAGGCATAGGCACTGGGCACCCATGCAGACCACAAACATAGGCACACCCTCCTAGTTTTTCGTAATTTAGCCTAAAAACGTGTATTTTTGCTAAAAATTCAATGCTTTAAATAACCAAGGTAAAAATAATAGTTGTGTGTACATACGGTCCATCCACTGGGAACAACGTGTAGTCCCTCACGTGGTCCACAAGGTGCTCTTGCCATTTTCTCCCGTAGGTCAGACCTCAAATCAATAGTATAATGGTAAGTGAATGTGGTAAATAACATGCCACGCTGGCTTATATACCCATTTAAACCTCCCGTGACGTGTTTCTCACCCCCGAAGTGCTCTAAAACCACCGTATTTCTTCTAAAATTATTCTAACACTTGCTGCAATGATTATTTTTAATAAATAATTATTTTTGGCACATTTTCGCTACATTGGGGCATATTTTTGCTTCCTAACAACCTTTTCTACTACATGGGGATTTTTTTGGCCTTACGGTCACTTTTAACGTTGTCTCACGACTTCATTATTTCTTCTATAATATTTCCTTCTTTAAAAATAAAAATTAAAAAAAACCAAATTTTTTCAAAAAATGATAAAATCATTAAAAATCCAAAAAATTGTAAATTTAAAAAAAAAAAAAATGGTAAAAACATATACATAGCTAAAGCTTGTGTCAATTACATTATCCTCAAACGTCAAAATAGGTCTTACAAAAACATATTTGTAAGGTTCTTACTTGTTCTGATCTCAAATGACTTGCAGATCATCGTGATCTACCTCCATTAACAAAAGCTAGGTTGCATGCTATGTCGGTCCTCCCCGTGCAAAGTGATTTTCCAGGACTATTTCAAAGTGCAATTTTTTTCCATGGGACTAATTGTGTCCTCCGTTATTCCCCTCACATGTATCCTTGTTGGGGGACCATTTTTGACCCTTGTCGTTACAACACAAACATCGGGAACTACACCTTGCTAAAAAAACATTGGTGTAACTGTCTTAAATGTTGTTTGTTTGAGTACGTGTGATTATACTTGTTTCTTTGTTAGCTCAGATGGTTTACTTTCTTGTATTGCATTGCATTGTGTATGTTGCATTGATTTAAGCATCATTTTACTTTCTCGTATTGCATTGCATTATGTATGTTACATGGAGTTACATAACGAATGGAAAAATGTTAGTAATTTATCTTTTCATGTTATCTTACATTTTTGTTCATTTCAATAAAGGTCGATGATGTAGATCTAGGGGAAAATGATACAACAAAGTTGCTTATTGAAAGGTTGGATGCAAAGATTGGGTTTGTACTATATTCTCCTTTAATAATTTCTTCTCCATTATTATTTATTACCATTACTAATTTTTCTTCTAAATCACCCGGGCAATAAAAAACCATGTTTATCCCTATCCTTTTTATTCAATATAACCAAGGGTTTTGCAATCTGCTCTATCCATTTCAATCATCTTTTCGATTGTCAATCGACTTCTTCTATCACCCCATCAACACTCGAGGGGCATTCTTCATTCTACTAATTTTTTCCAAAAATTATCTCATTTATGCTTGTCTACTATATTTAAAGAGAATTCACTTCACCTCAAAGAGGGGAAAATGTAAACACCTAATTTCTCGCTTTTGCAATCTTATTACCAAAATGCATGCAAATCACTCTGCTCGTTCTTACCAATTCTCACAATTCGTGATTTTCACTAATTAACTAAGGTTTCTTATCACTTCGGTCAATCAACACCACATTTTTTATTTCCTAAGCCCTTTCACATTCAGGATGCCACTTTATGGCGAATCGTAAGTCAAAATCCTCTTCAAAATAGACAATTAGCAATTATTAGCTAATTAAGCCTATTTTACCCTTGTTTTGGTCAATATACCCTACTATTGACTCAAACCCCTCTTCCAACCACTCAAAATCACCCCATTTTCCTCCATAATGTCTCAAAAATCTTTAAAAGCTTATTCTAGCCTTCTAGTTGACCCTAAGCGGTTGGTTAAGGCTTCATACCTCTTAATCACTTGTTAATTCACTAATTGTGATGAGCAAAGCTTAATAATGATTAGAAATTCTAATCTAATTCAAGGATTTTAGTCCCACATGCACCAAAATATTAGTTTTCCTCAAAGTGAAAACTATAAAAAGAGTTCACCTCTTACCTTAATACACACCATGCTTTTATTTGCATCTCATATAATAAATATGATTTATAGCCAAGCTCAATCCTTGCCTAAAGCCTCGAATGGGGTCAATAGATGGATATCCAAAATGACCAAGTAGTCATTTGGAGAGGCCATTTCACCTTGTTTGGAGTAAAACCATACCAATTTGATTTCGCTCTTAGGTATATTTAGGCCCATGTTAGGTAATCAACATATTAGTAGGCATGTTTAGTTAGATTTTGAATTGTATTCGTGTTAGTTAAGCATTCCTTTAAGTTTATATCTTAATGTTACATTCATAGACTTAAAGGCTTGACTAGAGGTGGAAATGGTGTTATCCTTCCTTACTTAGTCATGCAATTTTATTTGTAAAGTTTAGGGTGCTTTCAATGGTCACATAGCTTTGTATTTATATGATTCCCTTGTTTGAATTTCTTAATTACCAAACTAAAAGACCAACCCATAAGAAGTAAATATGTCCAAAACATAGAAATAACCAAAAATATGGGAACAAGATACAAATAGGTTGGGGGATCCTAGAGGGGACGTGGGCACCGACATTGGCGTCTTGGTTGGGCACTAGTGTCCGGACTTAGAAAACCGAAGTGTTGCAAGTCGACTAGGCAAGAAGGCATGTAAGAACAATAAAAACAACAAATAGAAAGAAAAAATGCCAAAGATAGTGGTCAATTAGTATTTTTCTCATTCAGGAATCATATGAATAGTGGTCTGTGATCATGACCTAGAAATGTACCCAAAGTGCGTGATTTAGTGTCTAAATTTTCCCCCACTTTATGTTGTTGAGTGAATGCTCGATAACATAAAATAGATAAGAGATGCATACTTGATAACGGTTATCCATATTTCACCCCGCACCAAATATTGGATTGGCCACAACCCCGCATAAGAGGAACCTAAGAAAACTCATTCAAATCCTACAAATTGGTCACATAAGGACTCAACCATGGAGTGGCAGAGGCCAAGAGAGACTAAAGGACAATGTATAAAAGAAACAAATATGTCGGGCCGTTTCCACGTCTTAAATCCATTCTTCAAGCTACAGGTTGACTCAACTATGAGATAACAGGGTCAGACAAGAAGGGGAAATGCCATAGAAAGACCAGAGAGGAGAAGGGGAAGAAACGAAAAGATTTGAAGTCCTCGTGCTCAAACGGTTTAGGAAAAGGTCTAAAATGACTAAGTATGGAGGCGGCAGTGGAGGAGACCACATGTCCTAACGGTGCTTCTCCAAAGGTGAATCCAAAAGGGAGAGCCCAAGCAAGTGCCAGACTGATGTGTGTCCCAGAGGAAAGCGGGGCGTTGGGGAAAAGTTGATTCTTTGCCCCTTGTTATCACAAAAGGGGTAAAATTTACAAAATGGCCCGCAACTCCGCCCAGGGAAAAAGTCAGTGTTAGAACCGAGTCAAAGCCAAGGTGGGGAGTCAGAGGGAAAGGTGAAAATTTACCTTTCATTCAAAGGGAAAAAGATAAATCGGACCCACAAGCCCGATTTTTGTTCTAATCTGGCTTGCCACGTGTCCCAAACCAAAAGGGGACCCATTTTTCAAATTATTTTCCCGCCCATTTGTATGCGGATTCACTATAAACTTTGAAGGGGCATATATTTTGACTCGTGGACTCGAAATATTGCAAATCTAATGCCGTTGGGAAGATCTCGATCACCTACGCCATGGAGGTTTGAGACTTTATTTTTGAGGAGGTTAGGTGAAGAAAACTAGAGAAAATGTCTTCCGGCTTTCAATGCAGATCTTCTCGCTCTTAACAACCGAGATCATATTTGATCTGTTTTGCCATTTCCTCTTCCTTCAAGGTGCTAAACCAAGGATTGATGCAGTAAAGATGAATTTGGGGGAAGATTTTATCAGAAGCATTAATAGTAGTGGTTGAGTTTTGACCGCTTTTCTCGCTTCTCTCTCTCTCTCTTTCTTCTCTCATCGAATCTATAAAAATGAGGGCAAGATTCATTGTAAAGGGTTCGACATTACTCATTTTGTAGGCTCCCTTTTTCTTTTAGCAAAGGAATTTTTGGAATTTCAGGCCTTCCATTAAAGTCGCAATATATTTCTTTCCTCCTAGCTGTTTTGTAATGCATTGTATCAATCTAGAGTAATAAAACACGTTTGTGATCGATTCTAGATCCTTCTTGTCTCTTTTGCTCGCATATGGTCTTTCATTATAAATATGGTTATCTATGTTTGATTATTGCATGTATTTTTTGGTTTGTGTCTATTGGAAAAATAAGTGTTCATCATTCCTTTGGTGCATCACCTGGTAGTTTAGTTATTTCTTATTTCTTATACTCTTTTATCCCTATCTCCTTGGCAAGTTTTAGATTAGGTATAGAAATAGATCCTCTACAAGTTCTCACGTATACACCTAAATAGAGGAATAAGGAACCAGCCTTTGATCTGGAGAGCTTTCCCATTTTGTAAGGTCCCACACCTTGGGAAAAGTTCAATGTTATGCAATCACACCGGATGAGTCCGCCTTAAGAAAAGTAGATCCGACGACTCATTTGGGGGTGTTTTGATTTCGCACTAACAGCTTTTAGCACGCCCAAAGTGGGACTAAGAAGTCTCCATCTTATTACAAAGAGGGATTGATGTACACTTGTTGTGATTCTGTCTTTTAAAAAGCCTTAAAATTGTACATCCGCGACTCCAAAAGAAACAAATCTACTAGTTTCAAAGCCCAAGCTTGGGAGATTCATGAGAAAAACCTGGTCTAGAGAAATGAAAGAAGGTATATTTGAATACTCGCGTCTATCTCCGGGTAGAGAAAGGAGAGGAAGAATAGTTTAGAGATTTCCATCTCCACCAAGTAGAACCTTATCAACACCTCCACCTGCAAGGCCTTTCTTTCATCTGTAAGGGTTCTTAGGCCAACTAAAATGGCACAACCAAATCCATATGTCAATTTCACCAGCAGATTCCACTCGCCTTGAATGCAAAAACCCAGCCCGATTGTATCATTAAAGAACATCCCATATTTCATTGGGGAAAATCAAAATTCTCCTGTGACCATGTCCAAGATATTGTAAATGTTTGTACAATCCATGAGATCCATGAGATGGACATTACAAACAAGATGCTCGCCTCTTCATTCAAAGGGAAAGCTTCATAATTGTTCAGAGTCTTGAAGTAGGCTCTATTCAAAATCGGAACCAGAACATTGTGCATGGCTCTTCACAATCAGTTTGGGGAAAAAGGTGATAACTTGTCATTGTTGGAGCGACTAACAACAATCAAGAGAGCCCGAATGAGCAAATGACATGACTTCAACCTTAGATTCCAGCAGACACTGGATAGGATTCCAATAAAATTAAAGCCTACTAATGAAGGTGCCTTCTTATACTTTCTTAGGGATTTAAATTCTGATATTTCTCCGATGATTCATCCAATGGGGGCACTACATTACCTCGCAGCCTATAGCCTCTCCATAGGGGCTAAGAACCGTTTGATTTAAGCTAGAAAAATTTCTCCTAGGCCATTTATGCCTTTGTACCGAGTTAAGAAGACCGGATACGAGCCAAGTGCCTACATTAGCTCCTATACCCACCCCAGAGTCAAAGCTCAACCGAAGCTTCCACTTCATCATCTAATACCTCTAAAGTTCTTCAAGAAATGATGAAGCAACTTTAGAAATTTGGGAATGAGCTAGTGACCATCAAAAGACAACAAGCTTAGAGTTCCAGGCCATACTAGCCCCATGCTCAATATCAAGCTAGACCCCAGTATCAGCAGAATAGGCCACCACCTCAAACTGTAAACTAGAGCCAAAACCAAGGACAACCCCAAGCTGCTAGACCTTTTAGGCTGTATAATCCTAACACAACTTCAACATCAAGAGCATTGGTCCTAGCACAAAACAATATGACACAAGAATATGATTGGTTTTTTCCATGCAATCAGCCACATAACCAATCAACGTGCTTTAATGGTGCTCTAAATCAGGCCTTGATGGTGCAAACCAATATGGTGCCACAAGAACCTAGCCAAGAGGAAGATCAACAACAAGGGGCTCAACAAGGTGGCCCCCCAAACGAGACTATGCTTGTCAATTGGAAGGTTGAAGACCTCTGTGGGATGAATCAGTCCCTTCCTCAAGGTGTGGCTGCCAACACACGATCCAAAAGGAGAAATATTGGAGAGGGCCAATCACTAAATTTAGGTAACCCTCAACCTTCCATCACTCCACAAGGCCCTGGTGTTCCAAGTGCAACTCCAAACATACAAAACAAACCCAAACCACCTTCCAAACCTAGGTAGGCACCAGTTGTAAAATCCCATGTGCAAGAAAGGAATGTGTTTGGGAAGGGACAACAAAAATATAGCTCATTCAATATTATTGAGTAAATGAAAAGGAAAAGTGTAAACATTTCACTATGGGAGTACCTGGCCATTCCAGACACGAGGGATCTCATTGCATGGACTACCATGCACAATTGGTCAAATTCAAATCACCCCCTAACCGACAAGAGAGAGTACTTGCTAATGCGGTTCAACTAGGGAGAAACCATGGAGAACAACAAGGTAAGAACTTGAGACCTCCTCCCTTCTATGTGTCATTAATTATTAGAGACAAATTGGTGCACAATTGTATGATTGATTCTGGGGCTAGTAGTTCTGTGATGCTCAAACAAATAGCTAATCAGTTGGGTCTCCAATATGAAGTCATCTCTAGAGGAGTAGTCCAATTATATGGGGCGAAGTGATCACCGTGGGAATTATCATGGATCTAAGTCTCACTCTACATGCTTGCCCTAATGTGATCAAGCTTTGTAAAACGTGTCAATCATATAATTGCCACCACATTTTTCTTTGTGTCTATCCAAAGACTTCATTGCCAAAATTGAGGCTACCTGTCTACTTATTGGTCACATATGCTCTTTAGGACAAGGTATGGAGTGAAGGCCACAATCAGATCTGAAAATATTGTTGATTATCATATCAATCCTATGTGCCTAGCCCAATCAACGCTAACTATTCAAATTTTGATTAAGAGGACCTCCTAAGTACTTCTGAAGCAAATACCAAGGTGGGATGTATCCCAAACTTGACTCTTGATGATTGGGCCAAAAAAATCCATGCTTTTAATCCCTATAGGGAGATGGAAGAAACCGAGCTAGGTGTCTCATGTCTACATGAAGAGAATCATCCTCTTCTTGACCTAATTAAGCTAGAATACAAGGATGACAATGAGGTATGGCAATTGTTCTTTGATGACTCAAGGAGTAGACAAGGAGTTGGAGGATGAGCCATGATTGTGTCTCATAGAGACATGATGTTAGCATAATTTAGCATAGGCATATTTATTGCATTTTATTGCATTGTCTTTTATTTAATAATGTGCAACATGTGCACTCTAGTCTAGTGATTGCATTCAATATTGTTATGTTGGATAACATTCAATATTGGTATTAGTAGTAATTACATGTGCATGTGAGATGGGTCTTATCATCTCATAGTTGGTGCCTCGATAGGGTGTCATGTCTATCCATATGAGGTCATCTAATATCTATAAATATTACACTCTTGCATTGTTATGTAATCTGATTTCATGATCAATAATATTTGTGAGGCTTCCGTATCTCTTTAGTCATTGCAATCTTATTCTATTCTATCATTTGGTATCTAAGCTATACCATTATTATCATTTGGTATCAGAGCAGGTTCGATCCAAGCAAGGTTGAAGAGGAGCACTATTGGAGAGGATCCATTGGAGAAGAAGATCTGCATCAAAGGAGAGTCATTGAAGCATCCCGCAACCTCCATTCCTTCCAAGCATCCCTCAACTAAAATTTGACCTATCCACTTATTTGGAAGGTAAATTTTTTTGATTAGTCATTGGCATAGCCAATTGATTCAACATATTGGCGGAATATTTTAGATTTGGAGATCTTTAAAAAAAAAAGGAGAAAGATCTTGAAAAAATTTGCAGATCTAAAAAAAAAAAAGATTTGTGAAAAAAAAAAGAGATCTTAAAAAAAAAAAGGAGAGATCTTGAAATTTTTTTTTGTAAATCTAAAAAATAAAAAATAAAAAAATCAGATCCGAAAGTGGAGGTGTGAAGAATTCGGGAGCAAAGGTCAAGCAGTCCACAACAAAATTCCAGCAGATAGCTCTTAGAAAAAAGACGTAACTTTTTCATACAATTTCAGATTGATGTGTCATTTTTTCTGGAAAGATAAGAAAGATGCGCACAACTTTTCAGTTTACATCATCTTCGATTCGGCCTCTATATATGACGAAAAGTTCAGATAAGTCGATCATTTTTCTGAAAAAATCAGATCTAGTGGTAAATTGGTAAGATATCAAAAATTAAGATTATGATTCTTCTGAAATTTTGTGGGTTTAAATAAAAATATTGTATTATGCTACTTGTCAAAATTTTAGAAAAACCCAGATCATGGTTTGTGAGAAAAAGTGAAAACAATATTTAGATTGTTTGTTTGGATCTTGGAAACAAACAGTCGTGCCAGCTTCAATTCCCACTCTCTCCATATTTTTATTAAATTATTTTTTTGGAACATTTGGAGAAATTACTAAATTTTGGGAGATTTCCAAATTTAGAAGCTTACCAAACACATTTAGAGCCATTGCTAAATTTAGAGGAAAAACACCTATTGGGGGTAAAAAATATTTTGGCCTAAATTGTGTATTTTGTGATTCTAGAACCTTTTTGTAAAGAGGGGGACACAAAAATCATTTTGATGTACTTTTGGAGCATTTTGTACTAATCTTGGTGCATAAAGTGAAAAAAAAAAGTGAAAACTTTTATTTTATGTTTGTTTCTATCACACGAGATCTTTGATCTCAAGCGTTTCAGTATATACATTGCCTCCGGAAGTGCTTACGGGTGATGCCGTCGCGAATACTACACGCACTTAACGCCTAACACAACTGCCTAAATGTCGTCTAGGCATTGACCCTATAAAATTGACGGGGAGTAATAAGGACACAATACACACACATTTGAGCCCTCCCATTCATTTGTGCTTGCACAAACCCCTCTCCGTCTCGTCCCAAGTACCACGTACTAAATTCTTTCACGTGCGTTAACACCTCTTTCCATACTGACGGTATATTGAAAGGGTGATCTTCTTCCACGTACTGATGGGTATATCGGAAGGGAGCGTATATAGAAAGGTTTGGTATATCGGCAGACGGTATATTGAGAGGAGACCATAAACACAGAGTGATAAGAGCCTTACCCTTTGTCAGAAATTCAGAGTTTCAAAAATTCAGATTGCAGAAATGGGTGCACAAGCACCAAAGTTCTTCTTGCCAGATTCACAACTACTTAGAGGAGACAACTATGCTGCATGGAAACCAAAGATCAAGGTGTTACTTGAGTTTGAAGACCTATGGACAGTTATAGATGGAAAAACAACAAGATCACTTGATGATGGAAGACAACAAGTTCAATTTGACAGGGCCAATCAAAAGGCCAAGTTGATCATCTTGTTTAGCGTAACAGACGATGTGCAACCCCACATTAGAGATGCCACATCAGCCAAGGATGCATGGGATAAGTTGAGCACAATCTATGAGGCAAAGAACAAGAATGCCATCCTCAACCTACTATCACAACTGCATACTCTCAAGTTCAAGCACAATGAGAAGGTTGAATTTTTTTGAGACGAGTTGCTACTTTGAGGGCATCTCTATTGGCATTGGGAAAAGAGATAAGTGATGAAGACCTCGTACCAATTGTGTTGCGAGCACTTCCTCCTTCCTATAGAATCTTTGTGACAACTATCAATATGAGTGAACACACAGTCACCTTTGAGAAGTTAGTCAATCTACTCCAACAAGAAGAGGCAATGAACAACAAAGATCATGAAGATGAGCAAGCACTATCTTCCAATCATAAAGGAAAGGGGAAATTTCATTCTAATCACAAGAAGTCCCAAAAAAATCAAAGTCAACGAGACAACACCAAGAAGTGTCCCATTTGCAATATAGGGGACATGACATGAAAGATTGTTGGTACAATTCCTACAAAAAGGGTTCATCAAGCAATTCAAAACCCAACAACCAACAAGGGTAACAATAATTCAAATCAAGGGAAGTCCAACAATAATAACAATCAAGGGCGTAAAAATGGTAATTGGCAAAAAAAACCCAAACAACAAGGGTACATTTCCGAACATGAGGATGATTCAGATGAAGGACACCACATGTATTCTGATCAATTTGATGAAGAAACCAAGTCCACACAAGATATTTGGTATGTTGACTCGGGTGCAACTCGACACATGACTGGACGCAAGGATTGGTTCTACACACTATGTGACTCACCTAACAAGAACCATGTGTCATTAGGTGATGACTCATCATACAGTGTCAAGGGGATTGGAAACATTTCACTACCTCTTGAAAGCATGACTGTAAAATCACATATGTATTGTATGTACCTGGGTTGACCAAGAATTTGCTATCAGTTAGTCAACTCCTTGATCACAACTTGAAGTTAGATTTTGACAATAATAATGGAGAAAAAGTGTGCTTGATAAGAGATAAGTCAAGAGGTTCCAAGATTGTAGCAAGAGCCTCTAATGTGGGACGCATGTTCCAACTTGATTTTGTCCACAAGGATGATCAAGCTCTAGTGGCCAAAGACACACAATTTGCAGAACTATGGCATCACAGATATGGTCACATCAGTTTTGGCTATCTCCAAACACTTCAAAAGGGCAACATGGTGAAAGGATTGCCTACACTCAAGCACAACACTGACAAGTTTCACAATTGCCTAGCTAGAAAGCAACACAGAGTACCGTTCCAGAAGAACACATATAGAGCTAAGGGAAAGCTTGATTTGGTGCACACCGATCTTTGCAGACCCATGCAACCAAGTCATTCTGGATGTCACTACTTCATGCTTTGTGTTGATGACTACTCAAGAAATATGTGGATATATTGTCTAAGAAACAAGAGTCAAGCCTTTGAGACATTTTAGAAGTTCAAAGCACTTGTTGAGGATGAAGTTGGTCGCAAGATCAAAACTCTCCACTCAGATTGAGGGGGGGAATTTACAAGCAATGAGTTCAAGACTTACCTGGAAGCTCATGGGATTCGTCGACAAATGCCTCCTACTCACACACCACAACAAAATGGTATAGTTGAGAGAAGGAATCGTACTATCATGGAAATGGTACAATGTATGATTGACAACTCAAGTTTAACAAAGACATTTTGGGCGTAAACTGCAAGAACCTAGTCTATTTATTGAACAGTGCCCACACAAGCTCTTGAAGGAGTGACACCTCAAGAAGCATGGTCAAATCGGAAACCATCAATTGCACACCTAAGAGTATTTGGGTGTAAAGCTAGCATGCACATACCCAAGAAGAACAGGAACAAGTTGGATATGAAAGCTGAGAAACTAATATTCATTGGATACAGTGAAGAAGCACTTGGGTATAGATTATGGGATCCAAAAGCAAAGAAAGTATACACAAGTAGGGATGTTGAGTTCTTTGAGAAGAAACAAGCAGATGCTCCACTCAACGAATCAACAAACATGCAGAATACACCTCTTGTGAAGATAGAATTTGATGTTCCCATTGAAGATGACAGTGATGAATTGGATGATGTTGAAAACTTGGATCCACCACAAGCCAATGGAACAGCTAAGAAGTTACATAAATGGTATACTCAATTAATAAGAGATGCAAATTTGGATGAAGCACCTAGCACATCATCTAATCCTGACCTAGAACTCGCAGTCAAGCTCGTAAAGAGGTCAATTATGCCCTAATGAGCGAGAATTATTGAAATAGTTGAGCCATCTACGATTCAGGAAGCCCTATAATCAAAAGCTTGGAAAGATGCCATGGATTCAAAGTATCGATCGGTGATGAAGAACAACACATGGTAACTTGTTGACCTTCCACTGGGAAGAAAACCATCGGATGCAGATGGATATTCAAGACTAAGTACAAATCGAGATGGGAGTATTGACAAGTATAAAGCAAGGCTTGTAGAAAGGGGTATGCACAACAAGAAGGCATTGATTATGAGGAGACATTTTCTCCCAACACCAAGATCAAGACAATCGGGATGATCTTTGCTCTACCGCATAATTTGGTTGAAATTCCACCAAATGGATGTAAAAAGTGCCTTTCTTAATGGATATTTGCAAGAAGAAATCTATATGACTCAGGCCTAGAGGGTTATGTAATACCGAGGAAAATATATGATGGTATGTAGACTCATAAAATCTCTATATGGCCTAAAACAGGCACCCCGGAATGGTACATCAAAATTGATGAGCATCTCATAAGTCATGGATTCGAAGGAATCCTTATGACCCCAATCTCTACCTCAAAAAGAAAGGGGGAGAATGTCATTGTGGTTGTTTATATCGACGATCTAGTCATTACAGTGCAATTCCCGTGAAGATGATCGATGCAACAAAGAAGGATTTTAAT
This sequence comes from Taxus wallichiana var. yunnanensis, assembly GCA_018340775.1. Taxonomy (NCBI): domain Eukaryota; kingdom Viridiplantae; phylum Streptophyta; class Pinopsida; order Cupressales; family Taxaceae; genus Taxus; species Taxus wallichiana. The sequence goes on along the minus strand of CM031238.1, from coordinate 55,826,551 downwards.
CGATCATTCGACATGATAGATCTCGGGCTCATGCACTATTGTCTTGGGTTAGAAGTATGGAAAAAAGAGAATCATATCTTTGTGTCACAGTTTAAATACACCAAGACAACGCTCGAGAAATTTAGGATGATGGACTGCACTCCTATTGCTACACCTATGGAAGCGAGACTTCAGTTATCTCATTCCGATCCATCACCACCGGTGAATGCAACTCTCTATCGGTAGTTGATCGGGAGTCTCATTTACCTGACATATACTAGACCAGATATCAGCTTTGCAGTCAGCTATTTATCACGCTTCATGCAAGAACCAAAAATATGTCATTGGAAAGTAGCAAAGAGAATACTGAGATATCTAAAGGGTACAGTTGACCTTGGTCTAGAGTACAAGAAGAATGACAACTTCTTCTTGACAGGATATTTAGATTCAGATCATGCAGGAAACATGGATGATAGGAAGTCAACATCAGGCTTCATCTTCTTTATGGGATCTGGACCGATATCATGGGGAAGCAAGAAACAGACTTTTTTCTCGTTCTTCTACAGAAGTAGAGTATCGAGCTACAGGTGAAGCTGTTTGTGAAGCAATATGTCTACACCGAATACTAGAAGGAATTGGTCTACCAAAACATAAATCTACTCCAAGATATGTTGATAATGAAGGATTTCTAAAGCTTGTTCGCAATCCAGTATTTCATGAGATAACCAAGCATATTGAAGTACGAGTTCATTTCATACGCGAGCATGTCTTAAAGCACAACATACAAACTCTCCAGGTCATTCTACAACCGAATGTAGCGAGATGTTTTCACTAAGTCATTTACACGTGAAAAATTCACACTGTTCAGAGAGTTCCTCTCCACTTCATTGGAAACTATGCAAAATTAAGGGGGGGAATGTTAGCATAATTTAGCATAGGCATATTTATTGCATTTTATTGCATTGTCTTTTATTTAATAATGTGCAACATGTGCACTCTAGTCTAGTGACTTGCATTCAATATTGGTATTAGTAGTAATTACATGTGCATGTGAGATGGGTCTTATCATCTTGTAGTTGGTGCCTGATAGGGTGTCATGTCTATCCATATGAGGCTATCTAATATCTATAAATATTACAGCTCTTGCATTGTTATGTAATCTGATTTCATGATCAATAATATTTTTGAGGCTTCCGTCCCTCTTTGGTCATTGCAATCTTATTCTATTCTATCATTTGGTATCTAAGCTATACCATTATTATCACATGATATATTATTCAGCCTTCAAATTCTAGTTTTCTTGCTCAAATAACAACACTTGAATATGAGGCCTTAGTCCAAGGTCTTCATCGGGCAATTGGGCAAGGAAGATGGGGATAAAGAACTTGCAAGTGTTTGGTGACAATGAACTGGTTGCCAATCAAGTTAGAGGACTAAATGCTATAAAAAATGACCTGCTCAAGAACCACAAGAGTAGGGTATGGGATCTCATGGAGAATTTTGAGGCCTTCAGTATTGTGTCCATACGTAGGAAGGAGAATGAATCTACTGATAGACTTGCAGCATCGAAGGAAACTTTCGATGTGGTGGATAGCATCAAAAGAGGCAAAGAATAGCCACATATCCATATGGTTGTGAGGCCGAAGTACCAGATAATAACACATGCTTTGGAAGGTATTTGAGAATGATCAGCAGATCATTAAATTTTTGTAAGAAGAAGCTAAATTCTCAGCTAGAAACGAGAGAAAACTAGAGCAGTAGTACGAGAATCAGATAGTACAGTTGCATACAAACAAGCTTCCTAAAGGATTAGTGACACTGAATCTATTTTCAATCCTAATGATTAGTTCAGAAAAGAGAAGGCAAACATGAAGATCAAAGGAGAAGATTCAGAGTCAATACCAGTTGGAGAAAACAAAACACTTCAAATTGGCAAGGTGGCCACCGAGCAAGAAAGGTATGAATTCATACAACTTTGCCAAGAATTTCCTAATGTGTTTACTTGGAGTTATGAAGACCCAAGAGGGTTCAATCCAAAGCTAGCACAACACAAAATCAAACTGGATCTAGTTTCTCAACCCATCAGGCAGAAGCAGATACCAGTCAACCCACATTTTGAGCCTCTGATGAAGAAAGAGATGAACAAGCTGATAGAGGTGAATATCATATTTCCAATCAAACACTCAAGTTGGGTTCCAAATCTGGTACTAGTCAGGAAGAAAAATGGAGAAATCAGGTTGTGTGTTGACTTCAGAGATTTGAATAGAGCCTCCCTCAAAGATCACTACCCACTCCCTTCAATGGAGCATATCTTGCAAGTAGTGTCTAGGTTAGAAATGTTCTCCCTCCTAGATGGCTACTCGGGGTACAACCGATCATGGTGAAATAAGATGATCAATTCAAAACAAATTTCACCACCAAATGGGGCATCTATGCCTACGGGAAAATGCCATTTAACGTTGAAGCCACTTTTCAAAGGGCAATGGATATGGAATTCAAGGGATGATCAACAAAATAGTGTTGATCTATTTTGGATGACATTATAGTGTTTTCCAAATATGCAGCAAATCATCTCTTCCATTTAAGACAAGTGTTCCAAAGATGCGGGAGTTTTGGGGTGTCACCGAACCCCCAAAATACATATTCTTGGCCCATGAAGGTAAAATTATAGGCCATATTGTATCAAATGAAGGATTGGAAATTGACCGAGAGAGTTCAAGTAATAAGAGCATTGCCATTGCGAAGCCACAAGAAGGCTCTCTAAAGATTCTTGAGAAAAATAATTTTTTTCCTGAGGTTTGTTCCAAATTTTGATACCCTTGTTAAGCCAATAACATTGATGCTTTGAAGAAGAGCTTAGCATTCGGTGGACATCGAAGGAAAATTGTGAGGCTACCAAAGAAGCCATATCACAAGCCCCAACTCTTATGAACCTAGATTTTTCCAAATATTTCATAATGTATGCCTTTGGTGGCGCGACACAATTTCTGCAATCTTGGTGCAACGGAAAAGAGAGTATAAAACAGACCAATTGCTTTCTTTAGTTAGAGTCTAGAAGATTATGAGGTGAGGTACTCCTTAATTAAGAAGCAAGTATTAGTGGTGACCGAGAGATATGGATAAGTTTAAGCATTTGGTTTCAAACAACAAGATCCAACTATTGGTCTCCCATGCGAGAGTTAAAGAATTCCTTCTCAAGAAGGACCCGAATGAAAAGTGTGCAGGATGGATCACTCATGTCAAGGAATATGACATTGAGATCAAGGTCACCAAGCTGGTCCGTGGGAAGGGGTTATGTGAACAACTAGCCTCAGTCAATAAGATGAAATAGATCGTGAAAAGGAGGTTGTTCTTGTTCTACAAGATGATCAGAAGAAGGGAGAGATGATGTACCTGATCCTTGTTGGACCCAAGACATGGTGCACTTCCTTCGAATAGGCATGTTTCCTCATGGGATGAGTAAAGCAAAAATAAGGCATTTTAGGATATAGGCCATTCCATATGTTCTTATTGATGGTGTCTTGTTCAAGAGGGACATCAATGGCATTCTGCTGAGATGCATTGGGATAGATCACGTGGAGAGGGTGCTACAAGAATTCCATGTTGAAGTAGCTGGAGGCCATTTTGCTCCAAGAATGACAACACTCAAAATCATGAAAGTAGGATATTATTGGCCTAGAGTGTTTAGTGACTGCTACATGGATCAAAAGGTGTAAGAATTGTGCATTCTTCAAGGGCAAGGAAAAGCTAGCAGCACTTCCATTGCACCCAATATCAGTCGACCAAACTTTCATGCAATGGGGATTGGACTTCATTGGAGTCATCAATCCAAACTCAAGATAAGGTCACAAATGGATCCTGACAAATGGCAGATTATTTCACCAAATGGACTGAGGCAGTGACACTCAAGGAAGAAAATGAGTCTAGTATCTTGGATTTCTATGAGGGGATAGTGACCAGATTTGGAGTGCCAGCCACCATCATATCAGACAATGCATTAGCATTCATAGGTTCAAAATCACAAGATGGGCTGTTAAGAATGGGACTTATTTGAGTACTTCATCAAACTATTACCCTCAGGGTAATGGCCAGGCTGAGTCCACAAACAAGAACATGCTAAAGATCATCAGAAGAAATCTTGATGAGGATCAAAGGACCTAGCACACAAAGCTCAAAATGGCCTTATGGGCTAATAGAATAACACCCAAAATATCCATAGGCAGCTCTCCATTCAAGCTCGTTTATGGGAAATAGGCAATGTTGCCTATATCGCTTGAGTTACCAGCATTGGAGCTCGTAAAGCAATTAGAGATGTCTAAATTTGAGCCAATGGAGGATAGGTATGCAAAGCTGATAGAGTTAGAAGAAACCAGAGAATACGCTCTCCAAGCAATGGAAAATAATCAGGCCTTAATCAAGAGATGTTTTGACAAGAAGGCAAAAGCAAGGACCTTCCAGAAGGAGACATGGTTTTGAAATGGGATGCGATTGACTAAAACCAAGAAGGCATTCCAAAATTGACTCCATCCGGAGTTACGCCTATATGATCACAAGATGCAAAAGTAGCAATGATTTCCAATTGTCTACACCTTTGGAGGGTGAAGAGTTGTAGATTCCATCAATGGGATATATCTTAAACATCTTGCTACTAAAAGGGGAGTCCTCACCCCGTATATATTAGTTTAGTTTTCTCTTTCCTCTAAGTGCTTATGCACATTGTCTTGCTATAGTGTAGATTGCTTTTATCTTAAGTGTTTTGCATGCTATGCATGTTCCATTTGGAGCATGTATGATTTCAAATTTTGTATATACTATGGTGTTGTTTTGTTGGCTCTTATGCAGTCCATTTAGAAAGACGGATGAAGCCTTGAGTTAAAACAATTTTCTACTCTCAGGAACCTTCATTTTGAGATTTCTTATGAAAATTGAGAGTACAAGTAGTGAGCTCATGAATCAGAGGTAGAATTAGTGTCAGACTGTCTTTCTCAACTCCATGCCCAATGGATACGACAAGGTAATTGGTATTTTCATCTAGTAGGAAGATACCCCTGTGAGTCACCAAATTGTTATCCATATTTCGCCCCCGCGCCAAATATTGGATCAGCCACGACCCCGCATAAGAGGAACCTAAGAAAACTCATTCAAATCCTACAAATTGGTCGTAGAAGGACTCAACCATGGAGTGGCGAGAGGCCAAGAGAGACTAAAGGACCCTGTGTAAAAGAAACGACTCTGTTGGGCTGTTTCCACATCTTAAATCCATTCTTCAAGCTACAAGTTGACTCAACTATGGGATAGCAGGGTTAGACAAGAAGGGGCAATGCCATAGAAAGACCAGAGAGGAGAAGGGGAAGAAACGACAAAGATCCGAAGTCCTCGGGCTCGAAACGGTTCAGAAAAAGGTCCAAAAATGACTAAGTATGGAGGAGGCAACGGAGGAGACCGCGTGTCCTAACGACGCTTCTCCAAAGGTGAATCCAAAAGGGAGATCCCAAGCGAATGCTAGACTGGCACATGTCCAAGAAGAAAACGGGGTGTAAGGGGAAAAGTTGATTCTTTGCCCCTTATTATCACAAAAGGGGTAAAAGTTGTAAAATGGCCCGCAACTCCGCCTAGGGAAAAAGTCAGCGTTAAAACCCGAGTCAAAGCCAAGGCGGGGAGTCGGAGGGAAAGGTGAAAATTTTCCTTTTGTTCAAAGGGAAAAAGATAAATTGTGGACCCACAAGCCCAATTTTTGTTCTAATCCGGTTGCCACGTGTCCCAAACCAAAAGGGGGACCCATTTTTCAAATTGTTTTCTTGCCCACTTGTATGAATTCGCTACAAAATTTGAAGGGGCATATCTTTTAACTCAGGGCTTGAAATATTGCAAATTTGATGCCGTTGGAAATATCTCGGCATCACCTACGCCATGGAGGTCTCGAGACTTTATTTTTGAGGAGGTTAAGTGAAGAAAAATGCGAAAACATCTTGAGAATTTCAATGCGGGATCTTCTCACCTCAACAACTAGATTAGATTTGATCTGTTTTGCCATTTCCTCTTCCTTCAAGGCGCTAAACCAAGGATTGATGTAGTAAATATGGATTTGGGGAAGATTTTATCAAAAGCATTAATAGCAGTGGTTGAGTTTTGACCTGATTTTCTCACTTCTCTCTCTCTCTCTTTCTTCTCTCTGATTGAATCTATAAAAATGGGGGCAGGATTCATTGTAAAGTGTTGGACATTCCTTGTTTTGTAGGCTGCCTTTTTCTTCTAGCAAAGGATTTTGTGGAATTTCATGCCTTCCATCAAAGTTACAATATATTTCTTTCCTCCTGGCTGTTTTGTAATGTATTGTATCAATCTGCAGAGCAATAAAACACATTTGTGATTGATTCTAGATCCTTCTTGTCTCTTTTGCTTGCATCTGGTCTTTCGTTATAAATATGGTTATCTGTGTTTGATTATTGCATGTATTTTTTGGTTTGTGTCTATTGGAAAAATAAGTGTTCATCATTCCTTTGGTGTATCACCTAGTAGTTTAGTTATTTCTTATTTCTTATACTCTTTTATCCATGTCTCCTTGGCAAGTTTTAGATTAGGTATAGAAATAGATCCTCTGCAAGTTCTCACGTATGCACCTGAACAGAGGAATAAGGAACCAACCTTTGATCTGGAGAGCTTTCCAATTTTGCAAGGTCCCAGACACTTGGGAAAGTTCAATGTTATGCAATCACACTAGATGAGTCTACCTTAAGAAAAGCGAGATCCAACGACTCATTTGGGGTGCTATGATTTCGCACTAACAGTTTTGGCATGCCCATGGGACTAAGAAGTCTCCATCTTATTACAGAGGGATTGATGTACACTTGTTGTGATTTTTTCTTTTAAGAAGCCTTAAAATTGTACATCCGATGACTCCAAAAGAAACAAATCTACTAGTTTCAAAGAGCCCAAGCTTGGGATATTCATGAGAAAAACTTGGTCTAGAGCAAGGACAAAAGGTATATTTGAATACTTGCATCTATCTCCAAGTAGAGAAAGGAGAGGAAGAAGAGTTCAGAGGTCTCCATCTCCACTAAGCATAACCTTATCAACACCTCCACTTGCGAGGGCTTTCTTTCATCTGTAAGGGTTCTTAGGCCAATCGAATGGCACAACAAAATCCATATGTCAATTTCACCAAAGTAGTAGTCCACTTGCCTTGAACGCACAAACCCCGGTTCAATTACAAATTAAAGAGCATCCCATATTTCACTGGGGAAAATCAAACTTCTCTTGGTGACCATTTCCAAGATATTGCAAATGTCTATACAATCCATGAGATCCATGAGATGGACATTACAAAAAGTCAGTGCTCACCTCTTCATTCAAAGGAAAGATTCAAAATGGTTCAGAGTCTTGAAGTAGGCTCTATCCAAAACTGGAACCACCAATGTGCATGGCTCTTCAAAATTAGTTTGGGGAAAAAGGTGATAAATTTTCATTGTTGACTAACAACAATCAAGAGAGCCCTGAATGAGCGGTGATAGACTTCAACCTCGATTCTAGCAGGACTGGGATAGGATTCCAATAATAGTAAAAGTGCCTTCTTATACTTTCTTAGGGCTTTAAATTCTAATATTTCTCTCGATGATTCGATCAATGGGGCACTACATTACCATGCACCTATAGCCTCTCCATAGGGTCTAAGAACCTGTTTGATTCAAGCTAGAAAAATTGCTCCTAGGCCATCCATGCCTTTGTACCCTGAGTTAGGAAGCCCAGATACCAGCCAAGTGCCTACATTAGCTCCTATACCCACCCCCAAGAGTCAAATCTCAGCTAAAGCTTCCACTTCATCATCTAATACCTCTAAAGAGCTTCAAGAAATGATGAAGCAACTTTAGAACTTTGGGAATGAGCTAGTGAGCATCAAAAGACAACGAGATTAGAATTCCAGGCCATACTAGCCCCGTGCTCTATACCAAGCTAGACCCCAATACCAAAGAAAATAAGCCACCACCTCGGATTGTAAACGAGCTAGAACCAAGGACAACCCCAAGCTGCTAGAGATTTTAGGCCATATGATCCTAACACAACTTCAACATCAAGATCAGTGGTCCCAACACAAAATAATATGGCACAAGAATATGATTGGTGTTTTCCATGCAATCAGCCACATAACCAATCAATGTGCTTTAATGGTGCTCTAAATCAGGCCTTGATGGTGCAAACTAGTATGGTGCCACAAGAACTGGCCAAGAGGAAGATTAGCAACAAGGGGCTCAATAAGATGGCCCCCAAACAAGACTATGCTTGTCGATTGGCGGAGTTGAAGACCTATGTGGGATGAATCGGTCCCTTCCTCAAGGTGTGGTTGCAACACACGGTCAAAAAGAAGAAATATTGGAGAGAGCCAAACACTAAATTTAGGTAACCCTCAACCTTCCATCACTCCACAAGGTCTTGGTGTTTCAAGTGCAAATCCAAACATACGAACCAACCCAAGCCACCTTCCAAACCTGAGCCAGCAGGCACCGGTTGTAACAACCCATGTGCAAGAGAGGAATGTGTTTGTGAAGAAACAACAAAAAGATAGATCATTCAATATTATTGAGCAAATGAAAAGGAAAAGTGTGAAAATTTCACTATGGGAGTCCCTTGGCATTCCAGGGATAGAGGGATCTATTGCAGACCGCCATTCAAAATTGGTCAAATTGAAATCACCCCCTAACCAACAAGAGATTCCTTGCTAATGCGGAATTGGTCAAATTCAAATCACCCCCTTAACCAAACGTTGTGCTAAAATGGATTCCCTGCATGGGGATGGAAGTTTTGTATAGAAACCAAGGCACATGCAAACAAAGTGGATGAAAAATAAGTGTTAGTGCAAACATGAAAATCACGCATATAGAAGACAAGATGTAAACTAAAAATTAAGAAGACAATGTAGACCGCGAGAAAGTGGTTTGCAAACATGGAGCATCACTCACGATGTCACAAGACAATTAATGATGAAGTGGCCAAAAGCATACAGTGTGCACACACGGAAAAGGAAAAGCCCGCAAATAATGGCATATGATAGAAAGCAATGATAAATAGTGACAAGAAAGATATCGACAACCATGGTGACAAAGTAGATGTAGCACTCATTAGCATATTAGAAATATAAAATATATATCAAATTGTGTATAATCCAATATAAACTAGTGTGTTAGTATGAATAGGAAATAATATAAATCAAAACAATAGCACATGTGATGAGTAAGAAAGTGGATGCCCGCATAGCCGCTGCAAGACCTGGTAAGAGGTATTGTGCCATGCATCCATGTTGCGTGTAATGATTTGTGTAAAGGTTGCATTAAAAACTAGAAGGCAAGTAAACACACACACACACACACATATAATGACATACAAAATATATATCTAGCATGTGTAACAAAGTGTACATGTAAGCATAGGAAAGTAAGAGTAAATGAGACAAAGATATGTAGTATGTTGTGAGTGAGATAGAATGAAATGAAAAGTAAATGAGATAGGAGAAGCGTGCCCCCCGAGTGAATGTGAATGAGTATTCATGTGATGAGGTTCATTTATAAAAGACACCTTGGTAGTCAATAATGAACCATTGAACAAGAGTGTGTCATTGGGAAATGGGTTAAACGTGTGCGTTAGAAATATATGGTCGACAAAGCATAGAGTGTAAAGAGTGAGTGAGTGTGATGAGGTTCATTTCAGATGGAAACCCTCAATAGTCAAGTATGAACTATGGAACTAGAGTGTGTCATAGGGGAATGAGCAAAACAGGTAGAAGTAGAAGAAATAAATATGTATCATGAATGCATAAAGTGTGTAGTGTGGATGATGCATAATAGGAGATCCGTAGAAAGAGATGTCATGAATGTGTGAAGTGTGAAAGGTGTAGTGTGTGAGGTTCATGTATGTAGTATTCCCTCAAAAATAAAGTGTGAACCTTATCGTGAGAGTGCGTCATAGGGTAATAATGATACAAATGTATCAAGATGTGTAACATGCGTGTGAAATACTAAATGCGAAGTGTAGAGTGAAGAAGTAGGAATGAAAGATGCTTGAAAGTGCTAGAGGGGGAGAATGATTCCCCCTAAGTGTGTAGTCATGGGTATGTTATTTGATAAAAGTGAAAGATGAGGGTCCTCAGCCTGATGCTTCTAGAGATAAGAGTGTGTGACCATGATCTAAAATCAGCGATGTATGAGATAAATGATGTATCGGTGAATGAGACCTATGTGCCTGATCCCTAGATGGTGATGGAAACCTATGTGAAGTAGAATACGGAGGTGATGGAGACATGTGTGAAGGAATATGTGGAGGTGATGAACACCTATGCAAAGAAAAATGAGACGGTGAGGAATACCTATGTGAAGGATATGTCTGAGTGATGGACCTAGACTGATGAGATGGACTAGTAGACTTGTGAGACTCGAGTAGGCCATGCACAAACATACAAGATAGGAGAAAATTGTGCTTTAGATTTGAGAGTCGCGGGGACCTAGATGCTCTAGCGAGTGTAATGGAAACCTCAATAGGAGGTTGTGGCCATGGTGTAGATGGCGTAACACCATTGATAATAATGATTTTTTTGTGAATGAACTTTAGACACAAGTGATTCATGGAGATAATAGCTTTGAGTTACATGGAGCTAGGGAAGACCTAAGAGCATGTCACACCCTTCGACTGAAGGTGCCACAAGAAAAGGCACAAGCATGGTAAGAGGATCGACAGTAACTAGAAGCTCGACATAACCATATGATTTAGGAACTGGATATGAAATTTGTGAGAGTGGATAACCGATAACGACAAGAAGTGCAATAGAACATGCACTTACATGAAATGATGGATCAACCATAGTGTTATTGATAGAAATAGATCCAATAGAAGAAATAAGGTGTGCAGCGATCAAAAGCAGAACATAGCATGATAGTTTTGATTAGAGAAAAAAATTGATTGGTGGAGATGGATTGACGTGAGCAACTAGAAAATTGAGATCCCTTGATGTAGGAGGAGGAACTGCATGATATGTATGATTGGATGAAGATTTAATCATTTACTTGTCATGTTTTGGAAGAGAATTGTTGAAGATCTTGAGCTTGTGATTTTCATTTTATGTGATAGATGTCGTAGGCTCGGAAGCTCAATAGAATTATTATCGATAAGATATTGAATAATATTATGAAGCTTGAAACATCAATTTGTAGAATGCCCGATTCATTGATGATAGTCGCATTTGAAATTTTTAGTTTAATTATAACCTTTAGGAGGATATGGGTCTAGATTGAGCAGAGGAGGAAGTGTAATAAGATTACTCTCAATAAGTTGTGATAATAGAATATGTGGAGCACAAGGAAATTTAGTAAACATACGCTTAGGCGGTTGTTATTGAAGATTTTTAGTATTAGATACAATGTTTACAATAGCTTTAGCTTTAGTAGGTTTTGTAGATGGCTTGAAAGTTGATTTTCTTTGAAAGCGCACCGAAGATGAAGTTTTCTCATGATACTTAAGCTTTCTTATAGATAGGAGTTTAGTTTCATGTAGCTTAAGAGTATGACACAAATGATCAAATGATGGAGATGTCTTGAAGATAACACTCTCTTGGAGAGGCAGTAATAGACTTTGGAAAAATAGATATTGAAGTTCAGATTCTGTAAGAACATTAGACATCTTAGCTAAGTTATTCTTATATCGCAACACATAATCCGCTAGATGTTCGTTAGATCCATGTTTAAGTTACGCGAGTTGAGAATAGGATATATTTGAGCCGATATTAATATAGAAATGAGTGAGAAAAAATCGATAAATGCGTTAAATATTTTACCGAGTGGACAAGTAGATCATAGAACCAACACATTTCATAATCGTGAAGACTTCGAGGAAAGATATTAGCTAATAGAATATGATCATCCACAAAATCTAAAAATGCCACACGAAAGGCTTAGAGATGCTCTTGGGGGTCACCATGACCACTAAAAATGGGAAACTTGGGAGTGAAGAAATTAAGTGAAAGTACATAACCGGAAATGGTAGGTGTAAAAGGAGTATGAAGTAGTAATGTGGAGTCTAGAGATGGAGACGTATGAGAATTAGTCTGTTGCAATTGATGGATTTGAAATTGAAGATCCCGATAGAGAGGCTAACTCTTGAGTCCCAGTGGGAGAGACTTGCCATGTATGATAAACAAGAGGTGGAGTGAAGTTGTTGGTGGGAGTAGGAATAGAAACATGAATAGTATAAGTAGGGGAGAGAGTGGAAGCAAGTGGTTGAGTAGCAATAGGCAAGGAAGTGGGGATGGAGGCAAGAACATTAAGCTCAGAAAGGTTGGTGGCCTCATAAAAGTAGGTCTACATCCTGAGGATGCTCAACAAGATGATCACTAAGCTCTTGGAGATGGGATTCATTAAATTTTTCATATGATTGAGCCATAATGAAAATATGATAAAAGCCATAGAAGCAAGTTGGTTCACCAAATGTTTTAAAAAATATTGAAATAAATAGATGCTAAAATATTTAATTATGTAACAACATAGATATAGACAATTAGATTATAGATTTCACCTAAGAAAATAAGCTAGAAAATATGAAACCTTGGTTGCAAATGAAGGGATAAAATGCTTAGTTGATTTGAAAATAATCCTAGAATGTGTCGAGCCGATGAACTGATGAAATGGAGGAGGGAAGTGTCACACTCGAGCTCATAAAATTATGCCACTACAAGATCAACCTAAAATAGGGTTCTGGATCAGGTCGGGGGCACAGGGCCGCTGCAGACCTCCTCTGGGTGCTTGTGACTACTTAGAACCTCATAAACTCAATTTCACAAGGTCACAAGATGTTCGTTGGATGTCACCTTTAATCACCTGTGTGTCATTATAATTCACTATTATTCACCTGAAACCTACAAAGAGAAATATCACTTGCAAAACCCCAAAACACATCAAATCCTAAAAATAAAAAAATGCAAATGGGTCGATGACCCCGAAGATTACCCGACCGAGTGATATTACGATCCAGACGTTGCACTACATTTTAGACTCCATGTAGTTTTGTGTGTGTGTGTGTAAAATCATGCCCTAGGTGGTTCTTATGCCAAATGCACTTGAATATTGAGCAATAGATAGATGTAGAAAATGTAGATAGATATGTGCATAAAAAAATGAACTTCCCCTCCTATGCATGTATGCATAAATTGTAGTCCCTTATCCCTTGTTTGAAGCTATATGGATGCTTTAATTCTCTTGGATGCAACCTTAGGTGGTGATAGATAATGCTTAGTGTTTGGTCCTTTATTATGGTCACATAGCTTTGTATTTATATGATTCCCTTGTTTGAATTTCGTAATTAACCACTAAAAGGTCAAACCATAAGAAATAAAGATTCCCAATAGCTAGAAAGGACCCAAAAGATGTGAGCAAGATACAAAGAGGTCAGGGGCACCTAGAGGGGACGGGGCGCTTGACACTAGTGTCTTAACCGGGTGACGGTGTCCGAATCGAGAAAAATTGAAGTGTCGAAAGTCGATTGGGAAAGAAGGTGTGTAAGAATAAGAAGGAAAAGATAAAGAAATAAAATAGGCCAAAGATAGTGGTCAATTGGTACTTTTCTCACTCAAGAATCATATGAATAGTGTATGTGATTAGGACCTATAAATGTAACTAAAGTGCATGATTTTGTGTCTACAATAATAATATATTGTTTCTCTTTTAAGAACTCCAATCACATAAAATAAGATGTCAATCCCTAATTTAGTGTTGTTATTGTCTATATTTTTGTGACTATATTGCTTAGGCAAATATCCACCCTTATAAACAACAATACATATTAGATGCAATATTTTTCCTTTAGGATTTGTATTTATCACTTGCCTCCTCAACATCCCAAGTTCTTAACACTCATTAAATTGGAAGCATTGTCATGTGTATATTCTTAACCCTATATTTTTAAATTTTAGTGTTGTGTGACATCATAGTATGAGGGTTCCAAAACACTCCTATGAAGAATCCAAATTGAATAAGATTATTATAATATTATGAATTGATTAAAATTTACATGAGGGTGTTCAACTAATGGCGAGACATGGGGAAGACACCTATATATTTTCTAAAACTTGCAATCTTTTCATGACCCCAAGTCACTAACTTTTTCATTATTCTTGTTGTTATCATTGAGGTTTGAACATACAGATTTCCATTGATTTTATAATTTTCTAGTTTCTCGGTCAAAATCCCACCTTAGTCCACCTTTCTCATGGATAAGAATTTTTTATAAACTTAAACCAACACCGATGGATGGTTTGTTATGTGAGACAAAAGAATAAGAGGATGTAGAAGAAATATTTATATGATTCTTTGATTTACCATTATCTCTCTCTCATGTTGATGTTGTGGTTGTAATGAGCAATTACTTACACATAAAAATTAACAAGCAAAAAAATTCACGGAATGTATCTACAATGAAGGACTTATGGCATAAGTTTTGACATTGAGATCAACAGATCTATGTCTTGTACACCATCATTCTTCCTTCGATAAAAAATGATGAAAATGGATTCATTATTATTGTGGCTATTCATGATACCGATTTTCATTTAGATATGGGCCCAAAATCATATGGGTTTTTTTTTTTGATACATGACTTGAAAATATATGGAGTTTTCATTTTCTTGCGAGAACTCAAATCAAACAACATGATTTTTGAGACTAGTATTGTTTTAATAGAAATTTGATAATATGAATGTTTCATCAGCTTCTTTGGATATGTGAGAACATAATAAAATTGGGGCCTCATCATCAACATCACATAATTCCCGATCCTGGAAAAGAAAGAAGTGGTAACGTACGTGCAAAGAAAACACCATAAAGGCGACAAAAAAACTCATTGGCGATAGACTTGAGAATTTACGATTTCGATTATATTTCTAATGAATCCTCTCACACATGGAATGAGGCGCGTTACACATTTTTCTTACAACACTTAGGGCCACTAAAAAATCTTCCAAAAATATTCAATCGATGTAGAAATTTCTACATGTATAGGAAGAATGCAACAATATCATAGATGCTAACCAATAGAAGACATGTATATAATCATGTAGCATTGATATCGTTTCCCCAAATGCAATCAATAGGTGTCCACGCTGTACAAAGTGTCCCCACACTCTTGCTCCATATTTCTAGCCTACTCATACCTTCTATTTGAGGTGGGGTAGATAGATAAACAATGCACATTTTTCAAAGCTTCAATTTACTCATACAACGCCAATGTCATTCGTTGCCACTCTAACTCTAAAACTCCTTGCATTATCTATACGAGGGTCTATAGAAATGAGGCACTACCCATTATTCTTATTACAATATTATGGGCCTCCCTAAGAAGTGTTTTATTATCACCCCACATTCCTTTCCCATATCACCCTCTAAGGAATGTAAGATATATTATTGCAGAGAAAATTTACAATGGTGGTTTTACACTACAATATTACCAATAACTCAATCTTTGTGAAAATGCAAGGAAAATTGGGAAATATTATTATTCTAAAATTGGGTTATAAAGAATAGATCCAAAATATGGTGATTTCAAGGTGTTTTTTTCAACCTTTTTATTTTATATGCATAAAAATTATATATTTAGAAAATTCCAATATCACGGCAATATATTGGAAACCCTCAAAAGATTTGGAAAATTTTGAAAACAAGAGAAGAAATTTTATTTTCTTGTAGAGGTATGGATGTAGTCCCATACAAAATTCATGTTATGTACCTCAGGATATGATATTATAATGTATATGGGTTGATGGAGATGCCAACATGTGGCACACATCCCCTTTAGTCATATGTTTATAATAAATGGGGTCACATAGGAATCAATTATATTGGGTAATAAGTCAACTTACATTGGGATTAGGTGTTACCATCCATTAAGAGCAATGTATGCCTATAAGGTGAGGAATTTAATTATTATATATGACATATATAAAGGATTAAAGTTCATTATGAGAGATGTCATATCATGTATGAGTTGAGTCTTCTACTTAGGTAGGAGTATATTGGAGGTGTCTCCCTCAGTGGCACTCCAATATTGGGAGATTGTGAGTTATACCTTCCTTAAGGAGTATTGTATGGTGTTTCCCTACCATAAGGGTGTTCTTATATTTCTTAATATATTGAATATTTAGGCATATTTACACCCCAATATATTGTGTGGTGTGTATTTTACGCATATTGTTTACCTTATCCATTTATTATATAAAAAGATTTTATCAAGTGAGTACTAGAACATCAATATGGAAAATTGGTGGGATGAAGCCCTAATTTAGGTGATTTACCTATGCCTTGAGATTGACTACATTTTTCATATATTTTTTGAAGTGGAGAAATCATTCAAGTAATATATCCTCAAAGTTTTAGTTTTTTTGGAGTTATTTTGATAAAGACATTTCTGTTTTATTGTTGAAACCATAATTTTCATGATTCATCTATATCTTCCAAATTGTGCCAATTTTTTTAGTGAAATTTTGTGTGGTGTGGTAAATTTGTTTCAGGAGAAACCCTCAAAATTTTAGCAAATTTGGATGTATTTCACAAAATTTATTATAGTTTTATGAATTTTCACAAATTTGCTCCACATGATACAATATTAGGTATTTTTCTATTTTCTTTGAGTTTTCATAAAGCTCTACAAAATATAATTAGGGTGTGTGTTCAATATTTTCTAGTTCGAGGATGAAATTTGGCTAAAAAAGGGTTGGAAAAATATTGATCAAAAGTTAGTTCTTAACACCTTAGTTTTTATGGATTAAGAAGTTATCCTAAAGTGTATAATACAATAGAACTTGAATCTATAAATGGTATGAAGAAGAAAATTGAGAAAACTTGGGGTCATTTTGGGATGGAAAAAAAGAGAAGGATGTGAAAGAAGAGAGAAAAAATTATGATGAAGAAAAATATGACATAGAAGACCATGGTGATGATGACGAGGCTAAAAATGATGCACAGAGAGAGGTAGAAGAAGAAGAAGAAGAAAATTTTGATGATGAAGAGGCTAAGTGTGCTTGAATGAGAGACAACATATCGAGAGAAGATTTCGGATAGTGCATGTCCAAGAAGGAAGCTTGATCTTGTAGTTTGAAGGGTACATTCAAAGGAAAAAGGTAATTGTTTCCATAAACCCTAGCAGCAAGTATAACTTCATCAACATGGATGTAGCTCAACATCTACATGTTCAGGAAAATAATATCAAGGAAGCTCAAGTGGATGGTAAGTAGATTCATTTTTTGAAGATTTAAATCCCTCCATGGAAAGATATTTTTCGCATTCATATTTTTATGCTTTAAATATGGATGGTGTCTATATTTTCTTGGATATACTTGGTTGGAGACATCGGGAACAATTAATATTAATGTGTAAAATAAATTCATGAATATATGATACAAGAGAAAGAAGGTTGCGTTGCGGGATATCACACTTAGCAAGGAACAAAGAAATGTCAAGTTGGAGCTTGAGCATGAATTTGAAGATGGTGAAGAAGGAAATAAGGATGCTTTAGAAGGAGAACATGAAGAACATAATGAAAAGAAGAAGAAATTATTCGTCCACTCAAAAGAAAAAAATAAATAGAACACAAGGTGAATGTTTATCTAATTTTTCGTTCCTTTTCAATTAAATGAACTAATACTAAAGAAACTAGAAAATTTAGGTTATGGAGGGTTTATGGTACCTCAAATGTGATGTGATGGATACGGGCACAAAGTGATTGATCCTTGTTGTTACAAATTGGTATACCTACAAACAAGGCTGAAAATGATTTTGATTAGATGGTTTGGGTGGGGATTTCCTAACAAAGCGGTCCCAAGTGTTAACTTCCTCGGTGGATATCAACCCCGTTGTTAAATAAAAAGTGATGTAAATGATGGATAATATGATAACATGAAGAAATTGAAGAAACACATAATTTGAAAATGTAACGAGATCTGATATAGATACGGATTTAATTGAAATAATTGTAAATTTAATGTTACTTAGTCTAGCTCGACGGTGACCTAGAATATGCAGAGGCGAGTCGTGAGAGACTAGATCAGATGAAAGGAACCTACAAAAAACATGTAATCTCTTACGTGGTTGGACCTAGATTTAGCAGATGAGTCGGTCGACTCCAATTGGAATGGGTTGACACCGATTGGGAAATTGATCGGCGTCGATTGGATCGGATCGATGATGATTGGACTAGTCAACGAGGACTAGAGCCGGTTCTATGCCAACCGATGCTGGGTCTACACCAACCGGATATGAGTCTACACCAATTGGATCTAGGTCTACACCAACTCGATCGGGTTGGTGGCGATTTATGATAAGGCCGAGGATGGATGGATGAAAAAGGTGACTTGTAAGAAAATAAACTAACAAAGAAGGTTGTTGGAGAAGTTGTAAGTGTTCTTGAAGTTGATCTTAACCTAAAGAAGATTAGCTCTGAAAATAAATGATAATGTGATAAAAATATGATTAAAAAAATACAAAAACAAAGATAATCTCATGAAGGATGATCATGAGTGATGCAAACACATTGAAACTATGTCCGGGATATACATAGTTATTGTAGGAATGCTTAGGTGAGAGAGAAAGCTCACGGGTTGCATGAGAGCTCGAGATGTTTGCATGCATCTAATCATTATGGAGATAAAAGTATTAGTTTTATAGGGTCGATGAGGATTAGGCGGGGTCACCACCAATTACGGGAAAGTTTCCCAAATGGTGGGTGATTTGTGTTTTGATGAAGGGAACAAGTTTCATTAAAGCAAGTAGGCGGGAAGGGATGTGATATGGATGAGTTGGGGATAAAGATAGGTTAGAAAAAACATAGAAAAGCATGGAGATGCGAATTTAGAATAAAAGCATCTAAAATGGAAAGTTGGTTAGGGCGTCTTGATGTGGATAATTAATTAATTAATAAAAGGGAATTAATTAATTAATGTGAATTAATAAAGATTAAATGATTAATTAATTAATTAATTAACATTAATTGATGAGGATTGGATAATGATAGGATAAATGGGCATTAAATTAAATAAGGGGGATGAATTAAATAAATATGTGCATGTGGCGATTAAGGGTAGAGATACCGAATTAAGGTGTCTACATTTTGCCCCTTTTGTTGAGTGTTTTGGACTAGTAATCCATGAGACAAAAAAGAAGGATTGGATGAGGATAAAGGATTGATGATAAGCTCCCCCTCAAATGGGGATCGATGACGTCAAGGGAAATCAATGACACATTTGAAAAAGGTAGATGATGAAGGACAGGTGGGTGAAGAAAAATGGGTAAAATATTACCAAGGCAAGAGGTCCTAAGGAAAAAGGAATTACAATAACAATAAAAACTAAGCCGGTGACTCCAATATCACATTGGTAGAGGACAATTGCGGTCTCAATAAAACGGGCTACAATTTTCTACAGACCGGTGATTGGGTGAAGACCACTGCAATATGGATCTGAGCCGCAATGACCAATGGGTCATAGGAAAACATCAAAGTATGCACAACTAAATGTGAAAGGTATGTGAAATCCTTCGTACACGAGGAATCGAGCGAAAAGGTATGCATCTGCGAGGGACGAGAAATGGCCAAGAAGGAAAAATGAAAAAGTGGGTGATGAAATAATATGCCCAAGGGGGAGTAAGTATGGCCACAAGGGTGGAATTTGTGATTGGATTGAATATGACCGATTGTTGGATTAAATGCCCAAAGGAAAAAAATATGGCCACAAAGGTGGAATTTGAGAGTAGAAATGGATAGGATTAATGTTGAATTAAATTCCCAGAGGAAAAAGGAATATGGCCACAAATGTGGACTTCGAGATGGTAAGGGGATGATGTGAAATATTGAAACAAAATTCCCAAAAGGGAGAATATAGATGGCCACAAAAGTGGACTTTGAGGAAAAATGAAATAATGAAATGGTGCCCTAGCAAAAAAAGAGCACAAAGATGGCCCAAAAGGTGAGATAACAAAATGTGAGATATGGTGCCTGAGAGGGAACAAAAAGATGGCCACAAAAGTGGACTTAAGATGAGATAAATTGGATAAGATTTGATGAAATAGATGGATAAGATCGGATGATGTGTGGGATAAGATATGACTTAACAAAGGAGACCTATGGGTATGAGTGACACTACATCATATTAAGGAACACACGAGGAAAGATGCCTCCAACTACATTAGAGGTAAATAAGAAGGGGATCCAGTAACGTGAGGCACATGCGAACAAAACAAGATGTTAGCAAATAGCCAATGACAATTAGTTATAACAAATATCATGAGAAGCGAAAGGATAAAAATAACTCAAAACCCTAATATCGACACGAAAAATGTTATGTTTGTGGAGCCTATTTTCATGTTAGAGTGTGGTACACCTTCATGTGTTACACTTGGGTATTTTTACGGTCCCACTTACCGGTGAGCGGGTTAGGGGTTCGGGGTGAAGCCCCGAAGCAAATTTTCATGGGTGGTTTATTAACCCATGGGTAATGGAGTAATCTGTTATGGGCTGTTTTGGGGCCCATGGTTTTTTCAGGTACCCATTGTTTTGATACCCACGGTTTTGTATCAAAGTACTTAAGCAATTGTCTATTTATATGGTCTTATGCATATGATACATAGAAAAGAAAATGTATTGCAGATGTGTTTTGAATTGGTGTGAATTACAGAGTTTGTTAAGTATAGCTCCAAACGGATATGGGTATTGTATTGAGAGAGTGGAGGCTTGTAAAGTGATTCTTGGTGTAAGGAATTATTCTGCATATTTTATCCCTTATTTCCTAACAATTGGTATCGAGCTGGTTTGGTTTGTTGAAGTGTTGAATCGAGAAAGTTTTATCTTGAGTGGGAGCTATGATAGATGATGGAAGATCTAGGGTTGATAAATTCAACGAGTAGAATTTCAGTCTTTGGAAGATGCGAGATGAAAGATTACCTTTATCGAAGGATCTTTATACTCCGTTGTCAGAGAAGGTGAACAAACCCTCGAGTATGACAGATGCGAGAATGGGATTTGTTGATCCGAAGGCACTTGGAATGATCCAATTTGTGTCTTTCATCTTCGGTATTATTTAATGTTTCAAAGGAAAAGACTACAAAAGAACCGATGGATGCATTAGGGAAGTTGTATGAAAAACCCTCTTCCTCTAATAAGATATTTTTAATGAAAAAGTTGTTTAATATGAAGATGTCGAGAATCGTTCGATGTGAGATCTTTTAAATGATTTCAATACTGATTTGTGAATATGCTATATTTGGTTCTGATAGAATTTGATGAAGAAGTTAGGGCTTTATTAATTCTATGCTCTCTACGAAAGTTGGAATAGCTTGGTAATGGCGGTAAGCAACTTCGGTTCCAAGCTAACTCGAAGTTGAAGTTTGAGGATGTTGTAGGGGTGATTCTAAGCGAGGAAATGTGAAGAAAAATCTCCGGGGAATCTTCTACTTCAAGGAATTCTTTGACATTGGAAACTAGAGGGAGACAAAAGAATAGAGGAAACCGTGGAAAATCGAAAGATTGGGCAAGGTCAAAATCCAAGAGCAAGATTGTATGTTGGAACTATGGAAAGTCAGGGCATGCGAAAGGATTTGGGAGCTTGAAGATAAGAAGAAACAACGGGAAGAAAACAAGGAGGAAAATGTGGCATCGGGTAATGTATGCCGGGATGCTTTGATTCTTTCTTTACATAATATTCTTGAATCTTGGGTTTTAGATTCGGGGCTTCTTTTCATGTTACTCCACATAGGCATTATTTTGTTGATTATGTTCAGGATTTTGGGCATGTTTTTCTTGGTGATGATGAGCCTTGCAGTATAGTTGGAAAAGGTTACATTCAAGTTAAGATGCGAGAATGAGAATACATGACTATTGAAGGATGTCGAGACATGTGCCTACATTAAGGAGAAATTTGATATCGTGGGGCAATTGGGAAGTGATGGTTGTCTTGTGATATTTACAACCAACTCTTGGAAGGTTACCAAGGGTGCTCTTGTGGTGGTAAGAGGTAAGAAGGTTGGAGCGTTGTATTTATCCACCGATAGTACTAATGATTGTAATCTTGTTTCTTCGGATGCGAGATACAACATTATGGCGCTATAGGCTCGGTCATATGAGCCATAAGGGCATGGACATCATAAAGAAGAATTTTCCGGATATACGAAATAGGTTTGGAGTTACGTGAGGAGGACTGCATATATGGGAAACAGTGAGTGAAGTAAGGTTTCTCAAGTTTGGACCTCTGAAGAAAGAGTGTAAGTTAGAGCTGGTGCATTCGATATGTGGGGGCCAACTCAGGTATCATCTCTTGGGGGTTCAAGTTATTATGTTACTTTTATTGATGATGCAACAAGGAAAGTTTGGGTTTATTGTATTAGAAACAAATATGATGTATTTGACACTTTTGTTAAATGGAAAGCCTTGGTAGAGAATGAAACAGGCCTTAAGCTAAAATGTCTCACGTCAGATAATGGAGGGGAGTATTGTAGCAATGAATTTAATGATTATTGTTCTAAGAATGGAATCCGTAGGCAAAAGACGATTCCAGGAACTCCGCAACAGAATGGGGTATCAGAAAGGATGAACATAACAATAATGGAACGTGCAGGAGCATGAGGTTACATGCGAGGCTCGCCTCTTTCTTTTTGGGCGACGGTGAAACACAGTGTTGTGTACTTGATAAACAGAGGACCCTCAAGTGCCTTGGATGGAGGCATACCCGAGGAGGCTTGGTATGGTAAGCAAGTTGATTATTCATTTCTTAGAGTCTTTGGATGTGAGGTGTTTGTTCATATAGAAGAGGATGATAGGACCAAGCTAGAGGCTAAATCAAAAAAATGTACTTTCATTGGTTATGGTGGTGATGACTTTGGATTTAAATGTTGGAGTATTAAGGACAAGAAAATCATTCGGTCTAGGGATGTGGTCTTTAATGAGAAAGTCATGTATAAGAAACATTGCGAGAAAATAGGGAAGAATCCAAGAAAGAATATGCAGTGGTAGAGGATCTTCCGGATGGGATAGTGACCCATGAATCAGTTTAGGAACCGACTCAACAAGAACCCCAAACTCCTACAGTGAGGAGGTCTTCTAGGGTAAGAAAAGAATCAACGTTTTCTCCTTCTCTTTATTATTTATTACTCATTGACAAGTGGAGAGCCAAAGAGCTTTGATGAAGCAATGCAGGTAGATTCTAGTAAGAAGTGGGAGCAAGCCATGGATGAGGACCATAAGTCTCTCATGGAGAACCAAAATTGGGATTTGGTAAAGCTACCTAGGAAGGCAAAAGAGCATTGTCGAACACGTGGGTGTACGAGTTAAAGATGAAGAAGGAGGAAAGAAAAGATATAAGGCCCGGTTGGTGGTCAAGGGGTTTACACAGAAACAAGGTATATATTTTGATGAGATCTTTTCTCCTGTAGTAAAAATGACTTCTATTAGAATTGTTCTTGGAATAGTGGCAGCAGAAGACTTGCACTTAGAACAGTTAGATGTAAAGACTGCATTTCTCCATGGTGATTTGGAGGAGGAACTATATATGCAGCAACTAGAGGGCTATGAGGTCAAAGGTAAAGAGGAGATGGTGTGTAAACTGAAGAAGAGCTTGTATGGCTTGAAACAAGCTCCATGTCAATGGTATAAGAAGTTTGATAGCTTCATGATGGAGCAAAGTTATATTAGATGTCATTCGACTATTGCGTGTATCTGAAAATAAATTTGAGGAGGAAGTTATATTATCATGTGTTTGTATGTTGATGACATGTTGGTTGCGGTAAAAACATGCGGAAATAAAAGTACTCAAGAAACAACTAAGTGAATCCTTTAATATGAAGGATTTGGGGGCAACTAGACAAATCCTTGGTATGAGGATAACTTGGGATAGGAAGGAACAGTTGACTTTATCTCGGGAAGAGTACATTGAGAAGGTATTGGATAAGTTTAACATGCGGGATGCTAAATTGGTTGGACTCCTTTGGCGAGCCATTTTAAGTTATCAAAGGAGCAGTGTCCCAAGACAGAGCGAGAAAGAAACCAGATGTCCAAGGTACCTTACTCATCAACAATTGCGCATTTGATGTATGCTATGGTGTGCACTAGGCTTTGATAATGCCCATGCGGTGGGAGTCTGTGAGTAGATTTATGAGTGATCCAGGTAAAGTGTATTGTGCGATAAAGTGGATCCTTAGTATTTGAGAGGGACCATGGGGACAATTTTTGCTACAATGGATTAGACACCACTTTACGTGGTTATGTAGATCGAACATGGTGGAGATGTAGACAGCAGGAGGAGCACGACAGGTTATATTTACACTGTAGGTGGGACAACAGTGAGATGGATTTCATGACTATAGAAGCTGGTGGCTTTGTCAACCACGAAGGCTGAGTATGTTGTTGCCACAGAGGCAAGCAAAGAGATGATTTGGTTACAACAATTTCTTGAGGAGTTGGGGCATAAGTAGGAGGAATGTAAGTTGCATAGTGATAGTCAGAGTGCTATACACCTAGCTAAGAACTCTACTTTCCACTCCAGGAAAATCATATACAGTTGAGATATCACTTCATCAGGACAACTTTGGAGGAAGATAAGTTGAAGTTGGAGAAGATTCATACTAGTCAGAATCTTGCAGACATGATGACCAAGGTGGTCACAAGGGATAAACTAAAGCTATGTTCATCTTTGGTTGGCCTTCGCGGATGACAGTGAAGGGTTGAGAAGCTTTCTCAGTGGAAATCAGTCTCCAAGTGGGAGATTGTTATGTTTGTGGAGCCTATTTTCATGTTAGAGTATGGTACACCTTCTATGTGTTACACTCGGGTATTTTTACGGCGAGTCCGCTCTCCCGGTGAGCGGGTCGGGGGTTTGGGGGTGAAGCCCCTGAAGTAAATTTTCATGGGTGGTTTATTAACCCATGGGTAATGGGTAACCATTATGGGCTATTTTTGGGCCCATGTTTTTTTCGTACCCATTGTTTTGATACCCACGGTTTTGTATCAAACTGCTTAAGCAATTGTCTATTTATATGGTCTTATGCATATGATACATAGACAAGCAAATGTATTGCAAATGTGTTTTGAATTCAGGTGTGAATTCTGTAGAGTTTGTTGAGCATAGCTCCAAATGGATCTGGGTATTGTATTGAGAGAGTGGAGGCTTGTAATAAAATCTGAGCAAGTGATTCTTGGTGGACGTAGCCCAAATTGGGTGAACCACGTTAAATCTTGTCTCTCTGTGTTGTGTTATTTATTTTGTACTTTTATTTGAGATCTGTAATATTTTCTGCATATTAATTTCTACTATTGCGATTCTATAAGGTATTATTCCGCATATTTTATCCCTTATTTCCTAACAAAAAGGGTTTTTATATAACTTGTACAAAGGAAAGAGGGTTCTCCAAAAGCGGTGTTCCCTAAAACTATGCCCCAGCTCTGGGAAGGGGAAAGATAAAGCTTATCAATGTGTAAAACTTTCGAGGATGCTAATAAAATGGAAGGCCGATCAACGTGGAAAGCCTTTAAATGCCATAAGGAGTAACCATCCTTCAAGGTTATGGTCTACTTTATAAAATATATGATAGTCTTCCTTTGAGGGATGGTCTATTTAATTTTCTTTTGACATTGATTTTTATTTACATGTTTTTTATTTTATTTTTTTCTTGCATGAACAATTGTCCTTTGAGGGATCAATCTATTTTTGATAACTTTGATTTTGATTTGAG
This sequence comes from Taxus wallichiana var. yunnanensis, assembly GCA_018340775.1. NCBI lineage: Eukaryota > Viridiplantae > Streptophyta > Pinopsida > Cupressales > Taxaceae > Taxus > Taxus wallichiana. The sequence continues at coordinate 55,800,839 of CM031238.1, read as the reverse complement.
CATCCATGAATTTTTAATTTACATGGGAGAGAGTTGGGACTAGCTAAGTAGACCACTTAGGAGGGGATAATGATATACAAGAGACACCCTTGGAACATTTGCATGGTTCCAATCAGAGAAAGAGAGGGTGATGGATGTAATGAACACAAAGTTCTCACGAAAGTGGAGAACTTATCCATAAGGGATATGCTACAGGAAGAGCTATGGTGCCCGTATTTAAGGTCACATCTAGGAAGTGATGGAAGACCACATAATTCCAAATCATCACAATGGAATATGGAAGGGGTTAAGATGGAGGAATGATATGAAGATATGACTAATAATACTTGAAAGACATACTAATGGTAGAATGGGTGCAAGTGCAATACGTTAAGAGGCTTGACTTCCGGTTTACCACCAAAGGAGAGAAAATTTCCATCTTAGCTCATGATTAAAGTTGGGTTAGAGATAAGATGACAACTTGATAGGATGGGATATGATGAGCTAAGTGAGTGAAGATAAAAAAAATATGCGCTACCCTTTAAGGAAGTGAAAATATGTGTTCAAGACAAGATGAGTAGATGGTCCCCAAGCGAAAGGGAAAATATGACCACAACGGTGGATTTAGGATAAGATGAATTGGTCCCCCAAGAGGAGGGACAAATATGATCACAACAGTGGGTTTAGGATGGGTATGAAATGGTCCCTCAATGGAAGGACAAATATGGCCACAATGGTGGACTTTAATGAAAATATGAAAATAGATGGTGCCCCTAAAAGAGGCATGAATATGGCCACAAAGGTGGAATTTGATGACGAAGAGAGATGAATGGTCCCTCCAAGGAGGAACAAATATGGCCACAACGGTGGCCTTAGATGAGAGGGATGGAAATATGGTGCCCCAAAGGAGGCACGAATATGGCCACCAAGGTGGACTTAAAATGAGATGAAGATTTGGACAAGATTAATTTGGATTTAAGATTGGATTGAGATAGATTGGGTGAGATAAAATGATGTCAAAAGTGAAGTTCCCCAACATCAAGGAATTGTATGGATGGATAAGAGATGAATTTATGTGGATAAGATGCTTAAGAGTGAGGGGAGGATGTCCCCCTAGCGAAAAGATTTTATATTGTTGTGGATAAATTGGATGTGGATGAGTTAATGAGTGTTGAAGGAGTTTAGATGGGATCGTTTTAGATTCAGATTGGATAAACAGTCGGGAACCATAGGGATGATCGGAAAGGCAGACAATACTGATGAATAAGGGAAGACCTTCCTTAAGAGGAGTGTCATGTGCAGGAGAGATGCTAAGGGATGATGTGGGTATAGGAATCTTGGGAAACTCGATGGATGGGCTACGAATTGGATTGGTTGTAGATGGAGAAAGATGCTCCCCCTGAATGAGGAAATTGTCTTTCTCAATAAGATTATGAACGATTGTTTGAAAGGCCTTACAATTCTTGATGTCATGGCCGAGTATGGTGATAAGCACAAATACAAGTGTGATCAAACCATAATGGATTCTTACTATTAGGATTAAAATATCTAATGGGAGGAAGTGTGATGGTAGATATTCAGATTAAGTGTCGAAAGATGTCTACATAGGACCCAATCGAAGTGTCATGGGGAAGATAACTCTTGTGGGTTTGATGACATAATCAGATTTAGGGGAAGGGGTAGATGTGGACTGGAGGGGTAAATTAGATGTCTTGCAAAACAAATCATCTTTGGGTGGAGAGTTATATTATTTAGATTGGGATCTATTATTGCGAGATGTCATAGATGAAGGGGTTGACCCTAAAATGGATGAGGGTGTGCATGGGATGGATTTTGTAATGTTGGATTCTTTGAGGAGAGGTAAGGTGTGATTTATTACAAGGATGTATGGAATATTTTTGGGAATTTTACCACGGGTATTAGATTTGGATCGAGAATATTTACCTTTGGTAGGGATGAATATAATATCAATTGGAGGGTTAGAAGATTGTTGTGTAGGTTTTGGATTGGTTGATGTAGAAACAATTAATTTTGTAGAAGGAGAACACACCCCACTTGTGTTTGGAGATGCTTGCTTCATAAAATTTATAAGGGGTATCATCGATATACTCGCCAATTGAGAAGATGTGGATAGATGCGCGGTGGTTATAGATGGAGATGTAGGAGATTGGGATGGAAGGGTTGATGTAGTCATATGTGAAGATGTAGGTACATGCATCGAGATAGGTGTTGGGATAGTTGTAAGTGGATTCATAGAGGTACATGTGGTAGAAATGAGTGTAGTTGGGATTGATGTGGAGATGAGTGATGTAGGTGTAGTAATAGGTATGTTTGATGTAGATGTGGGTGAAGGAACAAATGTGAGAGGTGTAAGAATAGGTGTGGATATCAATGGGACTGAAATAGGTGTTAAAGATGAATCTGATGTAATAGATTGGGGCATGATTGAAGTGGATGAAGTAGGGGGTATATTCAAAGTTGATGTAGATGTGGTAAGGGTAAAAGTAGGTATAGGTATAGGACAAGTAGTAAAATTTGATATAGGTGTGATAGTTGTGGATACGATAGGTTGTGAATAAGGGGTGGGAATAATGTCTAAGGTAGGAGCATGTGGAGTCGTTGATGAGATGAGATCTTGATTAATGGTGTTAATGGTGTGAGCATTTGGTAATTGAGATGTAAAAGGGGTGGCTTGATTCGTCGGTGGTTGACTAGGTGAAGTGGTGGAGCTATCTATTTGGATATCCCCCTGATCTATAAGTTGTTGGATGTGATCTTTGAAGGAATGAAACTTCTCAATGTCGTGACCTTTGACTTGATGATATTTACAATAGTGGGCTTCATGATACCAAGTGGGCTTGGGTCGCGAGTCATCATCGGGTTGTATGGAATGTATTGCCATCAACTTGTCAAATACCGAGCTATAGGATTCCCCCAAGGGGGTATAGTTAGGAGAGGATCTAGAATCTCTTTGTGAAGAATCCATGTGAGAGAAAAATGTGGATGGTTTTTTAGCAATGATGGTATTGGCGGTAGTTTTATACTTATCACTATGTGTAGTGGGTTTGATGAACTTGGTCTTGGGCTTGTTTGATCAAAGCTTGAGTTGGCCTTGCTCAAGGGAACAAGTTTCAAGTTTGCGAGCCATGGTGAAGGCTTCTTCAAATGTTCGGAAAGATTGGATTTGCAATGTAGAAGAAATATTCTTCACACAAGAACGTGAGAAGATTTTAATGAGTTCATCTTATGGCAAAGTAAATGATAGTTGATTGAAAATACCATGCCATCGTGGGACGAAGTTTGCGATAGACTCATCGTCAAGTTGTCTAATGGCGTATAATTCATTGATAGTGATTTTATGCATAATATTAATTGAAAATTTATCTAGGAAAAATTGTGTGAGATGGATAAAGGAGAATAAGGAATGTTGTGGAATCTCGTTGTACCAATCTAGTGTTGGATCGGCTAAGGACATAGGGAAAGTGCGAAGCATTAGTTCTGATCATGTGTGATAAGGTAACATGCATGTTTAAATGTGTGAAGATGTTGTTGGGGTTCTTCCTTGTTGTTGAACTTGGTAAACTTGACAATCTCCCAATGAGGAGGGTAAGGTTTGATTGGAACAAACAGATGAATGGGTTTGTTACAGATTTTTTCTTAAGATAATGTAACCTTGGGTCCTAAGGTAGCGGCCTCTAGACTAGCCAACCTATTCATTAAGGCATGAATAAGATCATTCGATGTGATGATAGGTTGGGATTGGATTGGTTGTGTGGCATGGAAAGTAGTTTGATAAGTTTGTGGATGTGTGGGTGTTTGGGGAATCGTTTGATAAGGATTAATATATGTCATGGGTTGAGATTTGATAAGTTACTGAAAATGATTGATGTTGAGAAATAGGGACGTGGTATGATTGTTGGTATTGGGTAGGTTGTTGTGGTAAATGATAAGTGGGGATATAGGTGTTAAGAGGTTTAGATGGTTGGATAGGCATACTACTAGTGGAAGGAATAGGGATAAAGTTGATATAAAGTGATCTGGGTGGAAGAGGATCCACCAATTGCGTGGATTGATGGGATTGGATGATTTTAGGGGGTCGATAATGTAGGAACTTATAGATATGGCTAGAGGGATGTCTAGGAGTTTTTAAAGGAGCTAGAGATGGGGTGTATTTGGTCTAGAAAGGTTGGATTGATGAGAAATACGAGGATTGGTTCCAAGGTGGGAATAATTTTGGATGAGATGGTCCTCATGAGGCGAGACCATGGAGACAAGGGGTTGGGTAACCAAAGGTGTGGTCTCAAATTTAGAATCTTATTGGGAGAGATCATTAGAGGAAGGAATGTTATTGGATGGAGTGGATTGTTGTGTTGTTTTGACTTGAGAAAGAGTGACAATAGGCATGAAATAGATGAACATTTGTTTATGTAATTTGTTAACAAACAAATCAAGCAACAAGTTTCTTATCATCATGATTAATTAGAAGATGTGAAAATAAAAAGTGGATAACAAAGGTACCTAAGGAAAGGCGATAGCTTAAGGTTGGTTTCAGGTAGTTATGGTTTTGGGGATATTTCAGGCGGCTTCTTGTTGGGTGATGAAATCCCAATCAGTTTACCGGGTGAGGAGATGTTTAGATGTATTGATTGGTGTGTGATTTTTGGTTGTGTGTGATAGTGTGAGATGTAGTAAGTTAACCTCCTACTTAAATTATGTGATCAAGCAGGATGCAGAAAAGAAAGGTTATTTTTAAACCAAATCCAAATGTGATCTTTCGATGAAGACACACACATGAAAGAAAATACAATGCAAAAAAGGAGCAAATAGAGAAAAATAGGAATACCTAGATAAAGCATTTCCTTTTATCCGAACTTAGGGAAGAGTGATCTTAGCGATCGAACCCAACATAAACAAACAAAAAGTGAAGCCTTGTCTTTGCGGTGTTAGTAGAAGATAGAAGAAACATAAAATAGAAAGAAATACAAAAGGATCACCTAAAGGGTGGTCCCATTGAAGGAGCCAGAATGTTTATCTAATTTTTCATTCCTTTTCAATTAAATGATCTAGTACTAAAGAAACTAGAAAACTCAGAATATGGAGGGTTTATGGTACCTCAAATGCGATGTAATGGAAACGGGCACAAAGTGATTGATCCTTGTTGTTGCGAACTTGGTATGCTACAAATAAGGCTGAAAATAATTTTGATTATATGGTTTGGGCGGGGTTTCTGACAAAGTGGACCCGACAAGTGTTAACTTCCTCGGTGAATTTCAACCCCGTTCTTAAATAAAAAGTAATGTAAATGATGGATAATATGATAGAATGCGAAAATCGAAGAAATACATAAATATAAAGCAAAAGCGAGATATGATCTAGATATTGATTTAATTGAAATAAATGTAAATTAAATGTTACAGTGCAGGTCGACGATGACCCAGATGTGTAGAGGTAGATCGACGGCGACCGGATCGGATGAAAGGAACTGCAACAAACTTACGAAAGCTCTTCATGGTTAAACTGAAATTAGCAAATGAGTTAGGTCGACACCTTGATTGGGTGGTGACACCGATTGGGAATGATTCAAAAATGATTGGACCAGTCGACGGTGGACCGGATTCGTTCGATGGCGATTGGACTAGGTCTACGCTAACCGATTTGGGTCTATTCCAACTAGATCCGGTCGGCGCTGATTTGTAGAAAAAAATGTTATAAGGTCGGGGATGGATGGATGAAAAAGGTGACCTGCAAGAAAATAAACTAAAAGAGAAGGTTGTTAGAGAAGCTATGAGTGTTGATGAAGTTGATCTAAACCTGCAAAAGATTAGCTACAAGAAGAGCAATGATAATGTGATAAAAAGTTGATTAAAACAATACAAAAATAGAGATAATCTCATGAAGGATGATCGTGAGTGATGCAAACACGTTGAAATGATGTCCGGAGATCTATAGTTGTTGTAGGAATGCTCAGGCGAGAGAAAAAGCTCACAGGTCACAAGAGAGCTCAGATGTTTGCATGCATCTGATCATTATGGAGAAAAAGTCTTAGTTTTATAGGGTGGACGACGACAGTGGTGAGTCGCCGCCGATTATGGGAAAGTTTCCCAAGCAATGGGTGATTTGTGTTTTTGATTAGGATTTGTGTTTTGATGAAGGGAAAAATTTGCTTTAAAGCAAACATGTGGGAAGGGATGTGATATGGATGAGTTGGGGATAAATATAGGTTAGAAAAAGCATAGAAAAGCATGGAGATGCAAATTTAGAATAAAAGCATCCCAAATGGAAAGTTGGTTAGGGCATGTGGATGTGGATAATTAATTAATTAATAAAAGGGAATTAATTAATTAATGTGAATTAATAAATATTAAATGATTAATTAATTAATTAATTAATGGGGATTAATTAATTAATGTTGATTGATGAGGATTGGATAATGATAGGATAAATGGGCGTTAAATTAAATAAGGGGGATGACTTAGTAAAATATGTGCACGCTTGCGATTAAGGGTAGAGATATCGAATTTAGGTGTCATAGTGGAAGAGGAAAAGAACATTAAGGAAAAGATTGATAAGGTTGAGGATACTAAGGTTGCAACATATAGACACCCACATCATCATGAGAGGAAACAATCATGGAGGCATGTTAGGGCACATGAGGGAAACAACCTATATGGATATATAGGGAATTGGAGGAACAATCACTATGGTTATACATGGAATCAATGGAGCAACAACTATATGACATGGAATCACATGAATAATTATTATGGCTATGCATGGATGTTGAGGAAAAAATATGTAAATAAATGGAATTAAAGTAGAGTAACTGAGTATGGAACCATGTTTGAGATGTATCACCCACTAAGATCTCATATGTTTGGTTGGATGATCGAGCATGGCGAAAAGTGTGCGATGATTTGAAACACACTCACATCTTGGCCCACTAATATATAACATTATATATTGGGATCTTGGCCCATATGGCGACAAGTGTGTAATGATTTGAGATCTTGGCGACAAGTGTGCAATGATATTATAATATATATGGGTTGATGGAGATTACAACATGTGGCACACATCCCCATTAGTTATATGTTTATAATAAATGTGTCAAGTAGGAATTAGTTATATTGGGTAATGAGTTTGTGTACATTGGGATTAGGTGTTAACCATGCATTAAGAGTAACATATGCCTATATAAATTATATAAGTATCATTATGAGAGATGTCACATCATGTATGAGTTGAATTTTCTACTCGGTAGAATTATATTGAAGGAGTGCCCCTCGAAGTGGAATTCTCATATTGCGAGATTATGGATTTATTCCTTTCTTAAGGAGTATTGTATGGGGTTTTCCCCTACTTTAAGGGTATTCTACTATTTTGAATATATTGAATATTTGGACATCTTGGCCCACTAATATATCTTGTGGTGTGTTATTTTTTGCAATATGTTCAACTTATCCATTTATTATATTCAAAGATCTTATCACTTCATAATAAATGCAAATGTTGCACTTGGATGGAGGTGCCTTTTTGGGCTTTTCTGCAATCACATTATTATGTTTATTTTAATGACATAAGCATTGAGCTAATATAGTAACAAAAACACGATGAAATTTTACAATACTTTTGAAAATAAAAACACGGTATACTAAGAATAAATTTCAACACATTACGAGGGTCGCAACAAATTTTAACACATGTTGACCACAAGCGTGGTGCCTATCGAAATCCAAACATTCTATTAGTCATGATGATTTCTTGGGTGGAGATGTGTGCCCATGATAGGAGGCGACCAAATGGATGCATTTGTAGAGTTCACCACCCCTAACAAATAGGGAAGCTTGCATATGTCAAAATCGCTTAGGCTTCTACCCTTTCCCACCATGCCCTCAAACTCATCCCTACGCCTTCTAGGTTGTCCTCGGCATGACCTATGCTCATATCGATGAAAGCTCCTACAACTACCCACCTAGCAAGCTTGATTTAGATCTATAGTCTTAATCGAGGAGATTCCTCTCCCTTTGCAACAATGAGAACACCTCCTTGATGAGATGAACCCAAGATTTTAGATACATCAAATTGCATTGGAGCTGACAGCGGTGGCATTCGACATGTTTGACTATGGTAGCATAACAAGATCCCACCAAATTCTTGACTCACAAACCCTAGGAAGGCACCCACATAGTGGTGGTAGGTCTCCATATGATTCAACAGACCCTATTGGTATCATCCTTGCAATGATGAAAAAATCACTCAATGGCTTATCTCCTTGGAAAATCACAATGGCATCATGCCCAACTCGAGAAGATTAAAAGAAAAAGACCTAACCCTAAAAATCCTCAACTTTTATGCTCATGCCTCAAGTCACTCACCAAACTATGGAGTGCATCTAAATCTTCAAATGAAGAACTTGTTTTGCGATAAAAACTCTACAAAATTATTTAAAAGCCTTTTTAATTATCTCACAGAGTCGGAAAATATAAAATCTCTAAAAATACATGTTCTATATAGGTGATTTAAAACATAATTTTATCGATCAACAATTCCAAGACAATATCCATAATCCATCTCCTTTAAAGCAACAAAAAAAAAAACGTTAGCTTTATGGGATGGCCTTTTGAAAGACACATCATCTAGTCATACGATACTTCAAAAGAATTTCCATCAAATTAGAAGAACTCCTCCTACAGTTAGTTTCTTAACACAATATTTTAATGTCAGTGGGAAAGAAGTCCAGGGCTTTGGCATGTGGCATGTAGTCTCTTTCACGAGAAAGATCTTCATGCCTCATGTTTCTCCTAGTCGGATTGTTTCTGTTGAGTAGGTGTAACACTTGTGTGAAGATACTGACATGGCAAGGAATGGTGATCGTGCCCTAGTGAGATTGCACAATAAACATTGAAAGATTGGTTGTTGTCAAATAGTCATTTACATTCATAGACTCCTGCGACATGGACAACCTTAATGCATTGAACTTCCAAACCTTCATCAATTATTTTTCTGCATCAATTCAAATGTCATCACCCTTAATCTAATTTAGCAACGCCTATCTGCGTAACAATAAACCAGAGGAAAACAAAAATTCCTCTATATATGTCATGCCCTTGAACAATGTACAATAACAAAGACTATATCAATTGTAATGCAGTGCTTCAATTAGGTAGTCTAATGATGATGCATTATCTAATGTATATGACTAATCATGCTAGAATGAATGTTTTATGGAATTATAAATACTTTAAATATGCCTAGATTCTTAAATCTCTACTCTAAATGCTTGAATTACTTGTTTTAGCACATCCACGTTATATCTCTTTAGCATGTTTGGTATTGATCATCTTGATGCCCTACATACACTAATACAACCATGTATTTAGAGAACTCTTGAATTCAAATAAAGTCTCTATTAACATGCAAAGTTACATGCAGTGGATAAAAAAATTAACATATGAGAGTGACATGATATGAATACACCTAAACAGACCCAAACCACCAACTTCCCAAAAACCATACATTTTATGTTTTTGGCACCCCTTTAACATACATTATGCAAATTTATAGAAACCACTCAAAACACAAAGGAAGACGGATAAGAGAGAAGAGAGGAGAGAGAAATAGATCTTCAACAACAAATGAGACCAATAACCTCGACAAACGCTCTAACAAAAGACTAATCTAAACCAAGAAATAGCAAACACACAAGTATAGTAACCTCGTGTACAACTAACAAATATCCTCATACCAAAATTGTGTCTACCACTACTAAGAAATAATTAGTGAAAGCCAATCAATCTTGCATATACAAGATGAGTGTGTCATCATACTATTGAAAGCGATGTCTATACATGTCAAAACAAAATTACGGCTTTGTTTTACTTGATCCAATCCCCCAACTTTAGGAATAATAATAATAATAATAATAACAATAACAATAATAATAATAGGTTTTTACAGTCCATGATGCCGTGCGCCTATTTTTGGGTCTACAAGCGGCTTATAGCATATGGGACTACCTCGTACTCAAATGCGGAGGCAACTAACTTTGCTACAAACGAGGTGTACATACCCTACCCCTTCAGAATTTGAACTTGTGACCTCTATTTCAAGAGCACATGTTCTTCAGCATTAGGCCAACTCAAGTGTACTGATCCATAACAAACTTATGCTAACACTAACCAATCAATTAATAAATTTATATGTATATGAACGTTTCATAATCACATTAGAAAAGGATGCACGGAAATGCCGATTCACACTTTAATTTCAAGTTAGGGATAATTCTTTCTCTTCCTTTCCGTGGCATACCCAGCAAGGGATGGAATAATTTGTACCCACGAAGAGTCGTTCTAACTTGCATTTGAGGGTGTTGTATATCCTCAAATTTTGCATATTCATTTCCAAGTAAAACACACTATTGGTTTTCTTTTCCATGCGGGCAAGTCAGAACATTAATTTCCTTTGTGATTGAGAAGACATTAGAGAAAATGAATATATAAAATGCACCATGCAACCGATACACATTATTCAAACGACAATACAATTGCAGCAGTCGAGGAGTGCACTTAATCTGATCAATATGGAATCCCCAAAGCCTTCAAATCATAAGTAAGCAAATAAGATTGAATTATAGATAAAGTAATTGTTGTGTGTTATAGTTACTCTAATTTTGTTTGTGTTGTTGACATTATTCTTCGCAGGGCCGAAGAGAGCTCCAACTATGTTGTGGGCAGTGAACTCATTTTAGATGCTTGGAAGGCATGCAGCAGCGCTTACAGTTGCAAAGATTTCTATGAAAATGAATTTAAGAAGAACATTTTAATTGTTGCATTCTGTGGTTCTCAGAAGTCTACGGATTATGTCACAGAAACTGACTTTGATGAATGCCAGATAAACAATGATAATCAATATTTCCAATCTATGAATGATGGCAATATTGATGATCCAAAGCCTGCCCTGGTTCGAAAATCGTTTTGGATCGATTTCTTTGCATGCTGCAAAGGTCTAACCTCAAGGATAAGGTTAGTATAATAATTAAATTGTTTTATGGACTTCAAACTTCCAGTCACTAAACGTTTGGGGCCATCAGAATGGATGGGTGTTTGAATAATTTTGTTTTTGATCATTTTGTTTATGTTACAAGCTTTGCAACTTATTCAAATTGGTGAAATTTAACCTCCCTTCGCAAATTTATCTTTCTTGGAATCCTCAAAACCATTTTCGGTTCTTTAATGCTTAGCAATATATATTTTGATTTATTTTCATTTAGCCTTGGTTACAAAATAGCCCTCTAACCCAATATGCTGAAGTCATCTTGTTTAGCATTTTAATTTTTCCACCAATTGTTTAATGTTCTTCAATTTGATATACAATTATATGAGGTTTCTTTTCGAATCATAGTACCTAGTTTTTAAATTAAAGATCCCTAATATCATTGTCTTTGGCATGCAGCATATGGGTAGCTCTACAGATAATTGTGAGTGTCTTTCTAGGTTTAGTTTATTAGAAAAATTTCTATGAATGTCCCAACAAAGATGTGTTACATAGCGACCCAACCATGTTTGCACTTTACATTTTTGGATTACAACTACCTCTTGGTGCAAAAGCTATCACTACAAGCACTACCAATCACAAACCCCAACTACTAACATTGCCATTCTCAAGGTGTTTACTGTTATCAGCTCAAATGTCCAAGGTGACTAGTTTTTGAGTTGATTAGTTATCCTTTTGCTGTTATCAGCTCAAATACCCAAGGTGACTAGTTTTTGAGTTGATTAGTTATCCTTTGTCTTATTAGCAAAATATGATTGCAATTTCTTGAATTTGCTGTTTTGGCCTGGATTTACATTACAAGAAAAATATATTTACAATTTCTTGAGTTTCTTATTTTGGTGTTGATTTACATTACAAACAAAATATGTTTGCCATTTCTTAAGTTTGTTGTTTTGTTGTGGATTTACATTACAAATAAATTTGATTTGAGTTCAAAACTCATTCACATATTTTACACAAAAAAAAATTAAATTTTCTTTTTAAAAAAGGTATGATAAATAAAAATTCTTTTTTTATTTTGGGGTGGAACCTCTTTTTGAAAGAGTTTACAAACTTACAATAGATTGAAAATTTGGAAGTGTCTCACCTGATACCCTGATTTTTGATAATTAAGTTGAAATCCTGGAGGCTACAACAAGTAAGATAGTATTGCCTTAGCTAACTACCAAAAAAAAAAATTTAGAGAGCCTATAACAAATCAAAAAATTGAAAGTGACTCACGCAACACACCAGTTTGGCATTTTGTTGTGGATTCACAGTACAAGTAAATCACTTTTATCTTCGGGGATGGTGCTCATTAGCTAACTAACATACTTATGCAATTTTAACTTCAATTTCGATTTGTCTGCTAATAGCAGCCCTTCACAAAAGACATTCTAAAGCACAATTGCTAAGGACAAATGTCATTTTATTTATTCTTTATTGGTATCATCTTAGCTATGCATATCTGTGTAGGTACTACAAGCTCAAAATGAGAAGAAAACTGTGATCTTCACTGGCCATTCCTTTGGTGGAGTAATAGCATCCCTGTGGACACTCTGGGCACTGGAGAAGTGCCATGAAAATTTTCCCCTGTGCATTACATTTGGATGTCCATTGTTGGGAGACAAGATATTTGCCAAAGCAATTGAACGTGAACAATGGTCTCCCTACTTCTGCCATATAGTTTCAAGGCATGACATTGTCCCTAGAATTTTCTTCTCACCTTTCAAATCACCAGCCATCTCCAAAGCCCTGGAGCAACTATTGCCCTACTGGTACAAATCCATGACTCAGCAGGCAGTCCAAGATGGAAGCCACCCACTCTCAAAAGATGTTTCTCTGAGCTTTATAAAACGAGTTATTGGTGATGCTTCTCAAGTGGTAACATGTGAGACTGGGGCTCTTGTTGTGGGAGCTGCAAATTTGGTAGGAGGAGTTGTAAAAGACCTAATCAAAAGTAGTCCCTATAGGCCATTTGGTTATTATGTCTTCTGTTCCACCACCAGCACTGCATGCTGCATAGAAAACACAGACGCTACACTACAGATGCTATATTTTGCTCTGGAAAACAACAGGCTTTCCGGGGCTTGTATTATGGAGCACCTAGAGTATGAAAAATAATTGAGCAAATTTCTAAAAGTTCAGGTCTGATGGCATGCTATTCCAAGATTGCGAAGTTTGACAAATCCTCAACAGACGAGGTTAGAATGGCTTTGCAGTTGGAAGCAATGGGAATTGGTATTCAGGTAATATAAGAGCTTTCTTTCAGTAGTTTTGTTTTGGTTTTTGTTAGTTTTTCTTATTATACTGTGAGCTGAGAAATGAACAGAGGTATGATGAAGTAATATTAATTTAAATAGTTACAAGAATACATGTCGACCAATTTAAAAATCTAAAATATGTTTTACTAATGTAAACAAAACTGCTAAATACTAGTAGGATACCAAACAGAGAACCATACCAGATAGTATCAACACTGAAACTGACATACTACTGTCTTAAGGCTGTATATTTACAATCTGATATCTTAGTCATCATCAAAACAGTATCAAATTTATCAAAACAGAATAACATGGCCAGTAAAACCCTGTTCAGGTCCCAATTGGACCTTAATGATTGCAACAACCTCTCATGTTGTTATATGCTTACCATACATTTTAGGCATCAGCTCACCAATTACAGGTAGGTGAGTGATTGTCAACACAGAATTTATTAAGATTTTGATCTTGACAGCCAACTTAAAGGTGAGCACTTGCATTGTGATAGAAACACACAATAAAGGAGACAATCCTTGTTGTCAATGATCCTCATTCTGTTAATCTGATCTCCCAATTTTTGTTAGCAGAGACTCATGCATATGTAATAGCGGTGTTCTTCCTTGTAGGCAAGGGAGTCCTACAATCATTGATAATGTTCTCATTCTGTTCATCGAGGGGGAGTGGGGAGAGAGAGAGACAGAGAGACACCCTGTTATGAGACTTGTAAGTGCAAGCTGTTATCTTGGTTGAAAACTAATCTGAATGTTTCAAAATAACCATGAAAATAACTAAAAGCCCTTGACATTTCTCGCGTTAGACTATGAATTACAATTCATATCATCTTAATCCACAATCAACAAACACTAAGATTTATGAAATGCAGAATTAAGTCCATTATACTGATTCCATAAACATATTCTATTATACTTTCTAGAGTACATTTAGCATTTATAATGGTATGATTAGTTTTAAATCTGAAAGCTTTGTGAAAAATACCTTGAAAAGCTCAAATTAAAATGTACTCTTCATAAGGTTTGGAGCATCTATTAGATGAACTAAGTCAGAAAAATAACTATTCTGCCAAAGTGTCCTTGGACTTACTCCCAGCCATATCTCTTTGCTTCACAATTCATTTCATTTGCACTTGAGACATATCCCAACTGGAGTGAAAGAGTGGCCAACTTTTCTTGTAAAACACAGCCCATTGCCTTTGGTTCTAGATTTTAAGAAGTTAACACTAATAAATTACATTATGTTTCATTTTTTCACAGAATCATCAAGCCTGGCTTGGGTTAAAAGCTGCCGAAGACAAAAAGAATAAATTGACCAAAAACATGGACCAACAAATTACAAAATTGGACGAAATGCAGAATTGCATGGCCAAGCTGGAATGGTATAAACATCATGTGAAGAGGATGGCTTTTCTGACTATTATAATTGCTTCAAGACACACAAGACTGAGAAGGAATTGAAAGCAAACAAAAACAGGTTCAAACTTGCTGCATTCTGGGATGGTATAACTGAATTGGTGGAGAAAGAAGAACTACCAAAGGATCTCCAAACTCAAGAGAAGTGGGTCAATGCAGGAACTGAATACAGATTGCTTGTAGAGCCTCTTGATATCGCACGTTATTATCGCCTTGGTAAGCATGAAGAATTGGGGCATTATCTTGTGCATGGAAGACCTAAACGTTATAGGCTTCTTCAGAAATGGTTGGAGGACAAGGAGAGAAAAGGGGGAATGGAATCAAGAAAATGAACTGAACCAGCACAGGATTCATGCTTTTGGGCTTCTGTTGAAGAAGGTAAATATCCTGTCAAAACTCCTCATTCCAGCAATGATGAAGAACTAAGAGGCTCTGGAGAATGAGTGAAGGTGATGGGGGATGATTATGAGCTTTCTAAAGATGGTTTCCTTGATAATAGCATCTTAATGAAGTGGCGGAATATCATCCAGCCGAAGCTATCAGACCAAGAAAAGCAGAGGTTTCCTAATATGTTGAAATCTTGCGCGCACAAAGACATTGATTGATCTGTTATCTATACAATATACATTGCAGGTTACGGTATTAAATCTCATGTTCTCATTTCTCTAGTACACACAGTAACAGGAATACAGAATACACTGAATATATGTTTATGCCTCTCAAAGTGTCTATCACTAAGAAGTTTGTTGTGTTTTTACTTTTTAATATTTTATCGCCATGTCAATGACTTAAGAAATAAAATTCAATATTTGAGCATGGTTCGAATTCAATATTTGAGCTGGTTTCTGGGCCAAACAGCTCTTCTCTTTATTGCTTCGTATTGGCCCACTGCATATGTCGCTTGTCTTTTTGCAGGTGCTGCCAACTGCACATTCTCTTCAACTATGTTAACAATCTGTCGCCTTGCATTTTCCGAGGGTTGTTGACTGCATTCAAGGTCTTTTCATGATTTTCCATTGACTTTATCAACCCTTGCAAACATGCATGAGGGTTAGGCAAAACAGTTTTCAGTGATTCAATTATTTCATTTTGTTTTAGGGAGAGGACTGGTTGTGGTGCAGGGTCCATTAGTGGAGATAGTAGGTGAAAAGACATTCACCTTTTTAATAACATATTTTGAATGATATGTGAAGTTAATACAACCCAACTGTTTTCTATTGTATCATTATTAATTAAACATGGAAGCATGAAATGTTGAATAAGACAGTTTTTAAATTGGTCAATATTCTCTTATTCATTGATAGAACTAAAAATATATATTAATTTATATACAAGTGTACAAAAACCAAGTCTATACAGTCAACTATTCATTAAGTAATATTTTCATTGTATGTACATCATATCTATTACAGTCACTTCAACAAGTCATTTCTCAAGACTTTCCAAACCAGATCTCAAATATAATGCACTAGATTTGATGTAAGAGTCTTCAATCCCAAGTAAACACCTGCATAACAATAAATGAAATTATGGTCAGTCTCACCTTTCACAGTGTTTAAAAACTCAGTACCATATGAACAATAAATTGTGTAACCAGCTGCATAAAATAATAAAAATGACCAACTAAAATATTATCCATTGGATTAAATCCCAATAAATCTCAGCCATTTGATTGAACTATCATAGTGAATCCATGTCAACTAACATCAACCAATCAGAATTTAGGATGATAGAATAAAAGCTGGAGGATGGATTACAATTCCATTTGTTCATGCAGTTTTCATCTCTCAAAGTTGAAGAAGTGAGGAGCAGTGCAGTTCAGGTAAGACACTTATGAATTACAAACTATTTCATAATTCAAGCCCTCTATTTATTTTTTCAGTGTTTGCATATTGCAGCAGAGTTGTATTGACTGGTTTTAAAGCAAATAGTTCACAAGCTATAAACCTGTTAGCCATTTTTTGCAAAAGGCATGTTAAATATGATGTTTATAACCAACTAGGACAAGTGCA
This sequence comes from Taxus wallichiana var. yunnanensis, assembly GCA_018340775.1. Taxonomy (NCBI): domain Eukaryota; kingdom Viridiplantae; phylum Streptophyta; class Pinopsida; order Cupressales; family Taxaceae; genus Taxus; species Taxus wallichiana. Next base: position 55,784,129 of record CM031238.1, on the reverse strand, counting down.
AAGGTCCAACTATTGAGCGTTTTTGTTGCGGTGATACATATCTACTCATTCATGCACTACCAAAAACTACAGACCGAAATTTTGAGAAATTGGGATAAAACATATATTTGAAGGTGGTTTGAGGTGGTCATGCAATGTTGGAGGTCAAGAATTTGGTCCTGCATCCATTGGTGGTGTTTTTACTCTATAAATTTTCCCTTCCATATTTCTAACGATTGGTAACAGCTTAGCTTTAAACTCTATAAATTTTCCCTTCCAAAAGATACAGACTGAAATTTTGAGAAATTGGGATAAAACATATATTTGAAGGTGGCAGTGAGGTGGCGGTGCAATGTTGGAGGTCAAGAATTTCAACTGCTTGCATCCATTGGTGGTGTTTTTACTCTATAAATTTTCCCTTCCATATTTCTAATGATTGTAAAATGAAGATTAGCTTTAAACTCTATAAATTTTCCCTTCCATAAATTTATATATGTGAAGGCTTCAGAAATTGGGATAAAACATATATTTCTTCCCTCTTACAAATTGTGAGGAGTTGTATGGCTACAATAATGCTGGTAAAACCATTATGGATGAAGGAAATATTCAACTGGACAGTGATACATTTAACTGGCAAGTAACAAGTGCAGTATATTTCGTATAAAGCTAATAGTAAAGAACCTTTGCTTTTTGAGAACTCTTAATAAATGTATATGCCATGACAGTGCGTGCAAACAGCAAATACACTTCTTTGGGAACATATATTCTTCTTCTCTAGTGTATAGTCATCACTGCTATATAGGCATAAGTTTAATTGTATACATAAAAAGATGGAAAGTATTCTAATTACATGTGCAAAATTTATATTGAAAACATAACTTTAAATACAACACTACTGGAATATACAACTCTGTCGGAATATGACCACAACAGCGTTCTATAGTCCAGCAGTGTTGTATATTGCATTTCTGAATTCACTGTATTGTTCATTTTTTCCAGATATCTCATTCTCCAGTTGAAAAGTATTTTTTCCAATCATCACTGTGATATTAGCATAAGTTTTATTGTATACATAGAAATTTGGAAAGTATTATGATCATATGTGAAAATTTTATATTGAAAACATAACTTTAAAAACTACATAGGAAGAGTCCGACGAATACAGTAGTTTGTCAAGTTCTCGTTAGAAATATGGAAGGAAAATTTTAAATTCTATCAATGAATAAGATAATATTGACCAATTTAAAAATTGTCTCCATTATTGGACCCTGCACCACAACCGGTGCTTATCCCCTAGCAATGCTCACCCACCAGCCGTTAATGTTTTCATTATAAATATATGCCTTCCATATTTCTAACGACAACTTAGCTTTAACAACTAGGGGAGAGGACCCGGTTGTGGTGCACCATATCTTTGCACAGTCACCGCGCCACGTCACTTGCCACCTGGGCGAGTAAAAACACTATAATTGCAGGTTTCAAAAGAACTGGTATTTGGCTAAGTTGTTACCAATCCTCTCGACAAATCCTTTTCAAAAAAATCTAATGTGACTTGATGGAACCAATCCTTTGCTGAATTGTCGTTAGAAATATGGAAGGGAAAATTTATAGAGTTTAAAGCTAAGTTGTTACCAATCGTTAGAAATATGGAAGGGAAAATTTATAGAGTAAAAACACCACCAATGGATGCAACACCAAATTCTTGACCTCCAACATTGCACCGCCACCTCACTGCCACCTCAGCGCCACGTGGACGATCCGCGTTTGTGGAGATGTCAAAAAAGTTGGTTTTTTTGCATGGGACCAAGTGTTGTCCACTCGCCGCGGCAGTTGTTGTCCGGGCTACCGCCATGCATTGAATGCTCACCCACCAGCCGTTAATGTTTTCATTATAAATTTTCCCTTCCATATTTCTAACGAACAATATAGTGAATTCTGAAATGCAATATACAACATTGTTGAACTATACAACATTGTCATAATGAAAACTACAAGTGGAGAAATTCCTAAAAATTAAACAAAATCATTCATATTCTAGCATATTCCAGCATTCATTTTTGGTATATTTATAGTTTCTTTTCCAACAATCATCTTTCATGTTGTGAATCAGGTATTTCATTTACACCATGAGAAAAGGTGCTATTGCTAGAAGATCAAGGAGGCCAAAAGTGAGAGGTGTACAATTATCACATAATTTAAGTGATGAAGAGGATAATTCAGCACCAACTGGTAATGAACCAGAATGTAGAAACCCACCCACTGTCTCGGTTCAAAGAACATCTGCAACAAAGAAGCTTAGTGTCATCCGAGGTTGGACAAAAGAAGATATGGAAAAGGTGATAGATGATGTTGAGTTTAATGGGTTCTCAGTTAGCAAGCAAGAAAAAGAAGTATTCCATTCCACCCACATCATTACACTATTGGCTAAATGGTCTCACCCACACAAAGAGGAGGGGTCCTCCAATTCTAATCAAGAAGAAGAAGAGGAAATTGTTGAATGGTGCAAAGAAATGGCTGATATGGGTCATGGCTTGGAGTTAATGTAGCTAAAGGCAAATGTTGCTCGGTTGTGAAACAAGACAAAACCCCTTCGAGAGATGGGTTTCCTTGTAAATCATGGAGATAGAGCTTTAAACTTGAGGGACTACAGGATAGAGCTAAACTTGCGCCTAATTTAACCAAATTTTATGATAATTTGGCCAAAAGCTATGGAACCTATTCATACGGCGCTCATAAAATCTGGAATTGTGATGAGACTGGTTTGCAGGTGGAAGAAATTGTGGAGTTCGTGTAATTGCAAAGAGGCGGCGTAATGTAATGTCCCAAAGGTAATACCAAAGAGCAGGGAGTGGATCACTATATTGTGTTGTGTCAATGCAGCAGGTATGTCAATCCCAGGATTTTATTTGTTCAAGGGAAAGAGAATGATAAAGAATTACATTAAAAATTGTGAACCTGGAGCATGTATGGCTGCACATCCAAATGCATGGATGACAAAGGAATTGTTTTTAAATTGGCTATGTCATTTTGCACGTTCGGTCAGTGGTGTTTCTCCAAATAATAGACACCTATTAATATTTGATGGCCATGGCAGCCATGTAGCATTACAAACTATGGAGGAGGCAAACAAATTGGGCATTGATTTGATAACACTACCAGCACATACTAGTCATAAGTTGCAACCTCTTGACGTGAGTGTGTTCAGCCCTTTCAAGACATATTTTAGAGCTGAGAGGTCCAAATGGATGGCAGAGAACAAATGTGCAGATGTGAAAAGGAGTGACATTGCTGAGCTTGCAAGTAGAGCCTTAAAAAAGGCACAGACACCATCTAACATAATTGCAGGTTTCAAAAGAACTGGTATTTGGCCATTGAATTATGATGCTCTCCTAAATGACATGGCATGCAGCCAGGCATTTGACATGCAAGGTGAGGAAGTTGTTGATGCTGTCACAAACATTTTGAGCCTATCTCAACGAATAAATCCTGAATTAAATGACAGTGAAGAGGTGGTACCTGAAACTCAATTCATGCAAAATGTTGACTCTAGAGATGATATGGAAGTAGCTGCAACACATGGAGTGGAGCTAAACGGTGCTCTTGGAAACCCAAGTAACATCATCAACAATATGGAGGGGTCTTCAGATTTTGTAAGTAACAATGATTTGTCCTTGCCAAGTCAAGTTAACCCGCCACAATGGTTAGAGGATGCCATGAAAAACTTGGGTTACAAGCTACCATCCAACACAGAAGATCAAAGCTTAAATCTGCCTTCCTTTCCTGAAGGACTAGAACAAGAAGCAATAATTCATTACTATGCAGATGTTGGAGATGAGGATGAACAAGACAAAGTTGAATTTCAAGAGGATGCTCAAGAAAATGAAATTAACTTAGAAGTTATGCAACATGAACCTCAACACCCTGAAGAGACTGAAAACCAAGATGGACGCGGTACGTTACTTTCCCATTTTCTACGACTTCCAAGGGAGATCATAAACAAATCAGATGGTTCTATTAGACTGAGTAGGCATTCACAGATTTTGACTGCACCTGAGTACATGGAGCTATTGGTTGATGCGGAAAGAAAAAAGGAGGAACAAGCAAAACTAAAGTTACGGAAAAAAGAAGTGGCACAAGAAAAAAAGGTTGCTAGACTTGCAGCAAAAGAAAAAAGATTGCAGGAGAAGCTTGAAAGAGAAAGGGAGAAGCAGGCTAAGGAGCAACAGAAAGAGATTGAGAAGGCACACAAGCAACAAAGGAAAGAGCAAGAGAAGAGGGAGAGGGAACTTGCAAATCAATTAAGGGAATACGAAAAGAGGATGCGTGTAAGTTCTGCAACTGATCATGAAAATCGAAGGATTTTTCAAGATATGTTAAATATTCAAATTCCAGGTTATGCTCAAATTGGAACACCTCCATCACTTATGAATAACTCTTGTACAGTTCCATCTTGGTATGTATCACCTCATTTACTTTGTACAAGTTCAAGCAGTCCTAGTAGTTCATTTGCAATGCCACCATGGATGCAAGCTTCAGCAGGGCAACCAACTCCTCTGTCAACAACAGGTGCAAATCCCTTTTCAAGCGGACAACCAAATCCTTTTTCAGCAGGGGGACCAGATCCTTTATCAGTTGGGCAACCAAATGCTCTGTCAAAAGGGATTCTAAATCCCTTTTCAGTTGGCCAATCGAACACTGTATCGGCAGGAAAAGAAAATCCAAAAGCAGTATAGAAAGAGGGCAATATTACTTATACTAACTAAGATATTGAACATGTGCCCGCAAACAATGCTTATTACCCCATATGATGATGGTAGTAATTTTGTTGGTGATACAATTTTGCTAGATGTATTCACCGAAGCCTTCCTATGTAGTCTCTAAAGTTATATAGTGCAATATAAATTTTGCGTATGTAATCAGAATACTTTCCAGCCATCCATGTATACAATTAAACTTATGTTAATATATCAGTATGATGATGCTCTATATTTTACACCCTATTTGGCGGTGTAATCAGAATACTCATATTAATTTTGCGTATGTAATCAGAATACTTTCCAGGCGTCCATGTATACAATTGAACTTATGTTAATATATCAATATGATGACGCTCTTTATTTTACACCCTATTTGGCGGTGTAATCAGAATACTCATATTAATTTTGCGTATGTAATCAGAATACTTTGTATACAATTAAACTTATGTTAATATATCAGTATGATTATGCTCACTATTTTAATAGTGCAGTGTTTTAAAACATTAAGGATCATTGCCTGAGTGAGAACCCTCTCATCTCTGCCTTTTCTTCTCATCTTCTTAGCAGGCCGAGCCAATGCCGAGGACGAAGTCGGTCAGGAGTGGAGAAAACGCACGCACCCACCGGTCTGCAAGATCCCACGAAATGGTCGCTCGAGCTCTGCAACCGAACACGCGAAAAACCAGACTGAACGAGCTCCCTCTCCATTTCCCATGAAATGCCATGGCCCGATTTGGCGGTGACTATCTCCATAAACCTACCCGCGCACATTAACGGCTGGTGGGTGAGCATTCAATGCATGGCGGTAGCCCGGACAACAACTGGCGCGGCGAATGGCGTGGTGTTTTTACTCGACCAGGTGGCAGTGACGTGGTGCAATGACTGTGCAAAGATAGGGTGCACTACAACCGGTGCAATGCGTTACAGCAATGCAGCCCTTGGGAGCAACATGTATATATGAACCATGGAAGACACTTCAAACATTTAGACTCAAGATCGAGAGAACGCTAATACAGAAGCGAGCAATTACAACAGAAAACAATGTAAATGGCAGTAACAGAGAGTGGTAATGCCTATAATTAGACCTAGAAATTGCTTAAAGGGGTAAGTAGACCTGTAAATCTGTCTATAATTAGACCTAGAAATTGCTTAAAGGGGTAAGTAGACCTGTAAATCTGTCTATAATTAGACCTAGAAATTGCTTAAAGGGGTACTTGGGTATTAGAAAATAGATTACTTTAAGTCCAATGATGAGGTAATGCTGCTAAGTTTTTTAGAAAACAATTGGGTACTGATACAAAAAGAAAACAATTGGATACACTAAGAGGTGAAGCAGAAATTACTAGATATCTTCATTAAAGTTCCTCTTGTTTCTATATAAACACTAAAAAAATTGGGTACTGATATGTTTCTAACTTGCACTAAACAAGATATTGTTTATTCAGTTCCTCTTGTTTCAAAATATACAAACACTAAAAAAACAATTTCTAGATATCTTCATTGAAGTTGTAGTAAAAGTTCATTTTGCTGAAACTCTGAGATGAAGGAAATTTGGAAGCCGAATGTGTGTAATGCAAATCAGATGTAGTAAAAGTTTATTCAGTTCCTTTCCCCACTCAAGCATGCAAATCACGTAGCCTAACAATCTCCCACATGCATTCAGATCCCAAAACATATAATTTTTGCCACCTAAAACATATAATTTTTGCTACCCAAAACAGAAAACAAATTACATTTGTTGCTGCAAACACTGAAAATAAACACTATAAAATTCCATAGAAAGAAAGACATTTGTTAAGTCCAATGATGAGGTAATGCTGCTAAGTACTTTAATGTTGATATGTGAAGTTAATACAACCCAACCGTTTTCTATTGTATCATTATTAATTAAACATGGAAGCATGAAATGTTGAATAAGACAGTTTTTAAATTGATCAATATTCTCTTATTCATTGATAGAACTAAAAATATATATTAATTTATATACAAGTGTACAAAAACCAAGTCTATACAGTCAACTATTCATTAAGTAATATTTTCATTGTATGCACATCATATCTATTACAATCACTTCAACAAGTCATTTCTCAAGACTTTCCAAAAAAATTACTACCATCATCATATGGGGTAATAAGCATTGTTTACGGGCACATGTTCAATATCTTAGTTAGTATTGGGTACTGATACAAAAAGAAAACAATTGGATACACTAAGAGGTGAAGCAGAAATTACTATTGCACTATATAACTTTAGAGACTACATAGGAAGACTTCGGTGAATACATCTAGCAAAATTGTATCACCAACAAAATTACTACCATCATCATATGGGGTAATAAGCATTGTTTGCGGGCACATGTTCAATATCTTAGTTAGTATTGGGTACTGATACAGAAAGACAACAATTGGATACACTAAGAGGTGAAGCAGAAATTACTATTGCACTATATAACTTTAGAGACTACATAGGAAGACTTCGGTGAATACATCTAGCAAAATTGTATCAGCAACAAAATTACTACCATCATCATATGGGGTAATAAGCATTGTTTGCGGGCACATGTGAAATAAATATGTATTCTTTTTTACAATGAAATGCCAGAGTAATTTGTTTATCCCTGCAATATACTGAAACATGGGCATCGTAAGGAAAAAATAAGCAACAAAGGACATGATAGCAGATAAATCATCAGAAAACAATGAATATGAAACATCTAGCAACAAGGCCTCCAGACTCTAAGAGCGTAAGAAGGAGAAAAGGTATCCTGACGCCTATTTTCACAACAACAGGTATAATATCCTTTAAGATTGAGAGATCACATTTTGAAAATAAAATAAATCTCAACTAATTCATCACTTGAAGAAGAGATATCTACATAAATTGTTAATTTATTGTTAATTTCTAAATTGTGAGAGATAATAACATAACTCATTTGTATCCCGAAAACAAGAAACACTCAAAACAACATACCATCCAGGCTGTGCAACGAAAATAACTACACATGAATGTGCTGTGTACATCATCATTATCAACGATCGACGGCGTTAGCGTTCCGTGGTTTGCGAAAGTCGATCACTGTTTAAAAATTTAACGTCACCACCCACACAAGGCCAAAAAGCACCAGAAGAAGAACAAAAAAAAGCCGAAAAAGAAAGACATTTTGGAGGAGCAAGAAAACTCTGGACCAACCAATGCAAAACACTGTCCTTAAATTTTAAGTAAAGGCATTTTAAGTAACAAAACACAGTACAATCATGTCAAAAGAAGTTACAAGAACAAATAATCCAAAGCCATATCATAACAGCACAGCAAAATCGTAAAACTTCTGCAGGTAGTAAAGCAAAATTGTAAAACTTCTAAACACAACTATACCCACAAATTAATGCTTTCGATAAATACAGAGTTGGCTCATAAACAAGACAAATACACCAACGATTTTAAGCTTGGAAGAAATAAAATAAGACGGGTAACAAAACAAATTTCTTTTGCTGAATGGCAAACAACAAACTTTCCATAGTAGTACAGTGTTTAAAAACACTAAGGATCATCGCCTGAGTGAGAACCCTCTCACCTCTGCCTTTTCTTCTCATCTTCTTAGCAGGCCGAGCCAATGCCGAGGACGAAGTCGGTCAGGAGTGGAGAAAACGCACGCACCCACCGGTCTACAAGATACCACGAAATGGTCGCTCGAGCTCTGCAACAGAACAGGTGAAAAACCAGACTGAACGAGCTCCCTCTCCATTTCCCACGAAATGCCATGGCCCGATTTGGCGGTGACCATCTCCATAAACCTACCCGCGCACATTAACGGCTGGTGGGTGAGCATTCAATGCATGGCGGTAGCCCGGACAACAACTGGCGCGGCGAGTGGACAACACTTGGTCCCATGCAATTAAACCAACTTTTTCGATATCTTCACTAACGCGGATCGTCCACGTGGCGCTGAGGTGGCAGTGAGGTGGCGGTGCAATGCTGGAGGTCAAGAATTTGGTCCTGCATCCATTGGTGGTGTTTTTACTCGTCCAGGTGGCAGTGACGTGGCGCGGTGACTGTGCAAAGATAGGGTGCACCACATATGGGTCCTCTCCCTAGTCACAAACAGGCTTGCAACCTTTACAACACACTTAAAATATACTCTTTCTTCCTCTAGGATCTTACCCATAATTTAATAACATATGGCTTTTAACTTGGTTTAAACTTGGGTTCCTGCCTTCCTATATTTTTCATCTCCATTATCCGTATTCATCTTCATGACTGCATCATGGGTTTGCATACATTTCTATCAACAATCTTTAATAGCATAAAACTTTCTATGAATATCCCAACAAAGATGTGTTACATAACAACCCAATCATGTTTGCACTTTACATTTTTCGGATTACAACTACCTCTTGCGCAAAATCTATCGCTCTGAAGCACTACCAATCACAAACCCCAACTACTAACATCGCCGTTCTCAAGGTGTTTCTTGTTATCAGCTCAAATGTCCAAGGTGACTAGTTTTTGAGTTGATTAGTTATCCTTTGTGTTATCGGCTCAAATGCCCAAGGTGACTAGTTTTTGAATTGATTAGTTATCCTTTTGCCTTATTAGAAGAAATATGATTGCAAATTCTTGAATTTGCTGTTTTGTATGGACCTAAATTACAAGAAAAATATATTTACAATTTCTTGAGTTTCCTATTTTGGTGTTGATTTACATTACAAACAAAATATGTTTGCCATTTCTTAAGTTTGTTGTTTTGTTGTGGATTTACAAGTAAATTTGATTTGAGTTAAATCTCATGTTTTGTTGTGGATGTAAAGACATTGATTGATCATTATCTATACAATATACATTACGGAGTTACGATATTAAATCTCATGTTCTCATTTCTCTAGTACACACATGATATTGAGGAATACGAGAATACGGAATATATGTTTATGCCTCTCAAAGTGTCTATCACTAAGAAGTTTGTTGTGTTTTTAATATTTTATCGCCATGTCAATGATTTAAGAAATAAAATTCAATATTTGAGCATGGTTCAAATCGGGGTTAAATTTGACGGTCACCCCTACCCGTCAAGAAATTTTTTTGTGACGGTTTTCTAACTAGTATCACCTTGCACATGACGTTTAATTTTTAGTCTTGACTTTCATTACTCATATAAATAATAAAATCTATATTTTCATATAATATAACCATATAAAATAGAGATATTGTTGACATAAAATCCACATATCATTGACAAAGACGTAGATTAGTGGATCGCAAATCAATGGCTTCACCACTTAAAAAAATTTGTGCAACCTATGAAAAGGATATGCGATGCGATGACATCCTACATGTGTCATAGTGAATATTTTTAAAATGATCCATGAAAGTGGTTTGGCTTACCTTCTAACATGTAGGTTTGGAATCGCTAAAGATATTTCGTAGAGTATATAGGGGTTTTGTATAGTCACATAGTGTGATTATAAATAAAATGTTGGAAATGTACATTTTCGTTGAATCTAAATCTACATGTTTGCTTGTTAAAACATTGGAAATATGTATTTGTATTCAATCCACTACTACAATAATTATGTGATATTGAGATGATGTTAACAATGACAAGTACTCGATCTATTTCTAGGAAACATTGCATTCAAAATTGAGAAGAAAGAAAAAATAGGGAAATAATGCATTAAAACTTATTACCAAGTATTATGCACTAGAAGAAATTGATATAGAAGCATGATATTGATATAGAAATTTGTTGACAATATATTTACATTCCGTAAAAAAAAATTAATGGGGTATTTTTATTCATTCAATTGTGTATGGGTGCGAGAACATAATCATTAAATAGTGTATGGATGTGAGAATATATAGCTACGAAAACATCTCAATTGTAAACAAAAAAATCACAAAAATTAGTTTGAAGGTGTTTGATAATATCCCCCAAAAATTAGAGAGCAAGAAATTTTGCCTTAAAACGAAAGTGGGTTAGTCAATGGATTGACATACGGAAATATTATTTTTGTCATTAATTTGGAAAATTGTGAAATTAAAGCTTGAAGTCAGCCATTTTGCCATCAAAACTGCAACGCACCAAAACCACATTTTGAAGCAAAAGACTAAGTCCACACCATTTTGCAAGGTCTGATATGTTAATCTGGTCTATTTTATCAGTAAGAATGAAGTCATTCATACTCAGCCTAACTACATCCCCACCCAATATTTACTATTCCACCAAAAATAAAATATGGAATGTAACTTGGCCAAATAAAATAAAGAACCCAATACACATAACGATGAAAAATATGTGCAGTTACCTAAGAAATGAGTCCATATTTGAGATGAGACTATGTTCCAGTGACCCCCTTGTAGGTGAACATCACTATGATGTTTTGCAGCCTCAGCTACTGGAACAATCCGTTGTAAAAGCTCCATCCTTCTTGCAAAACTCTTCATTTTCACAAAAATACATTCCAATCTCAGCCCTCCATCCACGTCCACCAGTTTCTCATAAAATATAAATTCTATTATATGCGATACAGAGAGAGGAGGGAGAAGGCATTTTTATCTACCTTAGCAATCTAGTGGTCATGGCAGGGTGAGCGGAGAGAATCATCTGAAAAGGCACGTGAGCCAAGAAGAAGGCAGTCCAAAAGTAACAACTATTAGTTTTGTTTGAATTAGCAAGGCGGCAATTTGAAATCCCCAAAAAGGAGTGACTTGAAATTCAAGGCGGCAACTTGAAATTAAAGATTGTGTTTGAATTAACATTACTGTCATTTGACAAGTCATGGATGGGCAATGGCCAATGGGCATTATTTCTAATTGAGGCTAAGTCACTCTAAAGAATTCGAAAATCGTGCCTTAGGTTTCCCAATATCACAATGAGTACCCTCCCTCGCTTTAAGTTCCCTCCGGAATCCGCATTCAAAGAATAATTAATTTTTTAAAAGAACTTTTCAGGGTTCTACAAAAACATATATTAATCATATATATTTTTTGAAACGGGTGATTTTGTAAAGTAAACGTCAATATTACGGTTTGCAAAATGAATTGTCCATCCTGTGGTACGGGATAAATAATATTTTGCCCGTATTTTACGGTTAAAAACATGAAAAACGTCTAAGCGAAGGTCAAATTTAACTCCTGGTTCAAATTCAATATTTGAGTGGTTTAAGGCAAGCGACTCTTCTCTTTATTGCTTCATATTGGCCCACCGCATATGTCGCTTGTCTTTTTGAGTCTTTACTAACTACACATTCTCTTCAACTATGTTTCGAGGGTTGTTGATTGCATTCAAAGTATTTTCATGATTTTCCTCACTTTTTCACACTATTTTCGAGGAAGAGCCTATCCCTCACGTATGTTTGTTAGGAGTTGGCCAAAATGGGACCACTGGACTTCCAGCCAAACAACTTGATGCCCCATTAGTGCTCTACAACATTTATTTGGTTAAATTTAGTGATCCATTGACTTTATCGACCCATGCAAACGTGTGTGGGGGTTAGGTAGAATGGTTTTCGAGTGATTCAATTATTTCATTTTGTTTTAGTCACGAACAAAGCAACCATTACAACACACTTCAAATATACTCTTTCTTCTCTAGGATCTTACCCATAATTTAATAACATATGGCTTTTATTTTTATAAAATGTTATATTTGTTGCCATGGATAACCATTTGTAATCATTGACTTTTTTATGAATAAGATCTTATATTATATTAACAAGTAAAATGATACAAGATAATTCACAAAAAAATGGATGGTATGGAAGCACGCCTCAAAACCACAAGTTCAAACTAGGTAAAGACAAATCACGGGAATAGACCCGATTACAAAACATCAAAGAGTAGAGAAAACAAGGAAGTTAAGTTGCAACTACAAATTGTTGTCCTGCAGGGGGGAAGATCTTAATCATGCTAGCTAGAACCAGAAAATATTTTTCCACTATCTCGACACATTCTAACCGAGTTGGGTTGGTTTTCTTCTCCAGATATCTTGATAATGGTCGAGGGTGAGATGGCAAGAGACAACCAAGGAAATTTTCCAGGGGGAGGCGGGAGGCTCCAATCATCGTGAGTGTTGTTGGTCATAAAAAAAAACTTCAAGAAGAACAACAGTCAGGGGACAAGAAGTCCCTCCTCTTTAGTGGGAGAGGTTCCCTTATTCAAAAGCAAAACTTATTTACATATGTACAGAGCATAGTTTTACTGCGGAACTTGGATATCATGAAAGCATTTTTAATAGATCATCAATCACAAAAGTACAGAGGAATGAAGATGTGGAAATGAGCAGAAAAGCATTCTCCAGAATTATAGATGACAAAATAATTCCTTATGCGTGCCAGAATATAACGAATTGGAATGAGACCATTTGTACTCGAATTAATGAGATGCAATTTGAAAAGACACACAGTTCCATAAATAACATCTACAAGAATACAAAGCTTCTTAGCATAATGCAGACAAATGATCTAACAATATTCAACAGATAGCTTGTGAATAAAAAGAATCAGATGGACAAAGAAAGAAGATCCTTTTGTATTGATTGCTTTATGATTTCTTACACTTTCAAAAATAAGCCAAGTTCCCTCCTTCAAAATGGCGAAGAGAGGCCATTATATAACTTTACAAATCAGTTACACTTGGTAACTACCTTTTAGTTAAAGGGTTGCTTAACGCAGAACCCCAACTAATTACAATAAATCTGAGATGAGGAAAGAAAGAAGAGAGAAAAGTCAGGAGAAGAAGACAAGTGTTCATGACTGAGAAGGGCCCACTGATTTGAGGATCCACTGTCTAAACCTTTTTAACGCCTCTGCTATGTCTCCGCCACGTGGGACCGACATGTTGGCAGTGGACTGGGTCCAAAATCCGAGGCACTTCTCCATCTCTTTGTCGAATTCGACGTGTGTATGATAATCTTTATTGGCTTCTTCGATAGCAGACTGGAGAGAGCAGATTTCCTTCATCTTTTCTTTGGAGACAAAATCCTCTTTGAACAAATTGTCTTTGACAAAAGCTCTGAATTGAGCTTTGATTTCTTGCAAGGAGAGAGGCACACCAGAGGTCTCATCATGGAGGTGGCAATGTATATCCTTGAAAGAAGATACCACCAAAGTCTTGAAGGCCTCACCCTTCTGCCAGTTATTTCTCAATTCTCCCAAAGCCTCTTCCAGCACCTTGATTTTCCATTCCACACTGTACACCCATGATTTTGACAAGTTATCCTTTGCATCATCAAAGACCTTGCTTGCCATTAAAAGATTTTCATCAGCCTGCCCCATGAGGTGAAGGTCTACTATACAGACTGCTCCAGAGTTTGAGCTCTTTATCTATATTTCCAATGGTGGAAGAGAGTTTCTGTTGCAGATTAGTTACCTTCTCATTGAGTTTGAAGGCTTCACCAATGAAATTCAATCCTGCGATGAGCATATCATCCACCATGGCCTCCATAGCCCTTCCATAGATGGAATATCTATGTATATCCTTGATACTCTGGACTTCTTCTTGGCTGAGGATCACAGGTGGTGGAAGAGTAGTCAATGGGGTGGGGTCTAAAACTTTATCTTTGGACAACAGTGACTTGATGAAACCTGCAAGAACCTGAGCCTGCTCTTCCAACTGCTCTATTGTTTGTTGCCCTTTTTCCACTCTTCCAATGACTCTGGTGACTGTTTCTTGAAGATTGTGAATCTCACCTTCAGGGGTGGATTCTCCCATGGGGATCCTTGAGAGCTCTAGATCAGATGCTTGCAAATCTTGTTCTGGCTTATCAACCTTGGGCTTGGCTATCTCCAGGAATTGCTGGCCCTGAGCATCGGATACTATTCGTGAGGTGGTCCTGGCTTTCTTGGCAGGAGTAGGAGGAGTAGTACCCAATAAGGCCGCCACAACATCAAAGTTGGGTCCCGAGATCCGAGAGGAAGACTTTCTCTTCCTACTATCAACGAAAGGTTGTACCCATGCAAAAGAAGAGGAAGAAGAAGGTGGGGCAAGAGGACCGAGAGAAAGAGAACTCATTGCACTCAAAGTGTGCACTGTTGTTGCTTCTAGTTGTGATATGTGTGGGGCACTCGGGGTTTCTGGTACAGAGGAGTCAATGGTGCTCAGAAGCTCTGTGCTTTGAACTTCCTTTTCTTTATCTGTTGGGGCTTTTGGAGCATTTATAGAGACTGGCACTTCACTCTCCTCGCTTTCACTGAGAACAATGATGTTATTTGGTCCTGAGGGAAATTCTGAATGTTTCATCAGGGATCTTCTTCAACAGGCTCCTTCTTGACTTCTTTGATTTTCTTCTGATATACTTGGGTGGATGAGGAAGGAGTGGAGGCTGTAGGACCTTTAGTTGATGAGGCAGGAGGGGTCTGCACAGGTGCTTCCGAACTGGGTGTCAATGCCTCCTTTCTTGGAGTTGAAGTATCCTTGGAGGAGGATTCCCCTAAATGCCTTCTAAGCTCATGAATTCTCCTATCAAACCAGATTTTGGTTCTTACTAGGAAAGGGGCTAAGATTTCAGCCAGATCATCCTTCTCCTTTTTGAACCAATCCAAATCCTCCAAGGGAGTGTGTTTGACCAAGTTGTCATATTCATATGAAAACAGGTCGGAATTATCATCCTGAAGCCCTTCAGGAACTTGGTACAAGTTAAGCTCTTGGATCAATTGGAGAGAAAACCTGCCATAGTGTCTCCTCCTTGCCTCAAAATCATCAGCACAGTCAGCCCAATAGTCTTCTGTGTCTGCCATATGATGGTAATTGATTACGAGGTTACATTGATAAAAATCTCTTCAAGTCAAAACAAGTTCTTGGCCTAAAGAAATGGATAGTGATGGGGGCCAGGGCTCTCTCTATGTTTTGTGCATCTAGAGCCATCTTGCAGGTGTAGTTTCCCAAAGATATAGGGAAGTGTAGGCTAGTGATTTTATTATCCCTGCAGGTTCTGTGTAACTTGTCCAATTGCCTGCATACCTCGATCAAGGCCATTTTATCGTTGCAGAACATAGGGAGCTTGAGAGGGGTGCTCTCATAGCCTGCAAGCCTGATATAGGAGAATTTTCTGAACTGAATGAAGTAGGCACCGTACTTTGATATTAGGCTCATGGCTTCATCAGAGAACCTCCTTGCTGTGTCGCTCTCCAGAAGTCTTACAATGTACATGGTGAAAGCATCATTCACCCTCCTAAAGTTACGATTGCTAGTGTCCAAGGTGAATTGAGGACAGTAAGCATATATAGGGTCACCTTTATGAGCATCAATGTATGTGAATCCAAACCATTGCCTTGATGTTGCTAGGGTATACATCAGATATGAAGTCATGTAAAACTTATTTGTTTGTTGTACATTGGACGATTTGCTTTCTAGGTTCATGCTGATGATTTACGCCGATTGATATTCTAAGTTCCTTCGTACACCATGTAAATAGCGAGGCACATCCAAAATGGAACTCATTGGTAGAGGGTAAGCCCATGACCCGAGCTAATAAGATTATGAAGTCGCGACTCCTCATTAAAATTGGCATGAAACAGGCTTTAGACAGATGGGATGCTCCCTTTTTAGGGTTTTTAAGCCAAGACTTTGCCATGCTTGCCTTGTATTTTTCACTGTCCTAGTCAAACAGTGCATGCCCCTGGTTCTGAGAGATTACTATAGAATTGTCCATTTCAGGAATCCTTAGGGCAGTGCCAATGGTAGTAGCATCAAGCTTGGTAATGAGCTCCCCATGCACATTCGTTAGTTCGCTTGAATCGGGATTGAAATGAGTACTGCAGGCGAGTACCATATCTGCACATTGCACTGAGATTGGGAAACCAGTGGTGAATGCCAAGCCACTATCGTGAATCATTTGTGCCATAGGAGAGGGGTTCGAGTCTGTCATCCTAGTCCAGAAATCCCCAAAGTCCAAGTGACAAACTTCACTGTCCCCGATATCGGGAGCAGCCAGTTCGAGCGGTGAAACTTGCTCCTGACCTTGGAATTTGATCTTCATGTTGATAGCAATCCGAAAAAAAAAAGATTCACAGTTTGAACTCTTGATGAAATTGCAGGGGGAATGGGTATGCGCACAGAAATTTCGATTGCGAGGGTATGAGCAATTGATAACAAGAAAGCAGTGTGCAAAAATGCATAGTGGGGCAACTTATTAAATAGCCGTTTAGGAGAGAGAAATATAATAAATGTGCATTAAATATGCATCTACCAACTTGAAAAGCAAGATATTCGGAAGAGTGGGAAAAATTAGCCCAGATGGCCTTTGGTTCGTTTGGGACACGTGGGACGCGAAAGAGCGATTCGGCGATGTGGGGAATGTAGGGACAGAATGCACAAATGTTTATGGGACATGAGGGACATGAGTATGCAAAGTGCGCGATGCAGCCAACGCGGGTGAAAGGTGAACAGTGAGCCTGAGTGACTTGGGACATTTGGAACAAAAAGTTCTGACGGGCCCGCAAGAAAACAAATTTCGGGTAAAGCGGTCGATCAACGAACAGGGAGCCCAAATGAACTTGGGACATCTGGGACAAAAATGTCCGACAGACCCATAAATTGCACAAAATGACTCAAAAGACGCATTTTTTTCTCGACTTCTCGACTTTTCCCTTTATCAGAACAACAAAAAAGTTCACTAACTTTAAAAATTTCAATTTTGAACTTCTCAAAAGAAGGAGAATTTTGAGAGGACAACAAGTGCACAACTCGGGGGCAGCCATCGAGTCCCGGGGAGCCCCAGTGAGATGGTCAGGGTGGCGAGGGTATCCCAACCTCGGTGGCACACTTAAAGTAGAGGAAGGAAGCTCCTCTGCGGAGGCTAGCTACGAGGATCGGGCGGGCTGGTTGAATGAGCGATGTTGCGAGAGGCTCTGTCGACCACCACCTCTAGAACAACCATTGGCACCACCTTGCGGTGGGGAGTGGCGGCTAGTGAGAAACATTACAAGGGGCATCGCCCCAATGATGAAGAAGTGTTTGGAGATGTTCCACCTCAATCACCACTTTGTTGGCTTGAACTTGAATCTACAACAATACATTCATGATAACCATAGATTTGTTATAAATAGAGAATTGTTGGTCAACTTCAACATTAGCAAATAAACAAGAATTCCTTTCTTTCCAAAGCCAGAAAAAGATTTCCCCTCTGAAAGCATGTCAAATCTGGGAAAACTTGTGGGGCATCCGAGGATTGTCTCCTAAAAGAACATGTTGCCAAGTAAAACACTCTAGATGGAAGGGGAGGAAGAAAGAATGAATCCAATTCCAAGCCTTCTGGCCATTGCGACAACACCAAAAAGGTGAGACAAGGGTTTCCAAATGACCACAGAAGGGGCATTTGGGGGCTGAAACACCAAGGTGAACTAGACAGGCACCAAGCGGAAGGCCTTGGTGAAGAACACGCCACAAAAAGTGAGCAATTTTGGGTTCCACACAAGTGGACCAAATAATATCAAATCTCCTTCTCCAACTTGATGGAGAGGATCACAATCCCCATCGGGTATTGAGCTTGCCCACCATGGGCAAATGAGGTGAAAGCCAAGCATAACCACATGTAGTGCCCACCTATTTTGATTCCCATTATGGACTATGTTGACTCATTGTTAGTACCATGTTATTTTGATTGAGACATTGACTATCATATATCTTTCATTTTGATGATGATGTTGCTACATTACATGGATAATTATATGTTGATATTGGATGCTAACTCATTTCATGATAGGGATTTACAGGGCATATGATGCCAATATGTTTAATTATCTTATGGTATCGATGTGATGTTATGACTAGATTATGAGATCTTGCATGATGGTATATATATGTGTCGTAGATGTATTATCGTGTTTTCCCTCTTGTTACATTGATGATTGATCATAGTTTGATTATTCACTAACTAGATGATTATGTGTGGATTATCGTTGAGATATTGTTATATTGTTGTCGTATTTGCTAGCTATTATTGGGAAGGTATAATGTTTAACTTGAGTGTGCAAATGACAAGTTTAACCATGTGAGAAATGTGGGACTCAATTGAGGGATGTCTCGAACAAACACAATGGGCCTTAAGGGCTAAAATTTTCTTCCTAGTTATTTTGTTATGGGTCACTTTACTTGACCTTGGTTATTGTTGTGGATTATTATCCCCCCACCCCGCCTTGTGATGTTGTATTATTACTTCTTATTTGGTTTCACTAACGCCCTCTTACTACGACATTGTTAATAATAATTCTAATCATCCTTTCTATTAGCTTTGATCTTGTGTTTAGATCTAACCCCTTAGCTTATGCAAATTTGGGTTTATGTCTTGCTTTGTTCTTCCTAATGGGGTTTTGGAACACCTAATCATGGATTAGGTGAGCCCAACTACCTCTCCTAAATGTCATCTTTTCCCCAAACTCGGATTTGGGAAAAAGATGACATTTAAGAGGTGTATAAGGCAAGTTATGGACTAAAGTTTCCTTGGAAAGAGCCCCTAGGCCCTATACCTAGGGGTGGGTGGGCTCTTTCCAAGGAAAATTGAGCCCATTTGGCCATTTTTCCCCTTTTTCTCCCTCCTCTTTTATGAATTTTCTTGAGTATGTGAATGGTGTTGGGATGTGGGGATCCTCCATGATTGCATGGATATTTTCTTTTTTATCTTTTATTTATGGTTTTGGGATGCAAATATTGGGGATTTTTGGGTTGGTTGAAGCATAGGTGGAGGGTGACACTTGTCACCCTCCCATTTGGTTCTTTGAGTTTCTCTTTTTCTATATCATCCCCTCTTGTGGATGGGATTGGGGTTACTTGCTTCATTTTTTCTTGCTTTTGGGTTTGCTTTTGGGAGCTTGCAAGGAGAAGGAAGTGGATTGTGGAAGCTTGGTTTGGAGCACTTCCTCTTAACTCAAATTTTGTTCTTGTTTTGAAATGGTAAAAGTGTATTGTGTGGATTAAAATTGGTTGTTTAAATTGTTTGTCTTTTGTTTTCACATTCAACTTTTAATGGAATGGATTTTGGGTATGTGTGGGAAGAGAGAATAATCCCTTTTTACTCACCCTCATGCTTGATGGACAAGTTTGAAGGAACTTTGGTTCATCTCTTCATTTGGTTTGAAGGGCATGGAGAGATGAGAGGTGAATTTATGGAGAGATAAGAAGAGTATTATGATATCTCATGGAGAGATAAGGAGATGGTGGCTTATTATGTTTAATTTGGTTCTAAATTTTGCAATTCATGGGATATCTTATCCCCTCTTCCCTCATTGAGAAGTTTGGTGCTTCTCTAATTCTTTGTTGGATTTTTCTCATATTTTTTTGTGTAAATTCTTAAATGTTGTATTCGTGTGTGTGTTTTAGTGACCTTTTCTACTACTAGTTTGTGACATACCTCTCCCTCTTTCACATGGACTTGGAGGGAGGCTAGCATGTCCTTTTGGTCCACCTTAAGGCATGTAATGATGCCCATAAGTTGGGAGGTAAACAAGTTGGTTTCTCATGGGTTTTGGAGCTACTCTTGAATGGCATAGAGTTTGAATAATAGTTTTAAAAAGTTGTAGGTTTCTTCTATGTGCATGGAATTAAATTTTATTGGAAATTTGAGCATGGTATTTCCTCTTGTGATAAGGGATTGTAAAACTTGCATTTTAAATTTGTTCTCTTCATTATGTAAAAACATATATAAAATTTTGTAGCATGTCCACTTTGAAGAATTGAATTATGGGTGTGAATGTTGTAGCAGAATGTGGTTTATTATTTTAAGATGCTGAAATTAGCTCCTTGCTTCATGAACTTAAAATTTTGATCTTAAAATTATGTTTTCCTCTTGAAGAGGCTTTTAGAAAAATAAGATAGTTCATTTTATTAAAGAAAGGAACAATGTAAGGTTATGAATCAAAATAGAAGACCATTTTTCCTCTTCCTTATGAAATCAAAGCTTTGCACCTTGTTTTCTTCTTTAATAGAAATTACAATTTAATGAACTTGTTGATTTTATAAGTTCAATATTTGTCTATTATTTAGTTTGTGCATTTTAGAAAGACAATGGTAGCGATATAAGCTTAATTTTTGTTGTATGTTTTGTTTGGAATGAAGAGAGGAGATGTTTAATTTGAAAAAGTTGTAGTAATTTATCCTTTAAATTTGAAATCTACATTTTCCATTTTAGTTCTGATAAAAAACCAACAAATTATTTTCTCATATTGTATGAAATAAATCATTTTTTTGTTTTAAACATAATTCTTGTTTGATATGTATGCATCTATGTATGTATGTAGTTAATTGTTTTAAAATCAAATGATAGTAAAAAAGAAAAAAAAATACATTGAAAAAAATCCTTACCAAATTTACCTTGGGTCGAATTCTTTTGGATAGGGGTTATGTTGTTTTATTAAACAAAAATAATAATGATGGGGGAGGTGGGACAACCATCCCCACAAACCCTCACCCCTCTTCTATGTCACAAGAAATTTTTTTAGATAAACAAATTGGTGGATTTCTCACCAATGCTTTGAGCCTCTAGGTCCCTCTGCTTAAATGGTACACTCCATTTATTATGCATGAATAAAAATTAAATATGTGGGTGGATTAAAGGTCTCGAGATCCAATAGGAACACTCCAACCTTCCCATGGCTTGCTCAACTCCACACTCGCCACAACCCCTCTTTGGAGATTGCCCAACATCCAACCGACCCTTGGCCACTTCTAACACCACAAGTTGTAAGGCCATTAGATAATTAGTTGCCCTTTCAGGCTACCCTCTCAGTGCGGCCTCCACTATTTTTCTCTTGCACTAAAATATGTATTCACACACACACACACACACAGATCAATTTTATTGTGTCCAGGAAAAAAAAAGGAAGAAAATAAACAAATCAAGAATGAACAAGAGAGCTAGATATGGGTTGGAGTTAAACCCTTTCCCATACATAAAATACAAAGATATGTGGGGCAAATGTATGATATGTTGAAAGTTTAATGAATGACCTTGCCTAATGCAAATAGACAATGTTCTAGACCAAGTGAGCTCTACAATCTACACTATTGTCAAGTATCCAAACCCCATTGCAACAATATGCAAGTTGTATGGATCCAAAATAAATAAAAACTATATACATATATATGAGGAAATAAAAACAACAAATCCCAAAATTAATAAGCCCTCAACAACGGTGAAGAGAGTGTTGGAATATTTGTCCAAAATCTTTAGAGTAAAAACATATGCTTCATTTTCATTTCAACATGTTATTTTAAGTAATGATGGTCTTGGGTAAAATGTTTAAATATTACTTCTAAATTTGATATTAAAACACATTAAACATGCCGACATGTTGTGTACCTCAACAACATATATATTTATGTTATAAAATGTTATATTTCATGTGAGTAAAGTTGGTGAAAAGTTCGGAATGAGTTAATCACAAGTTAATTAAAAAAACCCTCATGAATGCATCTTTTATCAATAATAGTATTTCAATACGAGAAATCGACATACAACCCTAAATATCAAAGTGCCTCCATTTCTACTTAAAACACTACAATGTTGACTGATTTTGATATAATATGCAATAGTTGCCAATCTATTTAGAAACATAATTTCAATGGGGAACCCAACTACTTCACTGCATTCACCTTGCTCTATAATTCTTTATCTTTTGTTTTCAACTTGTGATATTTCCCACTATGTGATATTATTGCCATTTAACCTTATTTCCAAATGGACTGGTTTTGATCAAGCTTTCTGATTTCCATGCAAATTCCTCATTTTTGTATTATGACCCATGCACATTTTCTCTACTCAAATATGGTAAACCCTTTAGTCTGTGCTAGTTCTAATAGATCCATAGTTTTGTAATATGGAAATTTGGTTTAACTAATTATTTTAACTAGAAGCTTGTCAAAGACCTCTAAAGTTGAATTAGAGAAATGTCTATAACTCTTTTATAAGCTAACTAAGTATTTTGGGTAAATACATAATCACTTCAACCGTTGTTTGCAAATGTTAAAAGCCTCGAATCCTCATTATGTTGGTAAGTGAAAAATAGTTTTCATATCAAATGTGGATGTTGATCGCCTTTGAATAGACCACTTAATCTGTAATTAGATACATGCTCTTCATACAAACAAGTCATCTATAATAAGTAAATAGACCTAAATCAATAGAAGTAGGACTATAAAGGATAAAATGATCACTGGTGTACATAAACAACACAACTCTTCATGAAATCAATATCAAAAAATGAAAATCCCAACATAAAATCCATTCCTCCTTGTTTGATTATCCTTTTATCAGGGGTTCACTAGTTATTGTCCTTCTTGGAAAAATTTAACTCTGTAATTGGTGATGTGACATTTCAATGCAATTTTAGTTTGACCTTCTCAATAGTTTTCTACAAACTGAAATTTCAATTTTGGATGACAATTGGACATGCCACCCTTATACCAATTCTTGGTGTCAACTTCCTTGATAACTACTAGAGTCTCGTATCCAAACACTTTTAAAGTGTTTTTGTAATAGTAATCAACAATAAATCCCAGCCCACACTTTGTATGATCTAAAAATAACTAACAAAGAGATGGGAAATTAATGTCAAAAGGGTGAATCAAAGCTGATCAAAACAACAAAATAAGTATTCTCCTAACAAAAAAACAACAGATTGAAGAATGGACTAATACATTGTCAAAAACATAATTCCCATATCTCACAATCTTTAGATATTAGAAACATCCACCGGTGAGAAAAGCTACCACGAGAAAAAATGAAACCACTAAAGAGTTTCAGTAGAATAGATATAAAAATCTGGGCAAGCTAGTTAGAAAACTACATAAGATACATAAAAGTATGCAAATTACACTAATATAAATTATGGCATGTAATGGTTACAGTGTGGCACTCATTTGTTTTTAACCCTACACGTGAACAAGACAAACACCCACATATTTTCACTTCATAATTCTCCTAACTATCAACTTTCACCAAAAGCCCTTGAGTAATATAATACTTACCTATATGCAAGGGCCTCATATAGGGGGCTACTACTGCTTGTATTTTTATTTTGCAAATGGTCTCACATATTAACAAAATTATTACATGATTGTAAATAAAGCCATGGTCACATGCGGTAGGGGGATCCTTAAATATTGACAGTGTTGTTGAGAAAAATTTAGGGGCAGTGATATTTTTAAAACCAATTACAGATTACTCATAAGTTGCAGGTTAATAAAGATCAGATTTCCCTAAACCTATATTGTGAAAAATAAATCTTAGTCCCATCTCCGAGACAAGGTTTGAAAAATGAAGCTCTTATGTTCAAGGGCGAGATTATTTATTTCCTGTAATGATTTCTAATAAATTCATGGGACCATCAGTGCTTGAAACGTGAGCTTAAGCTCTAAATTTATGGAGTAGGAAACACTTATCCTATAATTTATCTCGTAGTTACTAGTAGTTGTTATAATCTATCTCGTAGCTTTAGAATTGATGAAGCATACGAATATGAACACTAGTCTCCTCCATGTGACAATCGATGACTCAACATGCAACACTGTGCATCTCTTTTGAAATGAATATACCACTATTTATTAGGTGAATTATTTCCCAAAATATGGTTTGTATTAATACCTATGCTACTTTTTGGCCCCCTTCATGTTTTAAAAATTAACAGTCCAATGAAGTGTACATCTTTAACAATAACAAGTTAAAAACATGACTAATCTAAAACAATCATAATTGCTGAAAAAAATAATTAGACACTTAAACTCTAGACTAATGACCTAAAAACCTATACCAAAACTCTCTCCTATTAGCCGTATAACAATACCGCTTGAAAACCTTGCCCATTGGAAAAATCCTTGCACACCCAAACCCATTAAATGAATGGAACTAAAACCTTCATATAAGAAAGCCTACCTTAATGGAACAATACTCCTAACACCAAGACCCCAAACCCTAAACTTAGGGTACCAAAAATCCTATCCAAAATGTCATTTTAAAATGACTCGGATGAATCCTTAAGATGACAAGATTTCATATACGACTTACACGAGAAACTTTGTATCAAAATATTCATTATGCAGGTCATACTTCCAATAAAGAAATATCCAAAACATGCCTTTAAGTGTTATTAGCAACACTTACAAAACATAATGTAGATGAAAAATACGTAATGAAATTGACCAAAAAGAGGAGAAAATGAACAAAGTGGACTTATGAAAATAAAATATGAGTAAGGAAATAGTAGACGAAGAATATTAAAAGGCCTTTGTCTATAGATCCCGCCTACGGTTGTCTAGCCACTACCGTTCCATTCAACTATTTACATTGCATGAAATGGCATTTTATTTTGGAACTCAATGTATGATCTTCACCATGCATAGAGAAAATAATAAAATCTAGGGCCGAAAACAACAGGGAGAAACCCAAAATAAAATTAAACCCTTCCGGTGTTTGTTGACAATTATACTATAGATAAATGCATGAAAATAGGAAACACCCGCCCTAACCCTAATACTACCATAAACCTAATATCAATGTAGCACTAAGGTTTGAGTTAGGGTGAAGGCTAAGACATGGGTCCCATGGAGTGGGTTGTTGCCCCTATTTTTAATCGTTCATTTGGTCTCATGACAAAACAAATTTAGGGTAACTTGAAATTTTGGAATCTTTTCCTTAAAAATGAGAACCATTTTTTAGGAGGAGAGTTTAAGAGGATGGTGAGGAATGGTCTCATGGACCCGCTACAACTCCTATTATCCCGATGCGAGATGGTCCCATGTTGATTTTTTCAACCAGCTACGAGAAAAATTAAACCTATGCATCATCATGCTAAGAGCTTAAACAAAGCTAACCTATCAACATTTCTACATTAAACATGAAATGAACATTTCAAGCTAATATGCTAAATAAATTAACTTCTATCTCTTATTGAATGCTAAAAATAAGATGAGATTGAACCTAGGTAGACCTCTAGCAATCAAAGAGTTGATTATGTGCTTGAAATCCCAAGGTTTCTAAGAATGGAGTCTTGTCAAATCATGGCTACAAGACCATTTGACATATCTCCATATGACTTCAAAACTTGGGTGGATGAATACAAGAAATGGAGAAGGCAAGCTCTTCTAATGGAAGAATGCTCAAAGATGATAAATGGCTATAGTGTATGCTCTATGCTCATTTAGGAATGTAGGTGTAAATAGAAAGGTAGGAGGAGGGCTCCTTATATAGCCCAATGGATAGAAGAATCTCTACATCCCTCTTCATGTGGGATAAATGGAGAGGTTGGGTTAGTTGTGGATAAGGAGGTTTAGAAAGGGTTGAGTCAACCTTAGGAGAGTTTAGTTTGTCCTTTAGTGACCCATGGGGTTTGAGGGGGATTTATTAATTAACCAAAGTGATTAATTAATAGGTGTGTAAGCTTATAGAAGCTTTTTTAGAGGAATAATTAGCATGATTTAGACTATGAGAGGATTTAATCAAATAAATGATGATTTATTGATTTAATGGAAGAGAAGCTAATTAATTAAGAATAATTAATTAATCTAGATAGAAAGGGGTATTAATTAATTAATAATTAATTAATGTAGAAGAAATTAATTAATTAGAAATAATTAATTAATCTAGATAGAAAGGGGAGCTTAATTAATTAGAAATAATTAATTAATCTAGATAGAAAGGGGAGTTGATTAACGAAATGTCATTAATTGGTGTCATTGTTGGATAGAAGGGTTAATTAACTAATGTAATGTAATTAATGGTGATAGAAGAGATGTGTGCCATATTGACGATATGTCATCAATTTGTGGGAAAAGGGTATAATTAGTGTAATTTAAGTATTTAAATTGCTCAAGTTAAATTATAGGTGTCTACATTTTCCCTCTTTTGGGTGGCATAAGTGACGCCACTTCAAAGATAGTAGATAGATAAAATTTTGAAAGCGTAGAAGAAAAATTAGTAGAAGTGAGAGATGCCCCCTCGAGTGTCGATGGGGTGATGAGAGAAGGCGATCGACAATCAAAAAGGTGAGAGAAAGGAAATAGAAGAATGGGTAGGAGCAAGATGCCCCAAGTGAATAAGAAGAATAGTGTTGATAGGAGAATGATGTAGAGAGGAATGAAGATGGAAAGAAAAGAGCAAGCTTTCATCCAATGTATTGAAACAACTTTATTGTCATCATATTGCCAAAGATCTACGTCATCGGTCCTTATTAAAAATATAAGCATACGAAAAAAAAGTAGGATGACATGAAAAGCCATACTATGAATAGTTGTCCATTGCTAAAACACCCACTCAATGCAACATACAAAAAGCAATGCAATATGAGAAGGAAACAAGCTCATTTAACAGGGAAAACAAGTACAACACACATATTCCAACCAACAATGGTCAAGATGGTTGTACAAATGTTTTTTATCAAGCTGAAGATCCCCAAATGTTCATGATTGATGAAAAGGGTTAAAAATGATGCCCCGAGAAAGGATACATGCAAGGGAAGATGATGAAGGACACCGGGTCCAATGAGAAAGCATAGTGCGCTACTGAAACAATACCAGAAACTATATGTGCCCTAGAGTACTAATGAAGCAAGCAAGCTAGCTTTGTAAATGGTTGTAAATCTGATGATCCACGAGTCATTTGATCTGTGAAAGATGTGAAATTTCCAGCAAGATATGGAAAGAATACCATGCACAAGACACAAGTTTCAGCCGCTATGAGTTGGTTTACCTAGTTTTGTGAGTTTTACAATTTTTAGGATTTTTTGAGAATTTTGAATTTTTTTTTTGGATTTTGGATATATATATTTTTATATTTTTGTTTTTTTTTTTGGATGGGTATGATTTTGTTTTTCAATTGTTTGGATGGGTTGATGTGTAGAAGAAAGTAGAAGAATCAACAAGAATCTCCCAGATGCAAAAAAAGAAATGCCCCAGGGAGAAGAAAGAAGTAAACAGTGGTAAATAATGCCCCAACAAATGGAAAAAAAATAATTATTAATAAAATAATTATTTATG
This sequence comes from Taxus wallichiana var. yunnanensis, assembly GCA_018340775.1. Taxonomy (NCBI): domain Eukaryota; kingdom Viridiplantae; phylum Streptophyta; class Pinopsida; order Cupressales; family Taxaceae; genus Taxus; species Taxus wallichiana. Next base: position 55,756,437 of record CM031238.1, on the reverse strand, counting down.
GAGTGTGTAAAAAAGGATATCACCTATTATCCTAATGAGAAGAAAGGGTACGATGGAGTGTGTAGAAAAATGAAAGAAAAAATAATTATTTACCTAAGATTCTTGCAATAAAAATTGTCCTAGTGAGAAGAAAGGAGTACTGATGGCAAAAGAATGCCCCAACATGATGAAAAATGAAAGAAAAATAATTATTTAAATAAAATAATTATTCACGGCGAGTAGAAGAAGATATTACCTAGAGCAATAAAATTGTCCTAGTCAAAAAAGTCTTCCAAGAAAGAATGCCCTAGATCACACGAAAATGAAAAAATGAAATGTAATTATTTAAATAATTATCCAGTGGTGAGTAAAGAAGGTGAGAGAAACAACACGGGGGCATCATGACCAAATGGGTTAATATACCCCCTCGGGGGTAAATCATCATGACCAATTCATTTGTTACCGACCACTGCCAAAATTTTACCACAAGACCCCCGATAGTGACGAGGATGATGGTGAGAGGATGAGCCCATAGGAGACACACCACCGAGTTCGGGAGTACACCCAACACACAGATGATGGCTTCTTCATGAGTAGTTGACCTACTTCATCAATTTTTCATTTAATGTTGTAATTAATGCTTTAATAGTTATGCTAGAGTTAGGGTATAGCAGTGCACGCCACATGGTGGGGCATGCCCCTATGGTGGTGCAAAGCACATGCACAATGCATGCACACACACATGCACTATGCAAAACATGTGCACACACGCGCATATGCACATACCCCCAAAAAGTGTATGCGCATCACACACATACACATAGTACATGCACACACATGCACATGCATCAAAACCATAGCGCACACACACATCATACACCCATGCATATGCACACAGGCAAGAAAAATGGATGTGTAAGTGCCTCGAGGTGGATGCACACATGCGCATGTGCCAAAAGGGGGCACACATGCCACAAGGTGCACACATGCCCAAAAGGGCATAGCACCTAAAGAGATGAATAAGAGGGAAAATGCCAAAAAAATGACACTTAGAAGAAAAAAAAATTTAGCGGAGGATAAGAATAATAGAAAGAACTTAGAAGAATTGTTAGTGTCTAACACATGCCATGTTTTTACAGAGATGGTTTCCAATGTTGTAGACATGAGAGCAACACACTCACATAGCCGAGATGGAGGGGAGCATGCACCGATGAGACCATCGTGTGATGGCGATACTACTGGAGGTGGTTGGCCTAGGCTATGTAGCGTGATGCCTTCTATTACCTTAGACCATGGCCTATTGACCACTTTGATTGAGTGGTGGCACAACGAGAGCCAGTGTTTCAGGCTCCCCACAGAGAGATGACCATCACACTAGAGGATGTGGTGGATTTTACACATTCCTATTATAGGCTCGATGATTGAGTATATGAGTGATTTTGGTCAGATTACTACGGTGATTAGTGACCTATTTGGCTATGATGAGATACCCCACGAGGGTATGACAATGTCTCTACATGATTGCATAGCTGATCCGACTCTTCATCGGGACCACTTTACTTGATGGCTCTTATCAATGGGTTCTTACTCACTGATAAGATAGGGACATCATTTCGATGGGGTTGATCACATTAGTACATGGAGTGTTTAGTGGTGAGTGATACTTGTTGGGGCCAGTGCATACTGGACACATTTATACTGGATCTGCACCTGATTACCTACCACGTTAAAAGATGGTGGGGTTAACGTCTTTACTACAGATCTGGTCCTAGGACCATATAAAGATCAGCACCCCAGGGTGTGCATTGCACACCCGAGCATCTAGAGGAGCCAACATTCATGGCATGGGTCTCCATGTGGGAGATGATGTACGAGGGCACCTAGGTAGCATTTACTACTACCATCGAGAGTTTGATGAGTTGTTGATAGAGACATCATCTGAGGCCCTACAGACACATACAATGGCCCGAGGATGGAGTAGAGCTTAGCATCTGTGTGGTAGAGAACTTTCTTCTTGGTAGCCACAACTATATTACTGAGATATACAGGGTAGACCAATGTCAAGATAATAGCTGGTAGGGTTCAGGCATCCCTCAACCCGATATGTGGTATGCTCACTAGATGCAGAGAGATGGACCATGGGGCCACGTATAGGTAGTGAGCCCGAGCAGGGGCTAGCTTCTTACAGGTGGTACCACAGGTTTGGGACCCTTCCCAACAGGTTAGAGACCCAAGCACCACACCAGATTACATGGCTTGGTATGTGACCATTTTTCCATGGTGCTTGACTATATCAGATGAGGCATGGGGAGTAGGTATTTCGAGCACCACCCGAGGTCCCATATAGTAGTGATGATGATGATATGGTTGTGGGTCATGTTGATGATCCTTTTGATGGGAAATGACATGATGGGAAGGTCCAGTACAGATCCTGATAGAGGCAAGGTAGATAGCCTGACAGGATAGGACAGGGCATAGGCACATAGGCATGGTCATGCAGAGGGTCTGAGGCCTAGATTATGGGATCAAGGATAGGCCCATGATAGGAACATAGGCCAGGATAGGGATATGGATCCGGTGGTGCTTCCGAGGTTAGCTTTTAGGTGGAGATGTCGAGGCATAGCTAGCTACCTTACACAAAGTAGTGATGAAGTCGAAAGTGGAGAGAGATCAGGCCCGATCTCATATTCTAGCATGACGATAGAGAGAGGGACTAGCCAGAGCCCAAGCCAGTCAGGGGGAGATGGTTCTACACACTTCCAGTAGATACGCTAGATGGCCACTCAGATGGCTCAGGTGATGAGCCTACTACAATAGACCCAGACCTAGTTACTAACAATGATAGTGATAGAGAGAGATCAGGCTTCATGTGTAGAGAGAGAGTGGTGGGTCGGCCAGGTTGCAGTAGATATCATCAGTAGGGTAGCATCATTTCGATGCATAGATGGGACAACAATGACAACTCACACTCATCGAGACTTGGCTACAACAGAGGGAAGAGCCTCTTATTATCGGTCGCTCTATTATGAGGTAGTTCTAGTTGGTCAATGGGCACCTACTTATAGCCAACAGTTGAGTGGATCGACAAGATCAGAGAGGCCACAGGCATCAGTGGAGAAGCCATGAGGGTAGCCTATAGGACCACATGGGACACAAGTTATGGGTCCTCCTCCATTGTGAGAAGACCATCCACTCATCCATCTGAGGGTTCTAGTCAACCCTGACTCTCATTGTATTCTTTGATTGTACTTGTATCATGATATACAAACCTCTTATGAAGGTGTTATCATTCTTGACAGATGTATATGATGTACCAACTTTTTTGATGCATGCCTCTTGATGAAGGCTTTATTCTTTTGATCGATGTATAGCATTTTTTATGTATGCCTCTGATGAAGGATTTTATGAGTTGTGCCCTTTGATGGCCCATTTTGTATCGATGATGTATATCTTTTTGTGAGACAAACATTTTATACTTGTATATATGGACATTTTGATGTGGCACATTTGTTATGAGATGATGGAATTTATTGTTTTGATGATTGATTACATGGATTATGGATGTGTCATGATGTTATATGATTTGATTTCACACTTTGTATGTATCATGATGATAGTTGAGATGTTTGTACCACATGTGTTTGATTTTGATATGATAGATCCATAGATGATATCAATTGTATTGTACATGTGATGCTCTAGATTAGTGGATGGGATGACATGATGATATTGGTGTGGGGGATAGATTTTGATATTTGTGATCCCTCTTTCCCCATTTGATGATACGATATGTGATGATTAGCTTAGCATTCATGTATGATGTATACTTAGCTTTTTATTTATATGATGTATAGATGATGTTAGATGTGATGATATTGATGGAAATATGATGATGTGATAACAAAACTATGTACATGCAACAAGAAAACACAATCAAATGCTAACAAACCTAACCAAATACACAATACTAACCAACATGAATTAACACAACTATGTACAATTATTTACAAGCATGCAAAAACACACTTCATATGTACAAGTAAGAATGAATCTAATCTAAGCAAGAAAAGATGAATCTTATCAAAGTATGTCTAAGAAATAAACTATACAAATGTACAAACAAACAACAACTATACAAGCAAACAATGTACACAAACAAAGCAAGAAACAAGATAAAGTAAGTAAACTAATGTTATGTTTTTGCAAGTTTTTTGTGAAACACTTTTCTACTTTTTGTGAAAACACTTTTCTACTTTTTTGTGGTGTTTTGTTTTTGTGATTTTCTAAACAATTTTCTATTGTTTTTGTTTTGTGAAACTTTTCTAAGTTTTTGTGATTTGAATTTTTTTTTATGATTTTGTGAAACAATTTTCTATTGTTTTTGTGATTTTCTAAAATGTTTTTGTGATTTTGTGAAACAATTTTTATTGTTTTTGTGATTTTCTAAGGTTTTTTTTCTAACATGTTTTTGTGATTTTCTAAGATTTTCTAAGCTATGCATTTTCAGTAACCAAGAAATGGATGCCCCAAGTTAGATGGAAGAATATACAAGGGCAAGCACCACGTGTTTATAAATAGGAAGGTGAAGTCATAGAAGTTCCCCCAATTAGATGGGGATATAAAAAGACCATCCCTTCACTGATTAATAAGAGGAGAAAATCTGGATCAAGGCTTGACAGATAGGTTCATAGGGAATCTTAGATGCAGGCAGTGTGAACTAGCCCTAGGCTAAGTAAAAGTACCCTCCAGAGATACAAGATGCTTGTGAACAACGAATCCTCCCAAGGCACCGAAAACTGGTTTTCACCAAGGGACCTATCCAAAGTGCCAAAATTATGTGGTTTTCACATATGGATGACCTATTTTCTCTTTTTCTTTTTCTCTTATTTTAATTTTTTTTATTTTTGATCATTTTTACTCTTTTTTTGGTTTTTTTTCTAGATTTTTGCGCCATGTTTAAGCATAGAACCACTTAAGGTGCATGGCATTCATAGGTTCACAGAGCTCATCACCATTGGGATGGGCAATTTTGTATGCTCCCATACCATATTTGGCCACAATGATGTAAGGTCCTAACCAATGCGGTTCAAACTTGCCTTTCTTCTCTCTTTCCGCCCTTGTGTTGAACTAATTTTCTTTCATGACCAAATCTCGACCTCAAACTAATGAGGTATGATCCTTTTGTTGTAATTTCTGGAGACTCTGTTCTGATACACTTTGAGATGGTTAAGGGCATGGATGCACTTTTCATCCAGGAGTTCTAATTCTTCCATCCTGCCACTCTGTAATCCTCATCCTTGTCTAGATAATCCCTAAGAGATATTCTCAAGGAAGGAAGCTCAATTTCCAATGGGATGATGGATTCAGTTCCAAATACTAGGGAATAGGGTGTCACACTAGTAGGAGTGTGAATGGAGGTCCTATAAGCCCAAAGGGTGGGGTGAATTTGTAAATGCCAATTGTGACCTGTCTTACTCACCATCTTTTCCATGATTCAAACCAATGTTTTGTTAGTGGCTTCAGCTTTCCCATTACCTTGTGGATAATATGGTGTAGACCACTTCAATTTTATTTGAAATCGATGACAAAGGTCCTTCACTATCTTGTTCTTGAATGATTTTCCATTGTCAGTAACTATGGCCAGGAATGCCATACCGGAAGATAAGGTGATTCATGATAAACTTTGAAATCTGAGCTCCTGTAACATAAGTCAAAGGAACAACCTCCACCCACTTAGTGAAATATTTCATAGCTATGATGATGTGAGTATGACCATCAGATGAGGTAGGGGTGAGATTTCCTATTAAATCCAGTCCCCATTTGGAGAATGGCCATGGGGTTGTGATTGGATGACAATGGTATGATGGCACATGGATGAAATTTCCATACTTTTGACATAGTACACATTTCCTTACATAGTTGCAATATTTTTTTCCATAGTAGGCCAATAGTATCCTACTCTCAACAATTTCTTAGCTAGAACCATTCCATTTGTATGGGCACCACACACCCCTTCATGCACCTCTTTAATCACTTGGACTGACTCTACTACATCTAGACAACGCAACAGATTCCCATCGTAGCCACGATGATAGAGTGTATCTCCTAAGAGGGTGTAATGGGATATCTATGGATAAGGCTTTGTTTTTCAAATGGAGATGTCAGAGGGAAGGTGTTGTGTTTAAGATAGGCGTAGATGTGCACATACCATGGGGAATAGGGACCAACAACTTCACAAGCCAAACATGATTCTGGCATGTCATATGTACAGGCTGGCGTAGATTCTCAACAAAGAATGGCATGTCATTTCTCTCTGGTGGAATTCATAGCATAGAACCTATGGTTTCCATAGTCTCTGATCTTTTTTTTGTGCTCTTGGAATCTATTCAAATGTAATACACACAAAATACTCTTTCAAAGTTTCCACCAGTTTTTGTAGGGGATGAGTTTCTCATCCTTGACTTTATATTCATTGTTAACTTGCTTGATGATCAATTATGAATCACCAATGATCTTAACATGATGGATATCCCATTTGATTTTCAACTTCATCCCAATGATGAGTGCCTCATATTCCACAATATTATTTGTACAAGGAAAACCAAGGTGAAAAGCTTGAGGTATAGGGTCACCTGAAGGAGTAATTAATACCACACCTACCCCCAAACCATGAAAAGTAAAAGATCCATCAAAGTGCACTTTCCACATGATATATTCCTCAATATACATTAATGAAGCATCTAGCAGATCCAGACTTATAGGCTCTATTCCTGGTAATGGTGCTTCTGCTAACTGATCATGAGTACTTGTCCTTTTACCAACTTTTGATGTACATACTCAATGTCAAATTCACTTAGTAGAATGATCCAATTAGCCATTCTACCTATAAGGGTGGGTTTTGACAACAGGTACTTAAGCAGGTCAAATTTGGATATAAGCTTGGTTTTAGTATTTAATAGGTAATGGTGAAGTTTTTGGAAGGTAAAAACTACAACCAAACAAGATTTTTCAATCTGAGGGTAGTTGAGCTCATAAGAAATGAGAGTACGACTAAGAGATAGTACACAAATTTTTCTTTATGGCCAAGGTCATATTGGGTGAGCAACACACCAATAGAAAATTGAGTAGTAGAAAATATACAACAGAGTGGCTCACCAGAGTTGGAGGCATGAGGACAAGGTGGATTGGCTAAGTACTACTTAAGCAAGGTGAAAGGCCTATTGTTGCTCTGGTCCCCAAATAAAGGAAACATCCTTTTTAAGTAGATGGGTGAATGAATGACACTTATCAAAAAGTTGGGAAATGAAGTGGTGGATGGCTTGTATCTTTCCTTGCAAGTTAGTGTAGTTGTTTGATGTTTTTGGAGGAGGCATTTTAGTAATGGTAGTAACTTTAGTTGGGTCTACCTCAATCCCTCTTCATGATACAATGAATCCAAGAAACTTTCTGACAAAGACACCCAAACACACACTTCTTTGGATTCAATCTAACTTTTTATTCCCACAGCATTCAAAGATACACCACAAAATCTCAGGGTGATCTACTCTTGTCTTGGATTTCCCGAGGATATCATCCACATAGTCTTCCATGATGTCATGAATCATATCATGGAAAATCATGGTCATTTCCCTTTGATAAGTTTCTCCTATGTTTTTAAGGCCAAAGGGCATTACCTGATAACAAAAATTCCCCAGGGGTTGTGAAGGTCATCTTGTGTTGATCCTCATCTATGATTTTGATCTGATTGTAGCCTAAAAATCCATCCATAAGAGATAACATTTCATATCCTGCAGTTGAATCAACAATCATATCAATATTGGGCAATGGGAAATCATCTTTTGGACATGCCTTATTAATGTCTCTAAAATCCATATAGATTCTGATCCCGATAGGTTTCTTTTTGTATGGGACTATGTTTGATATCCATTCTGAGTAATCAATAGGTCTAATGAAGCCCACTGCTAGCAATATTTCTAGCTCTTCTTTAACTAGAAGAGCCACCCATGGATGCATTTTTCTGAGCTTTTGTTTGATGGGCTTGGCATCTTGTGCACCACTACTAGGTTATGCACTACCAAAGTTGGATCCAAGCCCACATATCCTTATAGGACCATGTGAATACATCTACAAATTCCCACAAAAGCATGGTGAATGTTTTTGTTCCTCGTGCTGAGAGTGAAGCTCCTAGTTTGACTATCTTTGGATCATCTTCTGTTCCAATATTCACATCAATGGTTTCTTCCACTAGCATTTTTGACAAATCCTCCATACGCGTAGGATCGGGAGGAAGATTGAGATCTTCTTCCAAGGGTGTCTCTATGAGATTTTCACCCTTGGTGTGGTCACTTTTCTTTTCCATTGATTTTTTTACTTGTTTGTCAGCCAACACCTCAAAGAGGTTTTCACTATGTGACTTGGACTTTTTTTTTGCCGAGGCTTTTCATTGGAAATTTTTCCCTCACTTTTTCTTAAGTTTTTTGCTGACCACGAAGCTCAACTTCCTCAAAAGTACGCGTAGTATCTAAGTCAATGTAAAAACCTTCTTATGGTCTCCAATCGAATTGTATCTCAAATGCCCATGAATTCTGCAATGGCTTCATCATTTTCAAAGAGATCTAGTGGCACGTGACGTTTTGGTCCCATTCAACAAGGAAAGGGTAAACAAGGTCAATTTTAGGTTTAGTAGGGGTTATGGTAAGGACAATGGTATCCATGAATAGGTTCATGGAGGCAAGATCCTCATATTGGCTACAATGGGAATCTTGTGTCACTGTCTAAATAATCAGAGCTATCTTCATGCTCAAAATAGTGGCATCTTGATCATTGGGGTGTGATCCATAGGGTCAATGTCGATGTCATATCTTTCCATCTTGAAATGTGGAAGAGGAACTGGTTCTCTCGGTCCTTGCTCATTCTTTCCACATCCTAGACCCTTGTAGCCCATGGAATACATCATTCGGATAGACTTCTCATACTCAGGATTTGGTAGCAAGTTGGTTGAGTATCTTCCAGGACCCAAGTCATAGTAGGTGGGTCCAACAATTTCTCTTCAACGAGTAACCCTCCAGTAAAAATGACCCAATAGTTCACTCATCTCTAGGCCATCTAAATGATAGTTGGGTCACCTCTAGTTTTAGGTGACAATGATAGGTCCGAAAACCAAAAGAGCTTGTTACACATTATACTCTCCACAACCATATTCCAGAACCTTCATCTCCCATGAATCAAAAGGAGAAGTTGATGTAGAAGCTCATCAGGGCACAAGAACTTAGGGAATCTGAATCTACTCATGACTCCATGGCTTTGATTGAAGAGGAACAACTATATCAGCAGAGGGACATGTATAGGCACCCTTACATGTAAAAACTATTGAGAGCTCTATAGTGAGCGAAGGGCTCTGATCTCCTCAGATCATGTGATGAAGTGTGTCCTCATGTTTCAATTTGATGCATTGATGGAATGTTGATGGCACAATGGCCTACATGGCATGAATCCATGGTCAGCCAAGAAGCATATTGTATGGAAGTTCCAAGTCCAATACATGAAACTTCATCTGATGACAAGTGGGTCCTACTTCCATGGGTAATGTGATTGTGCCAGCTGATTCCCTTTCCACATTTGTCATAAGTGGTTATGGTAATGATGTGGGACTCTAGATCTTCTTCTATATGTCCCAATTTCTTAATTAATTTCAATGTGCATATATTCAGCCCTGATCCATTGTCCACAAGCACCCATTTTATCTTTCAGTGGGTAATGAATACCTCAATATATAAGGGGAGATTATGTGTTGGATCTTCAATAGGGATCTCCCTATGATTAAAAGAGATGTACTCAATTGGTACAATGTTAGCCACCACAGCTTGAAGATGTGAATGGTCTACTTCTAGTGGCACTCCTGACCCCTGAAGAGTTTTATACAAGATGTCCTTATGTACATTCGATATTTTGAGAAGATCCAAGATTGAAATCTTGGCAGATATCTTCTCAAGTTGTTCTAAGAGGTTGTACCTACCATCTTGTGGGGTCGACAAAGAGGGTTCAGAATCATGAGGTGGGCACCTTTGTTACCACAACACAATCCTTTCCCTTGATTCAATGGTGTTCACATGGTCACTAGAGAGTGGATACATCCAATGAGTGAATCGTAATGATTATTGTCCTTCTTGGTATATAGATAATTTGCTGCTTTGTAACTCTGGGATGACTCTCCTCGATCCGATTTTTCTCATCTAACTTACCATGTTTAGGGAATGGTTCTTTGAATATTCCCATCTTTTCATTTGGCATCTGAGTTTTCTCCAGGGTATCCACTTCTATCTCCCCATTTTCGATGAGGTCTTGGATGTAGTGATGAAGTCATAGACATTTTTCTATTTTGTGTCCCTTGACACGATGTAATTCACAATAGTCATGCTCTTTGTACCATGATGGTTTTGGAGCATTTTCATCAAAGGGTTGTGTCATGGGATAAGTCACCATGTGAGCTGCATCCAATTGTTTCAATATGGCCAAAAAAAGGCTCATTGAGAGGAGTGAACATTCTACATTTAGGTGGTGGTTGAATAGGTCCTTTGGTCAGTTTAAAAGGTTGACCAGTTTGAACCATTTGTATGCATTTGGAATCTATGATTCCATCTCCCACCACATTCTTGTTTTTGTTAAATATTTTCAGATTTTCCATGTAGGTTTTGCATTTTGGTTATCCTTAGAGTGTGGTTTAATGGTTCCTTTGGAATAAGGGATTTCTCTATTTGAATTCCCTTTTCAATAACCTCTTCAAAGGTGTGAACACAATGCATTTGCAGATGAAAAGTGATGTCTGGGTTGAGATTGGGCACAAAGATACTCACCAACTATTTTTCAGGGAATGCACAAGGGAAGTGACTGGCTATCCCTCTCCATCTTTGTAGGAAGCTAGCGAATGTCTCATTAGGACATTGTTTAGTGCCACACAAGTCCACCATGGTTATGTCACTTTCTATGTTGTACGAGAAGTGTCATACAAACCTTTCTCCAGTTTAGGCCATGTGAAAATAGACCCATGAGGTAAGTGAGTGAACCATTCCAAGGCTTGGCCCCTAGACTCTTTGAAAGAGTCATATGAGGTAATTGTCACTAGTAGGCCACTTCTTGGCATGCCATGTAAAAATATTTTACATGGTCTCATGGGTCACCTTTCCCTCTATATTTGTCAAATTTTGGCATGTCAAAATTTTTAGGGAAGGGTTGAAGCATCATAGTTTTGTCAAATGGATAGGGACATAGCTCTTCATATTGATATTTTTGTTATTCCCCATAGTACTCTCTTGGAGGCTTATAAGTGTCACTTTCATAGATTGCATTTCTTGAGTGAGTAATTGTTCTTTGGTAGGAGAAGTAGGGATATATACATGATGATGTTCCATATTGTCTTCTCCTTGATTGTCCATTTGAAGTTCACTAATTTTGACCTTAGGTTTTGTTTTTTGTACATTCTTGTTTGTTTCTTTTTGTACATGAGATGTTAACAAAGCTAATTGTCGACTAAGGTTGCTAATTTGTTGTTGAATAGTGACTTCTTCTTCGAGAGGTTCCTCTTCTTCTTCATGTTGTGGAGGTTGTTCAACATTTTCATGTTCTATTCTGACTTTACGTGGTACTTTAAGGAAAGGTATTCTATATCCCACTACATTATCATTTCCCACATTAGAAGTAGAAGCATGTCCATGTGTTAAGATATCATCCATGTTAATAAGAGGTTTCTCCTCTTCATTAGCATCATTTGTAGGTGGGATTATCTCTTGTTCGATAGGCATTCTGGCCCAACTCCACAACTCGTGCTAGTACCCGATCCTTGTTTCTAAAAAGGAATTCATCTAACAAGGTGGGGTCAAAGTCAAACTCCACATGTGGTGATTCCAACTCATCACCACTATGATCTATCATTTCTTCTACTTCTTTTCTCCATGGAGAATAAAGGCCCAAGATCATGGCCAATAAAAGGGTTTGACCCTTTGTTTGTTTGAGGCTTCCCAAGTTTGTGTTTTTCTTCTTCCAAAGCCTACTTTTTGAGTCCTAATCTTGTTTTAGGAGCCATGACGTGTAATAGTTTCACTAAGGTATCTATGAATGTGTTCAAATATTTTTATCAAACCTAAGTGAAAAAAAAATAATGTCAAAGAAATTAAGGTATGTTATGAATGTCAAAGAACCAACATGACACAATAATTTTCTCTTAAATGAATGAGCCAAGCAAGAATCAATCACACAATGTTGAGTTTCAAACCAAATAATCAAATGAAGTACTTCCTAAATTTGTCTTCAAAAAGGTAGTTGGTGTCATATGATGATTAAAAAAATGTCCCTACTTATGTCGAGTTCAAAGAAATGAACAAGGCGTAAGTAATAACAAGAAGTTAACGTGACCTCCAAACAAAGTATACTAGAAGCAAGCCCAAATTCAATCAAGACCTATATTCCAAAGGGTGTCAGTTACGATTGTGAGTGACACAACAATTTCACCAAGATATGTTAACCAAAATTTATGAGAAAGTAAGGTATTGATATCAAGATGATATTGATATAACACGCACAAGTGGTAACACTTAACACTCTTCAAAATCGAGGTAATAATTGAAATCAAACTAAAGTGATAGTATACCTAGGAATTGTTAAAGTGTATATAGCGTAACCTTACAATATAGATATTTAGGTCAAGTTTACAAGAAACAAGACGTAAATACCAAAATTGTAGTGACATGATATAAACAAGATAACCATTCAAAGGAGAATCAAAGTGATGAACCAAGCCTAACTACGATGATGATCTTGACTTGGGTATCAAGATCAAAAAGGCTACCAATGATATAAAAATGTCTCCACACACTTTAGACGTTTAACAACCCAACCACAAACATGGATGGGCGTAAATGGAAAAAAAAGTGGTGAAAAAATCAATTGATAACACAAAGGTAGTCACTCTTCTTTTGATCAACAAAGTGTCAAAAGAAAGTGAAGGAAGTAGATCAATTGGGGTTGAAAAATGTTGGCCTCACTTTGGCAGAGTTTCCTCACCTTAGGGAAAGTGAAAAACTAAGAAAAAGTAATGCTTCACACATTTCATGATGAACAATAGCTCTCAACTCAAATTGGCTTTGATGTGGTCCAAGTGGGCTCCTGGTCAAAGATAGCTTCCTGGTGGTTCACTCAACTAGGTGTCACAAGTCATCTAAGAGTGAGCTCGATTTACCAAGAAAAGTCACACTAACTAATTTTGGAGTATCTCGGCTTTACTTTACCCCCTTCAAGCACAGTGGGAAATAAATGCATCCATCATGTACTCTCACTGGGGTCACGATATGATGACTTGTGATGCTAAATCTCACAAATGGTAATACTAGTCAAGTAGGTTATGCGAGCACTTCCCATTTCATCCACAAGGTTCCCTCTTGTGTGGACTACTTTGGGGTTCCTAGGACCACCCCCATTGTTGTAGCTTAAGGCTTATGCCAAAGGGGTTATGTCCTAGTTTTAAGCAGATGGGATGTACCCTTATCCAAACTTACAAATACAATGTGTGATGATTGTGGTGTGTTTTTTTATCTTTTTAAATTGATGTGGTTTTCTTGAACACCTTTTGGCAACCTACATGGAAACTATATTAGTAGTTTAATTTTGTTTCAACTCCACCTTTTCTTTGACAAGTGTTTTTGGTTCTGCACAATGGATTAGTAATTTTCCATGAAAATAATAAACATCATTTTTGATTCTCAAGATCACCCTAAGACGCAAGAGAAGAGCATACATGACACAAAATCCAAGAAATCAACAAATGGAAACACTTAATTCAAACGTGAAATATATCTTTTCTCAATTTGGACATTCAACACATTCTCAAAGCAATAAAAGACATAAGAATCATTTCTGATTCCCAAGATCACCCCAAAAGACGTGAGGGAAGAGCATACACGACCTTACTCTTATAATTAAACATGCAAGGTTTATCCAATGTCTAGTCTAGCATATCCATGCAAAAATAAAACCTGCAATGATGTTAGCACTTTAGGAAACAAATTTTTAGAAACCTGAAATTAATATGCCAACTTGACCAAAGCACCTACGCGTGGGTTAGGGCATGTGCACGTGGGTTAGGCATCTTACCCCTCTATGTAAATCTAGATCCATAGTGTGCCTGCGCCACCCGAGAGATGCCTGCACCAGATATGGGCGTGTGTGCCAGGGTATAGGTGTGTGCCAAGGTTAGCAAAAAGGTAGTATGAAAACTCGACAAAGGCACCTGCACCAACAGAGATGCCTCGAGATGCTTGTACGCTAGAGTATATGGGTGTGTGTGCGCAGGTACAAACAAAAATGTGTGCACCAAGGTTAGATGATGTGTGTGCAGGGTTAGGTGTATACGCCTAGGTTAGGGTATGTGCATATGTGCATCTCATAGGTTTTCCAACATTATAAAGTGAAAAGGTACAATACGATCAGTAGTGTGTGTGTGCATGCGAATGTGTGCCTACACCTAGGTTTAGTGTGCTGTGCTACCTAGGGTTTTGTGTACCTACTGCCTATCTTATATAGTCAAAATATGGCCAATGACACCAAAAGCTCAAAATACTCCAAATTTTAGTATGTTAGCTCAAATTGACAACAACCCATTAGAATTAAAGCTCTAAATGAGATCCTACACATGTAATATTAGCAAAATCCTAAGAAATTTAACATTATTTCCCATATGTGTATATCAAGGGTTAGCCAAAAACTTGAAATAACAATAAAATTTGAACTAGAATGTTAAGGGACTAAGGACCCATCCCACCGGGCATGCCAAATGTATGCATGAAATAGTTAGCTATGTAAGTAAATTGAAACTAACACCTAGTAGCTTCAATACAATGCTAAACTAAACCTATGCATCATCATGCTAAGAGCTTAAACAAAGCTAACCTATCAACATTTCTACATTAAACATGAAATGAACATTTCAAGCTAATATGCTAAACAAATTAACTTCTATCTCTTATTGAATGCTAAAATAAGATGAGATTGAACCTATGTAGATCTCTAGAAATCAAAGAGTTGATTATGTGCTTGAAATCCCAAGGTTTCTAAGAATGGAGTCTTGTCAAATCATGGCTACAAGACCATTTGACATATCTCCATATGACTTCAAAACTTGGGTGGATGAATGCAAGAAATGGAGAAGGCTAGCTCTTCTAATGGAAGAATGCTCAAAGATGATAAAATGGCTATAGTGTATGCTCTATGCTCATTTAGGAATGTAGGTGTAAATAGAAAGGTAGGAGGAGGGCTCCTTATATAGCCCAATGGATAGAAGAATCTCTACATCCCTCTTCATGTGGGATAAATGGAGAGGTTGGGTTAGTTGTGGATAAGGAGGTTTAGAAAGGGTTGAGTCAACCTTAGGAGAGTTTAGTTTGTCCTTTAGTGACCCATGGGGTTTGAGGGGATTTATTAATTAACCAAAGTGATTAATTAATAGGTGTGTAAGCTTATAAAGAAGCTTTTTAGAGGAATAATTAGCATGATTTAGACTTATGAGAGAGGGATTTAATCAAATAAATGATGATTTATCGATTAAATAGAAGAGAGAATTAATTAATTAAGAATAATTAATTAATGTAGATAGAAAATTAATATTAATTAATTAATGTAGATAGAAAGGTTGTTGTGTTGATGCATTAAGCTATCAGCATATGGAAAATCCTATTGAGGAGTCACATCTAGAAAATCATATCAATTCTATTGTTTGTCCATTGAATTGTCGCTGCCCCATTCTTCTATTTATATGACCAAATCAAACTTTGTCTAGTTATAAGCAATATTTTCAAAAAAAATAAAATAGTAGTTACATTATGGAATAATATTACGGACGTTATTTTGGCTTGATGAGTGATTAGGGCTCTGTTAAAGCATTGGATGATGTTGAATACATAACTATTGAGCACTAGGAATGTGGCCATTTCAAATAGTCAATCAACATTTTCATGCAGAGATCGTGTCTTTAATGGCATGCTATATAGTGAACCAAACCTCCCATGAAGTCCTCTTGCAAAGTGATTGATCTCATATCATCATATTACCATCACAATGTGTTGTAAATAATATTATACCCTTGACCTTACGACACTAGTTGCAGGTCTATTTACTCTCAAGGGGGAGTTGTTGGTTAAGGCCCTCACATGGTCATCAATAAAATGTGTTATGAATTTCCTTCCTTGCATATGTGTAAATAAATGGTGTCACTAACATTCATGATTGTGTGGATATACACACTGTACCATGTTAGCAACATGATGTAACTGACTTGGATCTAGAAGGGGAATGAGTGTATGAGGCCTCTACCAAACCCTTTTATAGGGCAGAGGCAACTGAACACTTAAATAAAAAATACAAGGAATTAACCAAAGATTCATTACATACGCCACTCAGGCTAATGCAACTAGGCATTTTATGGATGTACATTAGACATTTGAAATTTGAACTCAGTAAATATTCATAGCCCAATAGTTTATGGTCATAAATATATCACGTTCAATTATAAACTAGCAATGCACATATTGGAGAGTAGATAAGAAATATTTGCTTCCATACTTCCATTTTTTCTAATAATCATGATTCTACCGATTTTAAGCATAAATATTATAGAGAATAAATTCATTTTTAACTAAAAGGGTTAGAAGATACCTCGAATCAACATCGCATTGAGAAGAACTTTTAAGGGTAGGTTGTTATATATGGAAAACAATTCACAAAATATGGGTTGCACTATGGTTTGTTACATATCGATTACATCTCTCTAGTTTTGAACAAGATAAGATTCCATACATACCTTCAAGGTGATGATATGTTGATAAAATCCTTCAACAAGGAGTTTGTTGCACTTGATATTAAAAAAATGATTTTTTCCCCTTAAATGCAACCTTGGAGTTTATATTTATAGTTCTTAGGTGTTTAATTAAGCCCACTTAAGTTAACCTAATATGCCTATTTTAGAGTTGACCTTCTTACTTTTTATAACGTCTACACTCTACTCTATTTGCGGACATTCAAAATTTCTCAACTAGTATTGCCCTCATTTACCAAAGTAGTAGTTGCAGTGTCATGAATTCTATGTCATTGTCTTTGAGACTTGTCCTTAAAAGCTCAAAAAAAATGTAGCAAATCTTCACCATGCATAGGAATTTTCTTTTATGAATATTGCTCTCGAGTATTACGATAAAAATGGCATCATGATTGTACTCTTGAAAGCATTTATGATGAATTTCTAAATTTGTAGTTTGATCTACCTTGATAGTAGTCAATATTTCGGTTGTTAGACAAGTTAATGGGTTAGAAATTAACTTTAAAAATGTTAAAATATATACATTATATGTATTTGAATTCTTTAATCTACCAAAGTGAGTAGTTGTAGTGTCATGAATTCTATGTCATTGTCTTTTAGACTTGTCCTCAAAAGCTCAAAAAAATTGTAGCAAACCTTAACCATGCACAAGACTTTCCTTTTATAAATATTTCTCTCTAGTATTACGATTACAATGGCATCATGACTATACTCCCGAAAGCATTTATGATGAAGTTCTGAATTTTTAGTTTGATCTACCTTGATAGTAGTCAACATTATGGTTGTTGGACAAGTTAATGGGTTAGAAATTAACTTTAAAATGTTAAAATCTATACATTATGTGTATTTGAATTCTTTAATATACCAAAGTGAGTTGTTGTAGTGCCGTGAATTCTATGTCATTTTCTTTGAGACTTGTCCTCAAAAGATAAAAAAAATTATAGCAAACCTTCACCATGCATAGGAATTTCCTTTTATGAATATTTCTCTCTAGTATTACGATTAAAATGGCATCATGATTGTACTCTTGAAAGAATCTATGATGAAGTTCTGAATTTGTAGTTTTATCTCACTTGATTGTAGTCAATATTTTGGTTGTTGGACAAGTTAATGGGTTAGAAATTAACTTGAAAAATGTTAAAATCTATACATTATGTGTTTTTGAATTCTTTAATCTACCAAAGTGAGTAGTTGTAGTGTCGTGAATTCTATGTCATTGTCTTTGAGACTTGTCCTCAAAATCTCAAAAAAATTGTAGCAAACCTTCACCATGCATAGGAATGTAGAAATTTTTGAAACTTTTGAATGGAAAGAGAATTTGGGAGGACCACGATGAAAGAGAATTAGGGAGGACCATGAACTCAGTTGCAACAAAACAACCATGACGAAAGAGCTTGTCCTTACACAACAATTTCTATATTGTTAGTCCTCAAGGTCAAAGCTTGCTTGTGTTCTATTTTAATTGATCAAGATTATATTTAAATTTGGGTATGTGGGTGATTTTCAACTTCTAAATAATTGGTGATAATGATTTGTTTATCTTTACATTATGTGTATTTGAATCTTTGATTGTATATTTTATTACAGGTTTAAGCGAGGTTTTTTTCTTCTTTGTTGTCATGGATAAAACAATGTATCATCCAAATCCCGTGAAGGGTGGTTTTAGGAGGTTCACTACAATGCTTTCACAAAATGACATAGAAGATGATGATATATATTCTATAGATGATTACTGCCCTTATTGTGTGTCAAGTACACAAATGAGCAATGAAGAAGTAATCATCCCTATTTATGTTCCAAGTACAAAAAAGACAATTGATGAAGTAAACATACCTATAAATGATATCCACTTGGAACATGTATCATCACATATTAATGATTCCCCTCTTCCTCATGAGAAAATTTCAACCAAAGAGCCAAATAGCCAAGGGAATTAGCCTTGGTTCCTCGTGTGCAAAAGGGTAGGCCTCGTTGGAGAATCGCAAACACTATCATTCTTATTGAAGCAAAGAGTATTGAGAGAGACACCCAATTCAATGGTGGAACAATGAAAATAACTATAACATCCACCGAGAAATGGAGAATCATGGAAGATTATTTTTGTACTCATGGGCTCCTTTATGCAATGAGTCAATGTTAAGATCGGTGGGAGCATGTGTTGGTTGATTACAAAAGAGTAAGAGACTATGAAGCACATATACCTTCTAGGCATGATATTTATTGGATTATGAAAAGTCGAGAGAGAGTTGAAAAGAATCTTCCAATAAAATCTCCATAGAACTTTTTTATGCAATGGATATTAGCTTTGGTAATGATAGAGCTATCAATCCTAGTAAAATATCGATTGATACTTCGACACACAATATGCATTCACCGAGGTGTGTCTTCTCCAATTGGAAAAGAGCCATTGAAAGAGAGTGAGACACCAGAAATGGCATGCAAAAGCTCATTGAATACTAGAAAGGAAAAGGAAAAACTTCCAACACGTAAAAAATGGAAAATAAGAAACAAAACAACAAGTATAAACACATCATTGTTGAAATAAATAAATTAGTGATTTCTACATTTTAGATGGATGAAGAGAGGCATATGAAACTCCATGAAATTGATCATGAAATTAAAGAGAAACAAATGAAGAGGGAAGATAAGAATGAGGAAAGGTTGATCAAAATAGAGGAGCAAAAAATTAATGTGCAAATGAACATGGTTTCAGCTTTAAATGCTATTGGACAGGCAATGTTGAAGATGAGTCATTTTCAAATGATAAATAATTCTTCAAATCCCATACTTGGGTTATATTGTTGTCATTTTTTTCTCTTTAGCGGATTTTCTAGTTACTTGTTACGAGACTAAAATAAGTATATTAATAAAGAAGTATTTGAAACTTTCTTTGTTTTACTTGAAAATTATGAAAAATAAAACTATCTCGTTTTAACATTGAAATGTTATAATCTTGTAGCATTTAAAATCCAATTTTATTTCGATAACTTGTAGTTTAATTTAATTATAAGCCTTCCGCTTTATATTTGTCATTGTATCATCATTTTCTATTTATCAGTTGTATCATCATTTTCTATTTGATATATTTTAATGGTGCATTCTTTTGTATGCTTTTTTGAAGGGAGGAGATCAATGTTTACATTATCAATCTTCAACATTATCCATTTACATACAATGAATCCTAATTCAATAGCAAAAATGAAATTCTTTCTTGCAAATGCATCAATTATTGTCCAATCAAAATTATAAGTTTGAAACGATCTTCAAGATTAACCAATAGGCAATGAATTTTTAAGAAGTGTAAGCTAGATTCATTTCGACCAAACATTCCTCAACTATGGATGTAGATGACATAGAAATGGAGGTTATTGCTATCATTTTTGGACAATAAATTCAAATCCTTGATGCAAATGTATCTCCTTCTGAATGGGAAGGGAGGATACAAGGTGAGTGGTATATCAAACCATGTTCTATACACTTTGGTGGAACCACAATATTTTTGAAGAAAAATGTGATGATCAACATTTCCACATATTATTTAGGATACCTTATATGTTATTTGAAAATATTTGTCAATTATTGAATGAAGACCTTAACCAAGGTGAAATACCCTTTTCATTTACTACCTTTATAAAATGGCAAGGTCTTTCTAGTTGAAAAACAAGTGGTCATGGGAATGTTAATATTTTCATCTGGAATGACAATGGTTAACATTAGTGAGTTGTGTTATGACAAAAAAACAACACCCTCCGATATGCTTGCACGTAAATTGAATGAGCAATCAATGTTTTGGGAAACATGGAATTATCTCAAGGCGTGGGACCACTGAAACTAAGAAAATATCTAGAGAAGGTTGGTACCTATACCTAAACTTAATGCTAAGCTACCCCTAATGTTGGAAATACAACTATCTAGTCTTATACAATAATTCCAAGGGACCAGGGGAAGATAAAAGTGCATAGAAAATGAAAAATCCTACATTAATATAGGTGATAGAACTAAGAAAGGGTGGAGTGGACACTCCCAAATGAGTGAAAATCAGAAATTGGAGGTGGAGAGGAAAAACACAACACCACAATATAAGAACAACATTTACAACACTATTTTCATTAAATCACAACAACATTAGACTTTGTAAGGAGAACAATATATGCACAAAATATCTCAGAAATTTAATAAAGAGGCGGATAATGCAATAAAAACAGCTAGAGGCGGTGAAATAGCCACAAAAATTAATATTTATTGCTTCAAAGTGTTGCACAGTCCATTACAATGAGAAAAAGAGGAATTAATCCACCATACAATGTCTAAAATGATACCGAAGATCATTACATGCAAACAAAACGTGGGAAAGAAATAACAACAAAATCAGAATGTCCCCCTCTAAAAATGAGGCTCCTTTTACAATATATAGAAAATGAGAGGGAAACTCAAATTCTTTCTCTCACCCATCAACAACATGCATTGAATTCCTAAAAATAGGCATGAGTACCCTACCAAGGCCATTCCCCCATGGTACTTTTCTTGTAGGAGAAGGATTAGGCACCATACCTCATCAAACTTTTTGGTTAAAATACCTAGAATTGTTCCCTTAAATTTTGGATTGTATTTCCCATTTTTAAAAAACTTATTTTAGCGTGGAGGATGTCGAGACCTTTTCAAAAAGTACAATTTTGTCAAATTTTGACTACATGGGTGAAAGTTATGCCGATTTTAAGTTGGGGTGTCATGTTTGAATAAATGTGATTGGTTGAGTTGTTAAATCATGCCTCTGTTGGAACCTTCGACCTGAAACACCCTTGAAAACCCAACACAAGAACCATCAAATTTCAGAAGAGAAATACATGTAACATATAACATGCAAATGTGTCGCGATGTCCCGATACAAGAGAAATCCGAAATGAAGAAGACTGCATCGGAAGTTTGACCATGTTTTGCATCATGAGAAACCTAAAAAAGTATAGATCATTGGGTTTTGAAACTAGAAAACACATTGCACATGACATGTTTTTTGGCCTTAATGTTTTGATGTAATAAAATACGAAAACTTGAAATGAAGGGCGAAATTTGAATGGTTTTTGCATGTTGGAAAACCCAAAACAAAGACGAGTGTAGATTTGAGGGAAAAATGGCATGGAACATGTTAATGGATCAACATGTTTCGATGCGTGAAGGACCCGAAAAACTAACACAAAGAAAATTATTAATACTTATCCATTTTTAAGATTTTCACAAGGTGGGTTTTTTGCTAAGTGTGGGCATGAATGGTTTTGCAAGGAGAAAAGGGAATGTCTTGAACTACTGTACCTTTTCAAAATGTGAATTTTCCCATTTACGCTCAATTATTTTTTCCCAAGTCTAAGATTAAATGGCAAGTTATCAAAATATCCCAAAATGGATTATTTTAGATAACAAGTTGGCAACTCAATGGGGTTATCTACCTACTAAATTGAAGAGATCAGTTCCTTGAAGCATCCATTGGGCATGGAGTCACTTGAAAATATGTAACTGATGTGAAACTTGAAACTCTAACCCCTTAAATCCACTTGAAGCATTGTTTAGACCATGGGGCTGACACAAGCTTAAATTGACCTTTCACATTATAAAAATCTTCCGAATAAGGTTTTATGTGAGTGGAAAATTGTTTTGAATTGGTATTTTCACATAGTTTCCCGTACAACTTTGATGAGACTCGAGAAACAACTTCCCAATCTAGAATGCATGTAGATTTGATCCTGTAGCTAAACTGTTGGAACCAATGAATGAAGGATGTGGGACTATCCCAAATCTGATTTTAGTTTCTCTACATTTTATCTTTTGAGAGACTCAACCGACCCTTATAACCTTGAAATTCTTCTCATCTCAACATTTGTGAAAATATCTTCCTCGAGTCCTTCATGAAGCATTGTGTAACGAAACCATCCAAAAGCAATAAAATTGTGTAAATCACTTAGGGAAACTGAAACCAATCTACCAACAAGACAATATATTGAAAGCACTTAGAGGAATTATAAATATAAACTAATATGTACAAAGATGGAACTTCACTTCAATAAAAATTCTTTAGATAGGTTCCATTGATGGGAATTTTATTTCTTCTCCACCTAGCTTTGACAACTAGAAAGCATTGTTTGTCTTGCATCCTGAAATCATGTAAGGGCCACTCCATAACACATCAAAATTTGAGTGTCTACCCGGTTTGGCTCTATCTGCATCCCACTATAAGACTAGATATCCCTCTTGGAAGCTCCAAGTTTTTTCTCTCTTATAAAAAATACTCTTGATTAGAGATTGATCTTTTTCCATTTTTGTATTACTTGGTTTCTCGTCTCCTCTAACTCCATGAGTTCTACATATTTGACTTCCATATATTTGAATTCGATAACTCTAGTTGTTTGATAAAATATAGTGCTAGTAATTCAAGAGATATGGGAATTTTTGCTTCTTTTCCATAAACTAGCTTGTAGGGAGAGCTATCAGTTGATCTCTTGGGTGTGATTCTATCAACCCACAAGGCTGATTTTAACTTTGTGTGCCAATTCCTCTAGTTCTCATCTAAAGTCCTCCTTATGATCCTCAAGAGGTTCTTGTTTGTGGACTCACTTGACCATTACCCCGGGGTAATAATTTGATGAAGTGCTCAAGTATATCCCATTCTTAACATCCCAATCAGAAATTCTAGTGCCAAGGAATGCTAAAGCATTATCAGAGATGATAGTGGATGGGACACCAAACCTGGTTACAATTCCTTCATAGAAAGTCTAGAATGTTGGCCTCATTAGCCTCCTTTAGTACAAATTCCTCTTTCCACTTAGTGAAGTAATTTGTGGTTGTGAGGATCCATTTATGGCCTAAGCTTGAATTTGGATTGATGAATCTAATGAATTTTAAACTCCATTACATGAATGATTGATCAAATGATATTGGGTGGAGTGGAAGGGATTTTAGTTTTTTCCTTCCTGTGAAAAATGCACATTTCTTGCACTTCTTAATCCATGCATAACAATCATTGAAGATAGTGGGCCAATAGTAACTAGCCTTCATGATTCTCAAGGCTATTACCCACGGAGCAAAGTGACCTCCAACTTCTCCATCAGGGAACTCATGCAACTTTTCTATCCGATATGCTTTGATGCATCTTAAGAAAATTCCATTAACATATTTCTTGAAAAAAAAGTCATCAATAAGAACAAATGGAATGGACTGGAGCCTAAAATACCTTCTCTTAGATTTTTTCAAACCTTAAGGGCATTGTCCTATTTGGAGGAATTTGATGATATCTTGAGTCTAGCAAGGTGTGGGTAAGGCATTGGCTTGTTGTATCCTAGAGCACTAGAACAATCCCGTTATTCATCCCTTGATTGTGTGTTGATTTGTGACTAACTGCTCACACAAGCCCTTGCCTCTAACTAGTTTTGTCACCTTGATATCTATATCATACTCCATCACTTTGGTAATCCAACCAGCTATTTTCTCATTTAAATCTTTGTTCAGGAGGAAATCCTTCACACCGACATGTGAAACTAACAAGTGGATCTTGTTGTTGGAGACTAGATGCCTGAATTTATTCAAACTTCTTATGACAACAAGAACATGTTTCTCAATGAATGAGTATCTCACCTTGTATTATTCAAGGCTCTAGCTGAATAATGCAATAGGATGCTCCAAATCTTCTTTGTTCATTTTTACTAGTCTTGTAGATGTTGTGTTTGTGCCACCAAAAGCATATAGAGTAAAGTCCTTTGAGAATTCTCGGGTTCACGAGATTCATAGCTTGTGATATTTCCTACTTAATAGATTCAAAGATATATTTTCCCTCAATTGTCCATTTGAAAGAAATGCTCTTCTTCAACATCAGATTCAATGGCTTGACAAGATTGAAAAAATTAGGCACAAACCTTCTGACAAATTTTATCCTTCCTAAGAAACTTTGGAGATTTTTTTTTACTAGGAAGTGGTAATGTAAGAATGACATTGACTCTTTCCGGATCAATAGTTAACCCTTCTTTAGATACGATATGGCCCATGAGTTTACCTTCATGAGCTAATACTATGCATTTCTTCAGATTTAGGAAAACTCCAAACTGCCTACATCTCTCAAACACTTACCTAAGAAGGGAGAGATGGTCAATCGCATTCTTGGAGAACATTTTGATGTCATCAAGGTACAGAAGAACAATCTTGTTAATCAACCTCCTAAATTCCATGTCCATGGCTCTTTGGAACGTTGCTCCAGCATTTGATAAGCCAAAAGGCATTTTCTTGTAGGCATAGGTTCCCCATTTTGTGGTAAAAGTTATCTTAAATTGGTCCTCCTCTCTCACCATGATCTAGTTGTAACCTAAGTAGCCATCTAGAAGTGAAAATCTCTCGAACCAGCTACTACTTGTAGAATTTTCTCCATTGAGGGAAGTGGGTAGTGGTCCTTTAGGGAATCTCTATTTAAATCTCTGAAATCCACACACAACCTGATTTATCCATTCCTTTTCCAGACTAGCACAAGGTTTGCAACCTAGGATGAGTGCTTGATAGGTAAAATGATATGCTTCAATCAACTTGTTCAATTCCTTCCTCATTAGAGGCTCTATGTGACGATTAACTCGGTCTTTGTTTTTGTATAACAGGTTTATATTTTTGATCTAGTTCAATAGTATGTTGAGCTAAACTAGGATCAAATCCCCTAGTATCTTCATAGCTCCATGTGAATATATCAGAAATTCTTGACAAAATTGTATAAAATCATGTTTTTCTTGTTGAGTACTTACCTTGCCAATTTGGAGTAATTTTCCTTCTCCAACTTAAATAGCCTCTAAATATTCACATTTGACTATGATGTTTTCTTTCTCTCTTCTAAACTAGTCATTGGGACCGAAGATGGATTCTAGAGTGACTAGGCCCTTAGGAAATTTCTTTGTTCTAAGTTTGAACCACTTGGTCTCCATACTGCTTTTCCAATTTATCTTGGTTTATTAAAGAGAACTCAGGCTCTTTTTGAAGGAAGATGATAATTTTTTTCACTCTCAAATATTTTCCAACTTGTGAAATTATCTGTTACAATAGGTCTCACTACCACCGTGATATAAGGTAGCACCTAGTCTCTTTTTTATATTCTCAAAAACATCAAACCTTGCTCCGATGGAAGCAATTTTTTTAAAGAACTTTGTTCTCTTTCATTTGTATGGAATTAATGTTGAATGCTTCAAAATCCTCTAATATATCTCATACCTTTTGTTTTTAGGCCTCAAGTAGATCATTCTTTTTTGCATTCAATCCTCTGACCTAGTTTACTATCAATTCACTGTCTGCAAGTTCTTGATGTTCTTCTTCCTTGCCCATTGAAGCCCATGGATGAAAGAATCATACTCTGTTATGTTATTGGAGTAGATGAATTGAAATATGAAAGCATAGTAATACTTCATACCTTTAGGGGACACAATCACTTCTCCTCCTCCCGCACCTTGTCTGCTCCTTGATCCATCAAAGAACATTTTGCCAAACTCCATTCTCATCTTCATCATCTGACTTGGTGACACTAGGGAGAGGTGAATTTTCTTCATGCAGAAGTAAACACCCAATTCAAATTCTTCCATTTCCTTGTATGGATCATATCTATGCCATTTATGTGCCCATTCATCAAGTGTCAAGTCAAGAATGCCTCCAATTCGAGTATCTACCTCTTGATTGCTTAGGCAATCTTCTTGATCAAAGATTATGTAGTTAGCATTGATAGGTCTCGGCACATAAGGTTCAATGTGGTATACAAAAATTGGTTTGGACTTAATAGTGGCCTTAGCTCCATACCTGGTCTTGAAAATCATGTGAGACCAATCAACTAAAATTATTCTCTAATTTTGGCACCGAAATCCCTAGATAGACACAGGGAAAAAGCGAAGGTAGATCTATTATGGACACATCCTGAGAAACCGAGACATTTGGACATGCCTTTAGTGTGAGATTAAAACCTTTGATTATTACAACAGTTAATATTATTGCCCCATCCAATTGGACTACACCCTTTGAAAGAGGCTCATATTTAATGCCTAGCTAATCTATAAGCTTCTTTGGCATTACTTGAGTTTCTTTCCCTTGATTCAATTATAAAATTGTGTACCAAGTTACCTCAGATGATCAAAGACACATAAAAGGGTGGAGGTTTCATTTTTTTCTTGGTTGACCTTCCTTTTCTCGCATTGCATCGGTGAGAACTTTTCTTGCTTCTTGGGTGGATCATTTGGGGTAGGAAAGTTGGTCATGGCTTCTTGAAAGAGTTTTCTTTGGCTTGGAACTGCCAATGATTCCCACATGGAGATACTCATATTGGTTTTCTTCATCTTCTCAAGTATGTTGAAAGAAGTTTGATTATCCTTTTACTGCACTTTTTTCACCATAACTATTTCCTGTACTTGAGCTAATACAGGGGGTCCCGTAGGTGACTTTGCAAATTTGGAACTGTGTTTGAGCTGCCACCTCCTTGGAGTGTCAAAGAAGGTTGAGAAGGACCTATATTTTATGATTTCCCCTCCTCCATAGCTTTTTTCTTAGATCTAGTGTTTGCAGCCACACCTTGAGGAAGAGATTGATTTATTCCACAAAATTTCTTTCTTTTGCCAATTCACAAGCGAAGTATCACTTTGAGGTGCCTCTTGAGAAACCATTTGCTGTTGATTTTTATCTTTTGTTGTTTATTGGGAATCAAATGCACTTTTACCATTATATCTTGGTCTAGCATGCCATTAGGGCATGCTACTTGGTTATGTGGATGAACACAAGGAAAACACCACTCGTAATCTTGTAGAATTTTTTTTTGGACAAGAACCAGAGATTTAGATGAAGAGGCTACATTTGGGTTATAAGGTTAGAATGACCTAGCAGAAGGAAATTAGATTTGATTCTAGTTCATAGCTTAGGCGGGGGTGTTTATTTGGTTGATATGGGGTCTTGTCTGGTTTGTAACTTTGGTCCTGCTACCTTTTAATTGACACCAACTCATTCCCAAGATTTTACAATTGCTTCATTACCTCTTGAAGCTCAATTGAGGTGCTTGAGGAAGTAGATGCCTCACTAGAATTCTGATTTCTTGGAGTAGGGATAAGAGCTAACTCAGGTGTTTGATTAGAATTAGGATTTCCAATCTTTGGGTAAATGGGCATTGGTGGTCTAAGGGAAGTTTTCCATCTTGAATTAAACATTTTTAGCCCTAATGGCTAATGCATAAGCTCTTGGAAATGTTATACCTCCCATAGATAGAACCATGACAACAATATCATAAATAAGGGTTTTAAAAAGTAAATAAAAGCACTGCTTCATGAGTTATTCTTACATGGGCTGGAATTATGTCCCATGTTCTCTGGAATTTGAAGTTGAAATCTACCAAGAGCTCATTTAGAGCCGTCTTTATGGTCATCAATTGTTATAACAAAGAGAGATCATTCTCTCTCTCTCCAAACTAATTGCAAAGGGTTGTGCCCAACATATTTCACTTTGTGATAGACCTTGTTGCTTTATACTTGAAACCATTGTAGAGCCTTTCCTTTGAATGAGGAAGCTAGAAGTTTCACAACTACATCCATGTCAACAATTTCATGGATAACACAAACATTTGCAATGTCTTGTATGTGGTCAACTGGAGTAGTGTGATTCTCTCTAGTAAATAATGGAATACTCTTCAAAGTTGCTACTAGAATAGGATTTTGGGCATTGAGAGCAAGGGGAATGCTGCCAATGAAGTTAAAAATCCTAGATTTGCTTGTGCTTCTATTATGATATTTCGAGAAATTTAGTAGATTACAAGAAGGGCCTACCGGGAGGTGGTGTTGAAAGGGTTCTATCTAGAGGTGAAGGTGACCTTTAACTTGTTCTTCCTCTTCTTCCCCTCCTTGATGATAGTTCTGAGTGCTCATAAATTCCTTCTTTTGTTGTTTTGGACCTTGTTTGAATTCTTCTCATGAACATGAGGCAATTTGACTACTAAAACCATTTGATTTGATGTTTGAAGTCACCAGATGTGTTGCTATAGAGCCTTCAAAGGTTGATATTTTACCAAGATGCACACCCAAACTTGGAAAAAATGGAAAATTAATTTTTTTCCTATCAAGCGTGCCAAAAATGTTATCACCAAAAACAAAACCCTCGATATGCTTGCATGTGAATTAAATGGGAAATAGGTGTTTTTGGGAAACATGGGATTGTCTCAAGGTGTGGGACCCTAAAACCGAGACAATTCTCTAGAGAAGGTTGGTTCCTCTACCTAAACTTAGTGCTAAGATACCCCTAATGTTGGAAATAAAACTACCTAGTCTTATATTATGGTTCCAAGGGACCAAGGGAAGATAAAAGTGCATAGAAAATGAGAAATACTATAGTAACAGAGTGATACCACCAAGAAAGGGTGGTGGAACACTCCCAAATGAGTGAAAATGGGGAAAATGGAGGTGGAAATGGTAAATGCAACACCACAATCCAAGAACAACATTTAAAACACCATTTCCATTAAAGCACAACAACATTAGACCTTGCAAGGAGAATAATATATGCACAAAATACCTGTAAATGTGATAGAGAGGTAAGAGAATGTAATAAACACAACTAGGGTAGTGAAATAACCACAAAACTTAATCTTTATTGCTTCAAAGTGTTGCACAATCTATTACAATGAGGAAAAGAGGCATGAATCCACCATAAAATGTCCAAAATGAGGTCAGAGCTCATTACATGTAAACAACACCTAGGAAAGAAGCTACAACATAATCAAGATGTCCCCCTCTACAAATGAGGCACCTTTTACAATATATAAAAATGAGATGGAGAGAAGAGGTAGAATTAGAGGTAAACTTTAATTCTTGCTCCCACCCATCAACAACATGCATTGAATGCCTAAAAATAGGCATGGGTACCCTACCAAGGCCATTTCCCATGGTACTTTGATAGTAGGAGAAGGATTGGGCACCATACCTTATCAAAATTGGTGGTTAAACTACTGGAACTATTCCTTTAAATGGCAGACTATATTTCCCATTTTAAAAATACTTATTGTGGCATAGAGGATGTCAAGACCTTTACGAAAAGTACAAATTTGTCAAATTTTGACAACCTAGGTGAAATTTATGCCCATTTAAAGTTGGGGGTGTCATGCCTAAATAAATGTGATTGGTGAGTTGTTAAATCATGCTTCCATCAAAACTTTGATCCTACAAAACACCCTTGAAATCCTAACACAAGAACCATAAAATTTTGGAAGTGGAAGACATGCAACATATAAAATGTAAATGTGTCTCAATGTTCCGATCAAGAGAAACCCGAAACGAAGAAGAATTTTGGAAGTTTGACCTGTTTTGCATCATGAGAGACCCAAAACACTATAGAATTTCAAGTTTCAAAACCGAATTTTTTTACACATGACACCTTTTTTGGCCTTGATGTTCCAATGCAATAAAATATGAAAATCCAAAATGAGGAGTGGAATTTGCATGGTGTTTTACATGTTGGAAAACCCAAAACAAAGGCAAGTCGAGATTTGGGGTGGAAAAAAAATGACATTAATGGATCAACATGTTCCGATGCATGAAGGGCCCGAAAACCCGACACAAAGGAAACTATTAATACTTAGCCATTTTTAAGATTTTTATAAGGTGGGTTTTTGGCTAAGTGTGGGCCCGAATGGTTTTGCAAGGAGAAGAGGGAATGTATTGAGCTACGAAACCTTTATAAAATGTGAATTTTCCCATTTCTTATCAATTCTTCTGCCCCAAGTCCAAGATGAAATGGAAAGTTATCAAAATATCCCAAAGGGGGTATTTTGGATAACAAGATGTTTGGTTTTGGAAATTTGACCACAATGAGAACTATAAATAAGTTCATAAATGTTATGTAAACTCGCTTTGAGGTCATGTCTAGCGGCCAAGTGAGCATATGGCGTTATGGAAATTAAAAGAAGGCTTTCATAGAAAATGAGGTTTTGCAAATTGTTGCGGGGCTATAGATGTAACTCACATTCCAATCGACTTCCTGCTAATGAGTGTTCATCTAATTGGTATGATCAAGATCACAATTATAACATGGCATTACAAGTGATTTTGTATAATAATATGCATTTCATGGATGTGTTTACATTATGGCTAGGTTTTATTAATGATTCTATACTTCTTTGTAATTCAACTTTTTAAAGAATGTGTGAAGGATGAGAGATATTAAATGGTCTTACAGTTCCTATTGGCTCATTAATCATGAGGGAGTACATTATTGGTGATGGCGGATATCCACTATTACCATGGTTAATCACTCATTTTAGTGGACTCTGTAACTACTACTATGTGTACATGCTAAACTTGTTAAGCTAATTGGAAAAGAAACTAACACCTAGTAGTCTTAAAGCAAAGATAAATCTACCATTAACATCATGATAAGAGCTTAAAGGAAATAACTATATTAATTGCATAAACATGAATGAAATCACCTAATGCTAACCATTCTTACTCTTTTAATGTATGATTACTTCTAAACATGATCCTCTTTAGATCATGAGTAATCAATTTTGTGTTGATCTCCAAAGAGAGGGAAGGATCTCACCAAGAAATGGCTACAAGACCATACTTAAATCTTCCTTTCTAATCAACAATGAGAGAAATGGATGCAAAGATGGAAGTATTTATTCCAACAATGGAGAAGTCTCTTATCATAAACTTATAAATTTATGAGCAAAAGTGTGGTGTAAGTGTGAAAGAATGTAGGAGGGTCCCTTTACATAGATTTCCAATTTGGGAGAAGCTTGCAAACAAGTGCATGTGGATAAAGGATAAACTTGATTAGAGGAATTAACAAGTGATTAACAACTCATGGGAGTTGGAGATGATTTAATTAATCAACTAGGATTAATTAATAGGCTAGAATAAGCTTAGAAAGCTATTTAGATATGATTTAGAGGGAAATAGGTATGATTTAGAGGATTTGATAGAGGGATTTAACCAATAAGAAGGTTTATTGATTAAATGCAAGGTTAAAAAGGCTTAATTAACTAATAATAGTTAATTAATTGATTGAAGGAGGATTATAACTAATGAAGTGTCATTAATTGGCATCCGAATGAGGTAAAGACTAGTTAATTAACAAAGTGTCGTTAATTGACCAAAATAGAGGGGAACGTTAGTTAATTAGTGGGAAATCACTAATTATAATGGAAATGATGGGAAAGAGGGCAATTAATGCAATTTTATTATTAAAACTATATAAGTGGATTTTAGGTGTCTACATTTGCCCCTCTTTGGGGTGGCATAAGTGACGCCACTTCAAAGATAGTAGACAATTACAGACAAGTAAATTTTGAAGGAATGAAAAAAAATTAGTAGAATGAAGGATTCCCCTCGAGTGTCGATGGGGTGATGAAAGAGGTTAATTAACGATTAAAAAGAAGGAAATAAGAAGAAACGACACAAACCTAGTAGGCAAGTGTGCAATCTGAATGATTGGGAAAGAAAAGCATATGTGTTTCAATGGATAGAGGAAACATGGGGGGAGGGGAGATAAAAATAATCCCTATTGCCCTGTGGAATTGAAGAAAAATTAGGATAGAAGAAAATGGAAATAAAGACAATGATAATGAAGAAGAGAATGGAGATAGCTTTCATCCATCTTATCTCAAGAGCAACTTTGTTTCATCATTTTTCTTTATGATCTACATCATCGGTTCTTTATTATATATATAAGCATACAAAAAGTGTAAAATAACATGAAAAGAAATAATACTAACATTTTTTCATTGCTAAAACACTAACTCAATGTAATATACATAAATTAATGCAAAGATGAGAAATTAAACAAGCATATTAACAAGGAAACAAGCACAAACAAATGTACTCAAATAAACAATGTTCAAGACAGTTGTGCCAATGTTTTTGTTATCTAATTATAGTTCCCAAATGTTAGAGTTAACGATAAGGGTTAAAAATGACACCCCAAGCAAGGATACATGCAAGGTGAATAAATGGAGGACACATGGGTCCTACGAAAAAACATTTGTGCTCTATGAAACTACCCCAAACAACTAGATGTGCAAGGAAGGGAAGACATAGTAGGCAAACCAACTTTGTTAATGGAGGTAGATCCAAATGATCCGCATGTCATGCATGGGAACAAGTGAGGACCAAAGAAAGATGTTTTTATAGGAAAAATTTCAATGTTTGAAGACGTTGTGTCCCGTAAATGATTCAGATGTGTAAATGCTTGTTACCATTTTTTTGGATTTTTGAAATTTTTACAATTTTTGGATTTTTGAAATATTTTACAATTTTTTGGATTTTTTGAATTTTTACCAATTGTTTTTGGATTTTTAAAAGTTTTGAATTTTTAGGTAGTTTTTTTGAAATTTTAATGATTTTTTTATTTTTTGAATTTTTAGGAAGAAAATGATATAGAAGAATGATGATGTTGTGGTATATCGCCAAAAATCGTTGGGAAGCAAAAACATGCCCCAGGTAGAAGACAAGGTCATTGGGAAGCAAAAATATGCCCCAACATAACAAAAATGCTAGAAAAATGATTATTTAATAAAAATAATCATCATGATGGAATGCCAACATGTGGCGGGAAGAATATAGAAGAATCACGTTAGTTATCTATCCCCTAGAAGGCGAGAAAAATGAAGAATTAGGTCAAAATGGGTATAAATAGGAGGTTGGGAGGACTAAAATCCATCACGACTAGTTATTGTTATTAGACCCTTTTGAGATTTGGTGAGGTTTTTGCTCTAACCTTGGAGAGAGATGGCTTGAATTCAAATACGTATGCACCACATTGATCGAGTTCGAGAGTTCGGGAGGCCTTTGATGGACGGCACACCAAGTACACAAACCAAAAGTTTTAATTTTTTGAATGCATTTAATACATTTTTAGTTAGGGAAAAATGGCGGGGTTGCATTAGCACAATCCCTAGGGCACACTAGTGGCTAGTGTGTTCACACTAGCCCAAAGGGAGCACATGGTAGTGCAAAAAACAAGCGTGTGGACACAAAACTAGGTTTTAGGGTAGGGCGAGGCTCGCACTTTGGTGAAAAATTGAGTGATTAAGTGAGAAAAAGCGTGCACCAACGTAGGATTGTGTAAACATGAAAATGAGTGAGCGAGTGCAAAAAGGCACACACTAGCGCAGATGCATGAGTGCTAAAAGGGGTGTGCTAGTGCAAATGGCTTGCTTATGCTTAGTGCGAAATTTATGACTTAGAAAAAAATTAGAAGAAATTTGAAGATTTTTAGAAGAACTTAGGGATGAATAGAAGAATGTAGAATCAATTAGAACACCTTAGGAAGATTTTATGAGAAGAAATGATGTTAATTGAATGCTTTGTGTAATCTTGCAGAGTGAGATTACGTAATTTGGAAGTGCGTGCAAGGCGACATGGGTGTCTTCAAGCCTATGAATAGAATTTTTCACAAAGATGAGTAAAGTTTTCTAACTACGACACTGGAGGCTATATGACTCTCTTACATTGCATAGATGCCTCACATTATGTTAGATCATGCTCTCTGATTGCCTTAACAAAGAGGTGGAAGATTGAGAGCCATACTTTCATATTTCTAATTGGCGAGATGACCGTGACTCTGGAGGATGTATATCGGGTCCTCGAGACTAACTATTTAGGGTAGCTTGGTGACCTATGATGGGATCACGACCAGATCTTAGATTGCATTTGGGACATGTTTTTATGACGAGACATACCCCCGCAGGGTATGGAAGTGATTATATACATATGTTTTAGGATCGATAGATTACACATATACTAGTGTACTTGATGGCTCTTGTCAAGTTTACTTGGTGTCTAACAAGACGGACATGCACTTCCCACTTGGATTGGGACAGAGTACTGCACATGCGGCTTATGGATGGAGAGGTCTTTTGCTAGGGTCAATGTATACTAGCCCATATGTGTACTGGGGTTTACATTTGATTTCCTAAGCCGAGGCACGAGGAGCTTAGGACCACTCTCATTGTTATAGATCCGGTGTGGGACCATATTGCGATCGGGTGCCCACTTGGAGTATTATGAACTAGGGCTCTAGATGAAACCTCTTGCATGGGATGTGAACCAATGGTTGAGGACATCATATCACACATTGGTGATACATATTATTATATATGTACTTTGATGACCTACAACTTCGTATGATTACATGTCTTCCCTACCGATTATATCAGTGACGTGAGGATGATGTAGATCTCAGCATTGCAAAGGTTGAGCACTTTATTATTGGTATCTGAATTCATATCACAGAGTGGTATCGTGTGGATCAGGTGTAGTGATAATTAGGCCATATCCAGGGTATACTTGGAGATGATATGTGGTACGCATGCAAGACGCATGAGACATTTAATTTTGGGAGATAAATTAGACAACGATGAGCTCAAGATAGCTTTAGTCATGTCACACATAGCCATGTTTTGCACATCCACGGGTGATAGACCTTGGGACCACACCATATTATGGGCCTTGGTATGTGACATTACTACCATTACATATTATAATCCCCGAGGATATGATAGATGTAGGTATAGCCGCAGCAACACATGGTTTACATGGACAGGCTCTGACAGACAGAGGTGGAGGTGGACCTATGGGCCCAAGGCTAGGGTCCACAGATATAGGTACATCCACAGGGTCCACCCCATAGCAGGCACAAGTGTAGGTACATAGGGTTCCCATTATACAACAGATTCTTATACATGGTGTACAAGTGTAGGCACAATAGGTGCCCATGGTACAAGTTCCACCTTCATCACCTTGCGTAGAAAGTCTACATATGGCAAAAAGTGGTGATGGTGGAGGTAGATGGGATGGATGGGGATCACCCCGAGACAAATTGCAGGAGGTGGGGGTTGGGGATCACTACCTAGGTCACCACAGAGAGGACCGCAGATACAGGTGCCTAGATATAGGCCCATTCTAGAAGCATATGGGCCATCAGTGGCCACGTTATAGGTATAGAGGGCCATGGCCATGAGGCGAGGTGATGTAGCATGTAGTATGGCACATTCCCCATATAAATAATTGGTACAGGAGTAGGGAGTCGTTGATCGGGATGCATTGAGGAAGTAGGTACAATAGATTACCACTAAGAGGGATCAATTTGTGACTAAGAGAGAATAGTGGGGAGCTGAGAGGACCCAAATACGGTGAAGATATCACTAGCCTAAAAGAGAGTATGATTCTCTTCACCAGAATCTATAGCAGGAGGGGATCGGGATTTAGTGTATTATTTTTCTTCAGCTATGGGTGAGGCGCCCTATTAAAAAGCTCTCTATTATGAAGCAACGCTAGAGGGAGGGAAAGAGTTATTCCATATAGTCAAAATGGTGGCAATAATTCTAGATCTCGATCTCATAAACCATCTAGGTCTATTAGATCGATCACAGATGCCTCCACCACAACAGATGCCTCCATCACAACATAGGCCAAGTAATCCTAGTACTTGCAAGAGTAAGGGTGACTCTCTTATTATATGTGTATTTTTGTATATTCCTCATGATGAAGGCACATTTTTTACATGATGTATATGTATTATTTTTTATTATGCCTCAAGATGAAGGCACATTTTTATACATGCCCATGATGGCGTATCATTGTATCGGATGTACATTGATTTTATATGGATATATGATGATGATGGACTTTGATTATATTACATTTTTTTTTATGAGATAACATGTTTATGATATCACATTGTCTTTTATGAGATATGATGTTTAGTCCATGTTTTTATTATGGTCTATGATGAGGGGGATAAAGATAATCCTTCTTTCCCCTATTTTATGATATTATATGATGTTAGCTTAGCATACATGTTTAATTTTCATTTGTATGATGATGTAGCTTAGCCTTTATTGATATGTGATTATGTGTACATGTGATGATAGATGATATGGATGATGAAATGATAACAAACTATACAAGCAAACAAAAACAAGCATACGCAAGAGTTAATCAAATCAAATATACCAACACAACTATATACAAGCATGAAAATAGAAGTAATCAAATGAACTTCACAATAGATATAAGTAAGATTTATTATAAGTAAGCCAATAACCAATGAATTTGATAAAAGCATACAACACAAAAAATAATGCCAAAAAAACCACATACAAATAAATGATTAAGTAAGAAAATACTCCTTTGTTTTTGTGGAATAGTTTTGAAACGTTTTACGTTGTTTATGTATTTTATCGATACAATGTTATATTGTTTTGAGTTTTCTATGGAATATATTTGAATGTTTAGGAGTTTCGATCAAACATATCTAAATGTTTTTTAAATTTTCTAAAAATTTATGTGAATGTTTAGAGTTTTTCAAATAATTTTCTAGAGCTATGTGCAAGAAAATGAAGAAACATGGATGCCCCAGTGATAGATGGGAATGTACAAGGGAAAATGTCACACATATGTGCAAGAAAGTGAAGATGCAAACATTCCCCAATGTGAAATGGGAATTTACAAAGGAAAACTCTTCACATATATGAGTAGGATCATCCGGATCAAGGCCATGAAGGATAGGCTCAAAAGTATCTCAAACACATGCAAAAACTAGCTTAGGAAATAACCACCGTACTCCTAGGTATGGAATGTTTGTGAACAACGAACCATCCAATGGCACCAAAAATCAGTTTTCACCGAAGGACTTGTCCAAAGTGCTGCAATTACGTGGTTTTCACACTTGGACGGATTGATTTCTCATTAACTTTCATTTCTTTTTCTGATTTTTATACTTTTTTATTTTTTTGATATTTGAAGGACCTCCATGCTTAAGCGTAGAACCGCTTGAGGTGCATGGCATTCATAGGATCCCATAGCTCATAACCATCAAAATTAGTAATTTTATATGCTCCTAAACCAAACTTAGCAACCAAAACATATGGTCCTAACCAATTAGGCTCAAACTTACCCTTCTTCTCATGATCCTTTGTGGTGTTGAACTGATTTTCTTTTAAGACCAGGTCTCCTACCTCAAATTGGTGAGGTATGACTCATTTTTATAGCCTCGATGCACTTAATTCTAATACACTTTGAGGTGATCCAGTGCATGAAGGAATTTCTCATCCAACAACTCTAATTATGTGAGTCTGACAACTCTCTAGCCATCCTCTTTATTTAAATAGTCTCAGTAAAAGATATGCACAAAGAAGGGATCTCAATCTCAAGGGCAAGACAACTTCTGAGCTGAAAACTAAGGAATATGGAGTAGCACTAGTATGGGTGTGGATAGATGTTTGATATGCCCAGAGGGCAGGATGAATCTATAAATGCCAATTACAACCAGTCTTGTTAACCATCTTCTCCATTATTCAAACAAGAGTCTTGTTTGAGGCTTTAGCTTGTCCATTACCTTGAGGGTAATAGGGAGTTGACCATTTTAGTCAGATTTGAAAATGTTAGCACAACACCTTCATAGTTTTGTTCTTGAAATACTTTCCATTGTCAACTACAATGGTAGAGGGAATGTCGTAACAAAAAATGAGGTGGTTCATGATGAACTTTGAAATTTGTGCACTAGTGACATAGGTAAGAGGAACAACCTCTACCCACTTCGTGAAGTACTTAGTGGCAGTAATAATAAAAATGTGGCCATTAGATGAATTAAGGGTAAGATTTCCAATGAGACCGAGTCCCCACTTTGAAAAAGGCCACGACATATTGATTGGCTACAAAGACTGTGACGGGGCATGTATCATATTTCCATACTTTCGACACAACAAGCATTTCTCAACATACGACAACAATCAGTTTCCATAGTAGGCCAATAATATCCTACTCTTAACAATTTTTTTATCCATTTCCATGCCACTTTTATGTTCCCCACAGATGCCTTCGTGTACCTCCTTAAACACTAAGGTAGATTCATCTAAATTAAGGCAACATAGAAGATTCCCGTCATAGCCTATACATAAAGCACACCCAAGTAGTAGGGTGTAGTGTGGGATAAGTGTTGGATAAGGTTTCATCATTCCAAGTTAATTATAAATTTCATTATACCAGGGGATAAAGGATGAAAAACATCACATACCAAACAATACTCGACATGTCATATGTTGGTGTCGTTAAATGATCCATGAAGAAAGGCATGTCATTTTTTCCAGGTGGGATGCGTAATAAAGAGACAATTGTGGCCATAACATCTATTGTACGACGATTATGTCCCCTAGGTATTTGCTAGAATGTGATATTTACGAATAATTCCTTCAAAGTTTCAACCATTTTATTATAAGGAATGAGCTTCTCATCCTTAACTTTGTACTCATCATTTACTTGTTTGATGATTAAAATAGAATCACCAATTACATTGATCTTCCTGATATCCCAGTGTATATCTATTTTCAACCCTACAATGAGATATTCATAGTTTACTTTATTGTTTGTACATGGAAAACCAATCATGAATGCTTGTGGAATTAGATCTCCCGGGAGAGTGATTTGCACAACTCATGCTCCTGAACCATGGAAAGTAAAGGATCCATCAATACATTTTCCATGTAATAGAATCCTCAAGAAACATTAGAGAAGTGTCCGGGAGTTCCAGACTCAATGGTTCATTTCCTGGAAAAGGGGCCTCGGCTAGTTGATCTGCCAATGCCTTCCCTTTGACCTTTGATTGACCTACTCGATATCAAACTCGCTAAGTAGGATGATCCAATTAGCCATCCTTCCTATAAGTGTAGGTTTAGATAACAAGTACTTCAATGTGAGTCGATAATTGAAATGATCTTGGTCTTATTATTTAGCAAATAATGAAAAAAAAATTGAAAAGCAAAAATGACGGCCAAACAAGAATTTTCAATTTATGGATAGTTGAGCTCATAAGTGATCAATGTGCATCTGAGGTAATAGAATAATTTTTCTTTCTAAATTGTATCATACTGAGCCAAAATCACGCCAATCATAAATTGAGTGGCAGAAATATACAACAATGGTTCATCAAAGACTAGGTAGCATTAGAACAAGGGGTTTAGACAAATATTATTTTAGCAAAGTAGATGTTTTCTATTACTCTGGAACCCAATGAAAAGCAACATCCTTCTTAAGAAGATGTGTGAATGAATGAAACTTGTCTGTGAGATGGGAGATAAATATTCGATAGCTTTGTTCTTCCCTGTAAACTACGCAATTGTTTGATATTCTTAGGAGGAGGCATTTTTGTTATGGCAGTAACCTTTGTAGGATCTACTTCAATTCCTCTCCTTGAAACAATAAAACCTAATAATTTTCCTTGTAGCACCTCAAAGACACATCTTTGAGTCGACCTTATAGTCTCTAAGATGTTGAAAGTTGCATCACAGATCATCAAATGGTCCTCTCTAGTCCTGGATTTTCCAAAGATGTCATCCACATAATCTTCCATTATATCATTTATCATATCGTGAAAGATGACAGTCATATCCCTTTGATAGGTTGCACCTACATTCTTGAGGCCGAAGGGCATGACTTGATAATAGAATATCCCCAAGGGGTAGTAAAATTTTCTTGTGTTGGTCTTCTTCTGTAATTATAATCTTATTATATCCCGAAAAGCTATCCATGAGGGATAAAATTTCATAACCGAGAAGATTATGTAGATGTTAGGAAGAGGAAAATCATCCTTAGGAAACTCTTTATTAATATCTCTAAAATTTGTTCATATCCCGATACCAATGGGATTCTTTTTTACATGGACTATATTGGAACTCCGTTCACGAATAATCAATAGGCTTGATGAAGCCTATTGCCAATAATTTTTCCATCTCTTTTTTTAATAATAGGAGACACGAGGATGCATCTTTCTAATCTTTCATTTTATGGGCTTTGCTTATTCATGTACAATTAGGTTATGCACTACTAATGAGGGATCTAACCCTGGCATGTCCACATAGGACCAAGAAAATATATATGAAAATTCATGCGAAGCATGATAAAGGTATTTTCTCTTGTTTTGAAAGTGAAGCTCCCAACTTGACCATTCTAGGTTACTCCTATGTTCCAATGTTCACATCTATAGTCTCCTCCACTAGCGATTTGGATTATTCCTCCATACACGTAGGATTGGGGGAGATTAAGATCTTCATCTAAGGGTGTCTCAATGAGATTTTCACCCTTAGAGTGGTCACTTTTTATGTCCAAAGGATGTTTCTATTTGTTTTTCCGTAAGTTCCTCAAAGAGGTTTTCACTATAGGACTTGGAATTTTTCTTTTTACAAGGCTTCTCTGAAGATATATTTCCCTTGTTTTTATTTTGATTTTTCTGACCATGAAGTTCAGCCTCCTCCCAAAGTACGTACATGCATCAATATTAATGGAGAATCCTTTCTTATGATCACCAACAGGAATGTCATCATGGAGACCCATAAACTCACCAATTTCTTCGTCATTTTCAAAGAAGTCGATTGGTACATGTTGTTGTTGGTCCCAATGGACAAGGGAAGGATAGAAAGATTTAATTCAAGAATGGCAGGGGATATGGTTAATATAGCCATGTCATAAAATAAGTTTCGTAGAGGAAAGGTCTTCGTAAATACTACACCGAATTTGTTTCTCTTTCATAATCGGATGAACTATCTTCTCATTTAGAAGAGTTTGCTTCACTTACGAAGGATTGGACCCATATGGTCGGATACCAATACCATACTTACAAACCTTGCAATGTGGTATTGGAAGATCTTCCTCGCATACCTTGTTCATTTATGTCGCATCCATATCCTTTGTATCCCATAACATACATCATTTTATTTGGGATAACATACTTGGGTGATTGATAACATGGAGCCATTTCATCATCCAAGGTCGGGATATAATATTTTCAAACAACTTCTCATCCTTGAATAGACCACTAGGAGTAAAAGTGTCAATGTTACAATGCTCTCGGGACCATTGATATTTGTAGTTGGGCCTACCTCGTGTCTTGGGTGATAGGGGGAGTTTGGAAACTAAAAGGGCTTGTTGGAGATCATATTCTCTGTAGCCATTTGCAATAAATTTCATCTCCCATGAAGAAAAGGGAGATTCTGATGTAGAAGAACCATCCTTATGAGAGCCCAAGGTATCCAGATCAACGCGTGAGGTAAGCACCTTTGATTGAACTTGAATGGCCATTTCTGTAGAAGGACATTCAAATGTGGTGGGAAAAT
Organism: Taxus wallichiana var. yunnanensis; assembly: GCA_018340775.1. Classification (NCBI taxonomy): domain Eukaryota; kingdom Viridiplantae; phylum Streptophyta; class Pinopsida; order Cupressales; family Taxaceae; genus Taxus; species Taxus wallichiana. The sequence goes on along the minus strand of CM031238.1, from coordinate 55,714,468 downwards.
AACTTGATAATTCTCTGCAATGAGAAAAGGGTTGAGGATCCCCGAATGGTAAGATTTTATGCTTTAAGGTATAACTTTAGACACTGATGGTACGTGGAAGGCATGACCTACATGACATGAATCCATGGTCGAGGAGCATGTTGTAAGGAAGTTCCAAGTCCAAAACATGGAACTTTGTGTCATGAGTAGTAGGCCCCACTTCCATAGGAAAATTAACCATGCCATCTGATTTCCACTCTTTATTATCATAGGCCTTGATGGTGATGACCTTTGGTTCTACATTGGCATTAATGTGGCCTAATTGTTGAGCCCCTTTTAGAGTACAAATATTTAGGCCTGATCTACCATCCACAAGAACCCTTTTTATCTTCTTATGATGGAAAATGAATTCAATATGTAAGGGTAGATTATGCGTAGGATTCTCTTCAGGAATATCTTGATGACTAAAGGTTTTGTACTCACTAGGAGCAATCATGCGACCAAGGCTTGAAGTGCATAGGATCAATATCAACTATCACACCCGACCCTTGTATCATTTTGTAAAGGATGTCTTTGTGAACATTAGATATTTTGGGAAGATCTAAGATCAAAATATTAGCATTTCTCTTCTAAAGTTGTTATAAAACGTCATAATGACTATCTTGAGGGGTAGGCAGAGGATTTTATGGGATAATGAGGTGAGCGGTCACATTTCCATGGCACACTCTCTCACTTTAATATTAATAGTTTTGATATGTTAAATAGGTGGGATAACACAACCAATTAGAGAATCAAAAGGATTATTGGTTTTGGAAACATAGTTGGTACTCTTGTTTTGGGAAGACTGACCTTGATATGAATTTTCCCCTTTATTATGCTTAGGGAAAGGTTCCTTGTAAATTCCCAAGTTTTGATTGGAATGCTTGCTAGGTCCTGGGAAATCCATCTCCGCATCTCTGTCATCGATTGTATCTTGTATGAAGTGCTTTAACTTCATACATTTATCAATCTTATGACCACTAACATGATGAAACCCACAATACTCATGTTCTTGGAACCCTATCAAACCCTATCAAGATCTCAATAAGAAACTCAGGGAATTCCATATTCCCATATTCCAAACCAAGGAGGATTCCATCATTTGGAAAGAGGAAGACTCAGAAATTATTCTATTAAATCTGCCTATAGACTTCATTTTAAGAAAGACTTCCAAAAAGAGTATTGGGGTAAGTTATGGATTAAAGATCTGATTCCTAAGATCAATATTTTTTACTGGTTGGCTGCCCAAAATAGAATCCTGACTGTTGAAAATCTTATAAAAAGAGGAATGCAGATCCCTAATAGGTGTTCTCTTTGTCGGAAAAGGGAAGAAGATGTGAATCATCTTTTTTTACTTTGTCCTTTCTCTGAAGGAGTTTTTTCTCTGATTCTGAGCTTTTCAATATGCATTGGATTCTTCCCTCGAATATTGAGGATTGTTCCACTCAATGGGAGAGCCCATTTAGATTTCCTTTTCGGCCTGGGCTTGGAAGATTTCTCTACCTCATATTTTATGGGGACTGTGGAAAACAAGGAATGATAGTGTTTTTAGAGACTAGAAACCTCTGATTGGGGTTGCTAAAAGGAAAATTCAAAATGCCTTTAAGGAAAATCTCAAATTGTTTAAAGGAAAAATGAAAAACCCATGCCCGAAAGGGGAACAGGAAGTTCTGGATAATTTCACCTATAGTCAGGTCAAGAGAAAATCCCAGGTAAGGTTGTTAGCTGGATTAAACCTTTGGGAAATACGATCAAGATCAATTTTGATGGAGCCTCAAAGGGAAATCCGGGTCAAGTGGGGGAGGGGGCATCTTAAGGAATAGTGAGGGTGATTGGTTATTTGTCTATGTTGGACCCCTGGGTAAACAAACTAATAACATGGCTGAAGCTAGAGCCCTCCTTTGGGGTGTTTTGATCGCTAAGGAAAAAGGCCTTAAGGACATTCAGATTGAAGGTGATTCCTTAATTATTATAAAATCTCTTCTCAATAAAAGTAAGATTAATTGGCCGATAAAAATATTATCCAAGACATCAAGGAATTGCTAAAGTCCTTTGATAAGATTTCTATCAATCATATTTTGAGGCAGGGAAATAAATGTGCGGACAAGATGGCAAATGTGGGAGTCCTTTGTAATGAATACAAAATCTGGTGCAAAGGGGAGAGATTACCCTCTAATATTAATGATGAAATCATTAAGGAAAAAAGGTGCTAAGTTTCATGATGCCGGCATGAGCGGGGCAAGTATTTCAGGAACCAAGATAGATTATACAAAAACCACTGTGTCTTTTTGAACTCGGTTTGGAAGAACAATTTGTGGTTTGTGATAAGTTTTAGCTGGAAAGGCAACTTTGATAAAGTCCAGATGGGTGGCAACAGGATTCGTGTGGAACTGCGCGAAATAATATAAAAGAAAGCAACAGGGATCTGTGGAACAAGCTAAAAGTTGGGGGATTTAGTAATTTTATTGCTAAATTACATGGTCACGACCCTGCTCTTTCCAAGGATTTTGGTCAAGCATGGAAAGATGGGGTTTTTACTATGTTCGTGGTGTGGAGGTCGAGGTCTCGGAGGCCAATATTGCTAGGGTGATAGAAATGAAGATGGATGGTTTAAAAATCTACAAGGAAAGAACCTGCAGAGACCTTGAGATTGAGCGGTTTTTGTTGGCAAGGAGACTTGTTTTTTCTTCACTGATGGCATTGCTCATTCGTGTATCCCTAGTATCTGGAAGGATGTCTACCTTCAAGTTATGAAGTATATCACTCTAGAGGGTAAGTATAGAAAAATATATACTCATCACATCACCTTCCTCAACATGTTTCATCATAAGTTTATGGTCGCATTCCTTTTTTCCTGGCTACCTCTCTTTCAAACTCGTTGATGGCATTCTAGAACAAGAAATCCGAGCTGCCCCTTCATGAGGGTTTGATTCTTCTTCTGTTTGAGAATGGTAAGCCTGGTTCTAGATCACCCATTGGTCTCTATACTTTGGAGGAGCATGAAGAGGATGATGACATTACCCTGGTGGAATGTCTTACAAAGATGAAAGAGGGAAAAACTATCCCCAAGGGGATGGTACTTGATAGAGATTATAAGGAGGGTGTTGTCGGGAAGCCAATGCTTCCAGGAAGAATGAGTGTGTGGGTGATCCCATTGTTTTCAAAGAGTGGAACAAAAAGATGGTGTACTTAGAGGGGGTCCTCAAAGCTATGGAGGACACAAATGAAGGAAAAGGGAATCCATCTTGAATATCATAAATATTTTGAAGAAGATGGTTTCGGACTAGGTTCAGACTAAAAATCAGATGCAGGAGCTAGAGACTTAGGTCAAAGTGCTTCTAGATAGAGTGGAGGAGATCGAAGGAGAAAAGAAAAGGAGGAGATTCAACCTCCATATCAGCAGCTCGGAGGAAGATTAGATGGTGGCTCTTTCTAGTTTCCTAGTTGGTCTGTTGCTAGCTATGGTCTTCTGGTGGTTTTTCTGTCACTACTAGGCGGTTTTGTAGTTTCCTGAACTTTTTTTGGCCTATGGGTGAACTATGATGCCTTATTTCTTCAATGTCTTTTTTTTTTTCCTTTTGGGGGTCTTGATCCTGCGTTGTAAGAGTTAAGCCTGTTTAACTCATTTTTATGGGACCTTTAAATTTGGATGTGCCTTTCTTGTTTTTCTCTCTTGGGCTTTGTTTTCTTTATCTTTCGGTTGTATAGGGTTCCTGATCCCTTCAAAAAAAAATTTACCTAATCTAATAATAAAATTTCTTAGAACCATGTTGGTTTCGCTCATCATCTTCGTAAGGTATAGTGTTCAGAATTTAACCATGTTTACCACCTCTAACTATTTTAATATAGACAACAAGGAATCCGTTAGATGGGTGAACGTGTGATGATTAAATTCAAGTGGTGTAGTCCCTTTGGTAATTTTCAAAGGAATGTTATTTATAAATACACGTACACATTTAGAATCAGTTATACCATCACCTATGACATTTTTATTCTTATTTTGAAAGAACTTCGGTTTATCTATAGGCTTTGATTTGTGGTTATCTCTTGAAAAGGCTTTAAGGTCCCTTTAGCTAATAACATTTTTTCAATTTGGCTACCTTTTTCTATAACCTCTTTAAAGGTGTTTCCATAATGCATTTGCAAGTGGAAAGTAGTCTTAGGGTGTAGATTAGGCATAAAAATGCTAATAATTTGTTTCTATGGTATGGATCAAGGGAAGTGACTAGCTAACCCTCACCATTTTTGTAAGAAAATAGTGAAGTTTTCATTATTTCTTTGTTTTACATTGCATAAATCTATCTTGGTGATGTCACTTTCCACGTTAAAGGAGAAGTGACGTACATATGTTTATTTTAATTAAGCTATGTAGTAATTGAACCTTTAGGTATGTGTGAAAACCATTCGAGCACTTTTCCCCTAGACTCGTGGGAAGAGGTGAATGAGATAGTTATCACTATATGTGACCTCTTGACATGCCATAAAGAATTCTTTGATGTGGTCTCGTAGATTAGCTTTACCTTTATACTTATTAAACTTTGGACAATCAAAGTGATGAGGGAAAGGTGTTCTCAACATAACTCTATCAAACGGATATGGGCATAGCTCTTCAAATTGATACTTCTTGATATGTCCCACATTGCCTTCTTGCAAATAAGTGAGTGCGTTCTTCATACATAACCATTCTTGGTCAAATATTTGACCACGTGAAAGTGAAGTGACATATATACACGGTTAAGTCTAGATGTTTCACCACCTTTATTATCATGTATAATTCATGATACACATCTTTATGTTTTTCTTGATGAGGAGTTTTTGTATAAAACTCATGATACAAAGCTCTAGGTTTTCCCTATCTTGGAGTCTTCATATGCTCGTTGTTGATATGTGAATCTAAACTTTCTAATTAACAAGTAAGATCTTGTATTTTTGTTCTATTATAACCTCTTAGTTTTGTGTCTCTTTGTGATTTTCATGAGGAGGGGGTTGTTCATGATTGGCATGTTCCTCATGATCCTCACAATGAATTTTAACAATGGGGATGCAATAACGCCATTATTTTGAGAAGGCACTTCTTCCTCATTCCATTGGGCAAGTAGAAGCATTTACTTGGTTTTATGATTTCATCAACATTATGAAGTGGATGGTCTACTTCTTCCTCTCCACAAACCATGTTTTTGATGAGAGTATGATCAAATGTATTTGGCAATTCAGCCCTAACTCTATGACATGCGTAAGGAGTTAATTCCTTTATTGAAACATAAATGTATCCATGTGGATGGGATCAAATTCAAAATCATTCCGAGTATAGTTCTCCTCATCACCACTATGGTCAACCATGTTATCCCTAATCTTTGATGCCCCATCCTTGTGATAGGAGGAATAATGAGAAATTTTTACTAAGGTTGATTAAAATGGACCCTAGGAAAAACCAAGCGGGACGACGTCAAATCATCACAAAGAATGCCAAATAATGAATGGAAAAGAATCCAAAGAATCAAGGAAATATGAATCAAGGATACCAAATAATAAATAATGATACACTGATATGGAACTGTATAGTAAGAAGTATCTAGGACAAATAAATCAAGTACAAGACCAAGATCCAATCACAAGAATAACTACTCCCTACGTTCTCAAAGATAGGTTTGGTGCAATAATGAAACACACAATGTCAATACTTAGATCAAGTTTGGGATAAACAATACCTAAGTACTAAGATGGTGTTGACGTGATTTCCAAACAAGGTATACTTAAACAAGTTTAAACACCCACAAAGTCTAAGTCTTGAAAATGGAAGCTACAAATGTGAGCAACGTAACAACACAATTTGGACATGTTAATCAAGCTTTGTAGACAAAGAAAGATATTAATATCAAAATTATGTTGACATAATGTGAACAACGTAATGACAACACTTTTTAAAACTTAAGGCAATATGAGAATTAAAACAAGGTCTAAGTATATCAAGAAGTTGATAGTTATGCGAGAAGTGTAACAATATAACTTAAAACCTTAAATCAAGATTCACCAAGGAAACAAGATATAAGTATCAAAATTGTATTGATATAATGCGATCAGCATAAAAACACAAGAGGAAGTCAATGATGAGACAACCTAGCTACAATGATCATGAGTCTCAATATGGATGTGAGACAATGGCTATCAAAACATGAAGACATCATTCACTTTCAACACTCACATTACAACATTGCAACCTAGTCATGTGAGTATAATACAAAAGTGGTGGACATGATTATTTTTATATGCACACGTATGTATGCTCTCTTTGTCCCAAAAAAGGGAAACAAGAAAACAAAGGAGTAAACCAAGTGGTGATGAAAAATACTTAGTGTAACTTTAGTAGAGTTTCACCTTGTCTTATGACAAGGTAGAAACTAGGAAAAGTGATGCCTTGTAAGTTTCATGATGAATAACACACGGCGCAAAATTCAATGATATCTCCCCTTTTTCAAATAACAAGGTTTTGACTTTGAAAAAGTTTTTTTGTGAGAGTTCTTTAGAACACGATGGATAAATTCAATTTGACCCCAATGCCAAATGGCTTCCTAGGATTTTTTTCACAAACTCACCAATTATTACCTAAGAGAGGTACGCATTTCTAGAATAAATCCTAGACAATGGACCATTACCCCACAATAAAATTAATGATAGAGGCCTCATATAGGTAACTTGAAGCTTTTCTCACATGGGTTTTCAACTAGTCAAGTAGGTAGTGAGGAACTTCCTATTTCATCCACCAGTTCCCTCAAGGTGTGGACTACTTTGGGGTTCCTATGGTAATCCTCATAATGAGTTTTATGGCTTATGCCAAGATACTTCCCATAGTTTAAAGCGGATGATCCGTAGCTCTTATCCAAACCTGCAAATACAATGTTTTGAATAGTGGTGTGTTTTTTATCTTTTAAACTTAATTTGGTTTAGCACACCATTGGTAACTTGCAAAAAAATGTATTTAGTATTTTTTTAGATCCTTTTTTATAAGTGAATTAGGTCCTGCACTCAAAAAGCTAGTAGTTTTATAATAAATCCAAAATATTATGAAAAGAGGATTAAAGGTTGTTTTTGATTCTCAAGATCATCCAAGATGCAAGAGAAGAGCATACAAAACAATTAATCCAACTAGATATAAATCGAAAACTTTAATTCAAATGAAAATTAAAATGCTTTATGAATAAACGAACACCTAGTAGTCTCAAATAAAAGCTAAATCTACCATTAACATCATGATAAGAGCTTAAAGGAAATAACTAACTTAATTGCATAAACATGAATAAAAGTACTTAATGTTAACCATTCCTACTCTTTTAATGTATGATTACTTCTAAACATGAGCCTCTTTAGATCATGAGTAATTAAATTTGTGTTGATCTCCAAAGAGAGGGAAGGATCTCACCAATAAATGGCTACAAGGCCATACTTAGATCTTCCTTTCTACTCAACAATGAGAGAATGGATGTAAAGATGAAGTAGTTATTCCAAAAATGGAGAAGGCTCTTATCATAAGCTTATAGATTTCACTAAGTGTGGTGTAAGTGTGAAATAATGTAGGAGGGTGATGTGGGAGCATCACTCCATTCTGTACATATGGTTAGTAGTAAGGAAATTTTGGTTTTAAAATGTGTCATTAGGTCTAGCAAGTCCTTTTACATCCTTTAGGTGTGCTAGTTTGTGTTTGGACCTTTCAAATTCAAATTCTACGACCATTTTTGGTTTTCTTAGGAGTTTAGAAGAATTTTAGTGGTCAATCATAGTGTGTCAAGGTTGAAATAGGTGGTTTAGAAGTCATAATAAGTGTGTTAGGGGTTAAGTCCTTGAGACTAGCCAAATCTCAATGATGTATGCAAAGTAGTCATATGACCATGAGGTCTTAAATTATCGTATTCGATTGAAAACTTATTAGAGAAGGTATAAAAACCAAATTGTAATTTTTTCTTATCATTCCCATTCGAATGGAAATCAATGTAAAGCTTCCAAGGAGAGTTGGTAATGTTTTTATGTAAATTATATTTGTGTTTGGTATTTTGTGCATGTTAAATGCTAATGAACACCGGTACATGTTTGGATAAGAGATTATATTGATTTATGTTAAGAATATTTAACAAGTTTTTCAAGATTTCAGTGTTGAATATCATGCATTTTTGAGAGGAAGATTACAAACAATTTGTGGTGAGCATCTTTGACAAGATTTTGAAACTTCATTTGCTTGTGAATTAGCATATGTTAAGTGCAAGTTGTGGAATCTTGTAACATAAGCATGAGATTTAATAATTAAGCTAATATCTATGTGGAGGAAGAAATTTAGGTTTTAATAGGAGATAATACTTGTTTTTATTGGGATCTTGTTGATAAGAATCTCTTCTTGAAACACCCTATAATAGAGCATTGCCCACAATCAAGTATATAAGACAAGAGCGAGTTGGAGGTATTTTCATGATGAGGGGTGTTTCACCAACCTTAATTCATACAAGACACTCTATAGATAGCTTATAAACTTGGTAAACTCAGTTTATTGTCACTATAGAGTCCTCAACTTCTTAAAACGGATGAAACCCATGTTACGTGTATGCATGCATTGACATTTCTGAGGAATGAGAACATAACAAGAGGTAGGGGAATATTCAAGAGATGATAGACATTCTGATAGTTACCAAGGTCATTACATCCCTTTCAAATTTTTTAGAAGAGTGGATGTAATCCAATTAGTTTATAAATCATTATTTTTTTCTAGTTAAAAATTCATTTTTCTCAAAAATAAACCTTGGAATCTCCTTGAAATTTTGTAGGAACCACTACAAGGGTTTTGGTTAAGTTTCGAGGAGGAGATAGATCAAATCATTGATTGCAATTCGAATAATTCTTGGCGATTGGTTTGGGATAGTGTTGACTAACTAGTAGAGACTAGAGGTTGGAAAAGAGTTAGTAAATGGGGATCCAATTATAAAGGTATGACTTGATAATTTATACTTGTGATCTTATTATCCTCCCAAACATTTCCTTGAAGGATTAGACCCTAAGCTAACTCTAAAATTTTAGAATTCCATGATAGTGAGAGACCTAAGGAACTGTGGAGTACAAAGTGACTTGAGCAAGTAAGAGAAAGAGGAGGGTTAGGGAGAAATTCAAAAGGGATAACCTTGTGAGTGTAAAAACTAGTTAGAGTACTCATAGACCAATATTTTACATAATTTTTTTGTCATTATATGCTTAAATAGTGAGAAGATGTTGACAAATCTGCTCTAGGACTCGAAGAAGACCTAATCGAACTTTGCAAGCCAAAAGAGTAAAGGAGTGATCTCAAACTATGAAGAGTTGAAATTTAGGATTTGAAATCTTGGGCACACATTCTAACTGATAAAGGGGATTTGAACACATATTCATATCATGATGGTGATGCTATGTTTCCCCAAATCTGTGATTAGCAAGGTTTTGAACTTAAGATACTAAAGGGGTAGTTTAGAAACTACAAAAGGAGAAATTAAAGTGTATAATCTTTATCATCAAATGCATGTTGGAGCCTCACTTTTTTACATTCTATAACAAGTTGTTTCTTCTAGAAAACATGAAAGTGAACTTAAAAATCTTGGAAAAGGATCCTATATAGGACAATGGAGTATGTCTCATCGGGCATGCCAAATGTGTGTAATGAAAATTTTGTTAAAGCTTTGAAGATGGGGTAAGAATATCTAAAGAAACCCCAAAATCTTTGGAACAAATAAATCAAATGACCATTAGATTAGAGATAAGCAAGAGCTACCTATTTATATGCATATATAAAGCTTGAAACAAAAAATTAACCTCTAAACATGACTATATTAGTTCTCTACTCCATGAAAGCTATCTATAAATGAACCTATTAAAGCTCTAACAATTAATTATGTGTTTATTGATGTTTCAAAATATTAAGAATGGAAGCTCACCATTAATGGCTTCTCCCATTTACCTAAAGCTTTGAAAGGATTAGCAAATAACAAGTAAATATCTCAAATAAACTATGAAATGACTCTTGAAGACCTAAGCATGACCTAAATCAGAAATAAGAGAGAGAGAGAGAGAGAGAGAGTTTTTAGGAAAAGGTGGGAGGGGTACCCCTCTATTTATAGTTTTTGGTTTGGAGAAATGGGTGCTTTGGATGCATGTGGGACTAAAAAGGAGTCAAAAAGGTGATTTTAGAAAAGCACATTAGGAGGTGTGAACTAGATTTGGAAGGCTAAGTGGCTATTTGGAAGGTGAGATATTTTTTTAGAAAGTCAAACTCTCTTTAGAAATTCAATAAGAGGGTTAATTAACCTAAACAAGGTTAATTAAAGGGAAACAAGCTTATAGAAGTTGGTTAGAGAGGGATTAGCATATTTAGGGGGTTTAGAAGGGGTTAGAAAGGCTATATTACTAGTGTAGTGTAGTAAATGAACACAAGACTAGGATAGTTAGTATGATCTTAGTAATAAGATCATGTAGACCAAATTATAGGTGTCTACATTTGCCCCTCTTTGAGGTGATGTGTGCAACGTCACTTCAAAGAAAGTAGACAAACATAAACAAGTAGAAAATTTTGAAGGGGTAGAAGAAAAATTAGTAGGATGAAGGATGCCCCCTCGAGTGTCGATGGGGTGATGGAGGAACTCAATCGACGATCGAAAAGAGGACAAGAAAGAAAAATATGCGAAGAAAGGGGAGATAGAAGAGAAAATAACAAGGAAAAGGGACTTTGAGCTATCCACAAGGCATTGCTATATAAACAATTCTATTCATCATATTACTAGTAATCTTCATCATCGGTCCTTATTAAAATATAAGCATACGACAAAAGTGTAAAATGACATGAAAAGACAAGATACAAATAATTGTCCATTGCTAAAAATGGCCAACTCCATGCAACATACATGAATGTAATGCAATACGAGAAGTAAACAAACTCACTTAATAGGGAAATAAGTATAATTACACACACTCAAACCAACAACGTTTAAGATGGTTGCACAAATATTTTGTTATCGAGCTACAATCCCAAATGTTTTGATAAATGAAAAGGGTTTAAAATGATTCCCCAAGAAAGTTTTATATGTAAGGGAAAGGATGGGGGACACTTAGGTCTGATGAAAAAGTAGTGTGCACAACAAACAATACCAGAAAACTCATGCCCCAGAGTATCGACAAAGTAAGTAGTGTAGCTTTTGTAAATGGTTTGGAGATTCAGATGATTTGTGAGTCATTGTTTCAATACATGTGGAAATGCCAACAAGATCTGAGATGAATGCCATGTGAAAGACAAATTTTAGCCGCAAATGAGTTGATTACCAATTTTAGTCCATTTTCAAAGTTTTCACGATTTTTTTCTTTTTTTTGTATGGTTTTATAATTTTTAAATTTTTGATTAGTCAGAATAATTTAGGAAATGGAAGATCACCTAAAATCACGCAAAAATGCCCCATTGCGAAGAAAAGGGTGTCGAGATAGCGAAAAAAATGCCTTGGTGAGAAGAAGAATGAGCCAAAAATAATTATTTAATAAAAATAATTATTGTGACGAGAAAAATAGAAAAAAAAAAAAGAAAATGGCGGAAAATAACACCGCATATTCATAAACTACTCTAGGAAAATAAATGAATGACGCTAGGTAGCACTTTGTGCTCTAGCGTAACGAGCGAAAATTAGTAAAAAAAATTATTTAAATATAAATATAATTATTTTGGTGAGAAAAAGACATGTTAGAGTGATCACAATGGAGAGAAAAAGCCCCAAGGGCATCACGGTAGCCTAATATACCAACCGAGGGGTAAATCATGAAAGGAACGATAACTAGATCATACCAAGCCAAGAAAATAGATGCTAATCAAACACCATGATCAATAAGATGAAAGCAATTCACCAAAATAACTTTACATAAAACCTTTGCAAACAAATGAGAAACAATATCATATATTATTATGGAACTCAATGCAATACATTGAGAATGGGCCTTGCTTAAATAGGAAAGGAATAACAATCTAAGAACCAGTCAAGGTCATAGATCAAGCCATAAATCAAGGAAATAACTAGTCATCAAAGAACTAGTCAAGAACATAGATTTAGGAGAGAACTAGACATCAAGGATCTAGTCAATACCGTAGATCAAGGAAAGAACTAGTCAATACCATAGATCGAGGAAAGAATTATACCTAACAACTAGATAATATCTCCTAATATATAAATAAGATAAAAGAAATATTCACACACATAAGTGGGTGAGGATAAATACAAGAAAGGTAAATAAAGTACCTAGGTGAACATGAGCTAAGGTAAATACCTACTCTAACACCCCCTTAAGTGAAGCTAGGAGCCAAAATAGAAGTGGCATGTCCACAGTATGAGTCCCGGCAACTAGGCCTGATGAGGTACTCATGTACAATAATTGGGAAAAAGGGACACCGCAAGGTACCCAAAACCAATAACAACAAAGTAAAGAGACTAAAGACCCGCTCCAAGGCATCCCAAGAAGCTCAGCTCAAAAACTCGTACAATGCTAAAGAATTTTGGTGTGCACTGTGGTCTAAATCCACTGTTCGATCACAAAACTCAAAAATAATTGACACTAGGCTCCACCAGAATAGCTCCATACAAGGAGACTATCAACGGAGTGATGTCGAAAGTGCAAAAAAACACCAAACATAATTCGATCAAGTACTGCAAATAGGTGTGCCACGATCCAAGAACAATAACCAAAGCAACAAGGTAATGACACAAAATCCAGTGTCACGATCCAAGAAAATCCAAGGTAATAAGGCAAGGACACAAAACCCGAAGAAGCAAGATCAACACCACACCCTCCCATACTACTGAATGGGTGGAGTGGCGCTACAAATTTGTATGAGTTGTCAAAACAACTACTCAAACACTGACAAACTAACACTGGGCTCCACCAGAATAGCTCCCCCACAAGAGAGACTATCAACATGCCAAAAGTGTCAAAAATACATATACAAAATCTCTCAATAAACAAGAGAGATACACTACACCTGCTAAAGAAAAATTCTCAAAACAAGAAGCATCACAATGCATAAGGTATATAAAGTGGAGCAAGAGGTCGAATGGTGGAGGATCCACACCTGTAGAGTCCTCTCAACGAATGCCTATGTCACCGCCACGAGTGATCAAATATCCACCCCAAATCAACACGGATGGATGAAGAAGATGCCTGCATATGACTTGGTGCAAAATGCACAATGGGTGCATGCAAAAGAACATCAGAATGTGTGTCAGGTTGATCATGTCGACAACTAAAATCTCAGGTTTCTCAAGCCTGAGTGAAGGTGAAAAACTCATGTGTTTCTCATGATCCTCAGAAAGAGTCAAGTGAACAAAAAAGGAGCTATATCAATTTGTGATCCCAATGAAGTATCTGCTCGAAAGCCAATATCATGACGAGAACTCCACTTAACATGTGGAATAGAGGAAACAATACCATATGAATGTCTATCAATGACTCTGCTAGTGAGACCCATAGAACGAAGCATGTGAGAACTGAATGCAATGGTATGCTTCTTAAAAATCCATGCAGCTGAGTAGAAGTAGGATACACAACATGTGGTACTATAATAGGCACAAATGTGGAAGAGCATGCAGTAACAAGCTTCATAGGTGTATGAGCATCAAGAGCAGGAACAAACTCAAAGACTGACATATCAATGTCAGTGGGTTCAGGAGCAATAGCTGCAAGTGGACTAGGAGCATGGATATGGCTGTCCACAATATGATGGTGATGTTGTAGGCTAGCAAGTTTGTTCTGCAGGGAGTGTATTATTGTATCCTTATCGTGAATGAGTGATTGTAGAAGAGAATTTCACTTCTTGAGTGATCTATTTTCTTCCACAAATTTTACAATATCCTCTTGAAGTCCACATACTTTAGAGAAAAGCATATCATTCTCAGAATCCATGATAGGTACAAACTGCAACTCCCAAAAATTTAGGACGTCGGGCTCAACCAAAATTGCATCCACAATTGATTACAACACTCCTCCATATTTGGCACTTTATAATTATAGTGCAAGTCTCAAAATAAATAACTCCAATGGAAAGAGCATGAAAAAACAAGCACTTTTGTAAAAATGGCACTCAAAACCGAGTTACCGATCAAAAGATACAAGCTTTTTAATATTTTGCTCTGTTATTTATTTTAGTTGCCACTGAAACAAAATAAATTGTTGTTGCCTTCACCACACAAATAAAATTAAAGGGGGCTGAAGTTAAGCACCTACTCTCATATGACCATACCATATGACCAAGGGCTAAGGATTTTAATGGGTGTCTCGAAAAATCCAATGCACTCCAAAACAATCCTGTGATTTCTTTTCTAGTGGGCACGAATCCTAAGGTGAGCCAGTGTGCTTCTCTGCACCAACAAAAAAAACCACAAAAACTCAAGGTTATCATTCCTTTCATGGTATCAGTCAAGCCGCATTTACTTTCGTCACACCAAAATTTTGAGCTTTTGGTGTGACAGCAAGTCATGCATCTCTGATACCAGGTAGTTAAGCGTGCCGCCCCAGAGTAGTTCTAGGATGGGTGACCTCCCAGAAATTCCCAGTGTCACTTCCTCCTAATGTTGTTGGGCCTAATTGGGTGTATACCCAGCTCCATCGTGCGGGAGGGTATTGGCGTAGCAACTGATTAACACGATGAGATCCCTCTCCACCATAAGTTCGAGCTTTTGGTGTGACAACAAGTCATGCAGCTTTGATACCATGAAAGGAACGATAACCAGATCATACCAAGCCAAGAACACAGATGCTAATCAAACACCATGATCAATAAGATGAAATCAATTCACCAGAATAACTTTACATAAAACCTTTGCAAACAAATGAGAAACAATATCATATATTATTATGGAACTCAATGCAATACATTGAGAATGGGCCTTGCTTAAATAGGTAAGGAATAACAATCTAAGAACCAGTCAAGGTCATATATCAAGCCATAAATCAAGGAAATAACTAGTCATCAAAGAACTAGTCAAGACCATAGATTTAGGAGAGAACTAGACATCAAGGATCTAAATCAATACCATAGATCAAGGAAAGAACTATACCTAACTAGATAATATCTCCTAATATCTAAATAAGATAAAAGAAATATCACACACATAAGTGGGTGAGGATAAATACAAGAAAGGTAAATAAAGTACCTAGGTGAACATGAGCTAAGGTAAATACCTACTCTAACAAATCAATCATAACTAATTCATTTATATCATAGCTCTTACAAATTTTCACCGCAAGCGAGTGTGAGAGCATTGGAGTGAGATGGCAAGGCTACCGAGTAGGAGGAGATGAGCATATCACATCTGGGAGTACCTTTGAGATGTAGCAGATGGACCCTACGTGAGTGCCCTATCCCTGCTTTGTCCTTTTAGCATTTAATGTCATTTTTTAGCATTTTTAGGCTAGTTAGGGTGAATTTTGACGTATGTGTGTGCGCGCATGCATCAAAACTATGGGTACACATAGGCGTACCTATCGAAATGCATGTACGCGCATGCGTCAGGAAGGGTAAAATAGAAACATGTGCTTGTGCGTCAACTAGTAGGCGCATGCGTCGTCGAACTAGACACGTATGCATCTTGCATAGCCGCAGTGATTAGGTTAGGAAAGGGGTGGGCGTACACGTCGAGATGGAGATGTAGGCATTGAAATGGAGGCACACATGCACTATGTGCATGTGGGCTGCGTATATGCTTTGACAGTGTGCATGCGTCGAAGGAGGCACACATGAACTAGGAAAATTATAGAAATTACCCTTACAAACAATTAGCCAAGTATAGATGAAAAATAGACTAGGTTGTTGTAGAAAGTGAAAATTAGTATGTTAGATGAATGAAAGAAGAATTTACTAGAAAACTAGATAGAAGTAGATAGAAATGTAACCCTAACACATGTATCATTTGTTTGTGTGCAGTGGATACTACCCATCCTTCACACCCGAGAGAGATACGGTCATCTTGCTGCAATAGAGGCACAGTTTGACAAGGAGGATAGGAAGATACTAGATATCCTCCTATATGTTATAGGGCTAGCCTATGTGGCTGATATGCCACAGATTACATTGGATCATGGCCTCCCGACAGCCCATAGGCGAGCGAAGGCATAGCAAGATTCAAAGGTGTTTCTTAGTCCCTACTAGCGAGATTACCATCACCTTGGAGGACATATAGTGCATTATGCGGGTCCCCATCCAGGAGAGTCGATTTAGTACTCGAGTCACCACTTGATATCAATCATTGCATTCTAGAGCTATTCGAATTCCAACTATACCGCATCACGGGATGACAATCAGACTATCGCGATGCATATATGATCTCGAGCTTGATCGGGTTGTAGTTTATTTGATGGATTTTCTCAATGGAGTTTTACTCCCTGACAAGACCGAGATCTTTATTTCATCTTGGCCTCATTGGGGTGATACACGTATTGATTAACGGTGAGACCTCTATCACTGGGGCAGTGCAGCATACATCGGTGCACTTATACTTGTATCTACATTTAATTACATACTACCATCGAGAAGATGGGAGGACACATTAGATTGTTATAGATTTGGGCATGGGACCATATTGCTATTTGTCATCCCTCAGGTGTATTGAGGGTTCAAGCTCCAGAGGAGCCTTCTTAGGTTCCGATTGGGGATGATGTGTGGCCACACATGGGAGATTCATACCATTACCATTGAGATTTGGATGACCTATAGCAGGCCGCAGTAGTATGGAGGCCATACAAACACTTTCAGTGGCCTCAGGATGGCCTAGAGCTCAAGATAACGGCGGTTGAGAACTTCATGCTAGGAAGTTGCAGCTATATGCGGGAGTTTTACGAGGGTTGATTGGTGCTAGAGACAGTTTGGCACTACACGGGATGTACCCAGCCGATATGTGGTATGCTCGTAGGGCCAAAAATTACTTTGACATGGGGACACCAATAACTAGGAAAGAGCATTGACCACCTATTTATAGGCGTGCCACTATGTGGGTACCTTTGAGATAGGTCGAGATTTATGTTGCACACCGAGTATGCTCCCTAGTATCACACAAAGATTACCTCATTGATTGATGATTCTCGAGAGCCGCATATGATGTAGGAGTGAGAGAGCCTCTAATGGGGCCTCCTAACAGTGATGAGGGTGGAGGTGATGGTGATGATGATGATGATCCTTTCTATGGACAACATCATGATGGGGGTGGAGGACAGGGTCCTCCACTATATCAGCACATATACGGGCCTAGGCCTAGGTGGAGACAGTACCTCGGGCTCCAAATATATATTTTCCACTAGTAGGCATTCCAATAGGGATATATGCCCCACTACAAAGAGGTGTTTCAATAATAGGGCCTATCACTTCATGCTCCATGTGGTGGTAGAGATGATGGTAAACTAGTTGCGCTTCAAAGAACAAAATTATAGATGGTGATAGTTTTTAGTTATAGGTGGTGACTAAGAGATATCGGGCCAAGGTACGATTCAGTGTCGTGATAGAGAGAGAGATCGAGGCAAGATCCTAGGCCACTTAGGGGGTGATGGTGGAGCATGGAAGCAACAAATTAGGCAACTAACAACACATGGTGCTCGAGATATTGAGACTCCTACATCATGCGCAGACACATGCACATATTTTTACCGTACGATGGGACCAGGCTCGAGCATAAGTGCATGGTTTTATCATTTAGACAAAGCAAGCATGGGCCCGTGTCTAAACCATTATAGTAGATAGATATCGGCAGGCTGCCACCGCGAGATAGGATCATGATGATATGGGTAGACTGAAGGTGAGAGAGATGTTGTTGTATAGGTAGCCATTACCTTTGAGGATACATCTACCACCGTTTCATCCTCCGAGATCATAGATTAGGTAGCCCTAGAGAGGGCGAGAGTCATGGTTGATGCTCTCTCTTGTACAAACATATGTATGTATACTTTCCTCTTATGAAGGCTGATTTTGATCGATGTATGTATTGATGTATCATGTTTTGATTATGCCTCTTAATGAAGGCTCAGTTTTGATTCATGCCCTTTAGATGGAATATTTGTATCGATGATGTATATCTTATTTTGAGATAGACATTTATACATGTATATATGGACATTTGATGGTTTATATTTGTCATGTTTTTATATGCTTTAATGATGATGATTCATGTTTATAGATGTATGAGTGTATCATGATGATGTATGATTCTCATTTCCTATGTATATTTCATGCTTAGATAGAGATGTTGTACCACATGTTTTTATATTGATGATATATCTTCAGATGATATCATATGTTTTGGACATGAGATATTCTGGTAGATGCTAGTATTTGGGATGATATTAGATGATATTGGTGCGGGGGATAGATTTGTGATCATGCGTAACCCCTCTTGCCCCATTGATGATACGATATGTGATGATTAGCTTAGTATACATGCATGATGTAAAACTTAGAATTTTTTATATATGATGTATTAGATGATGTTATATGTGATGAATGATAGATGATAGATGTGATAACAAACAGATGTGTAGTAAACAAACACACAAGAAAAAGTTAACAAAACTAAACAAATATATACATACAAAACAACACAATGATATGCAACTAAAAATGAATTCATGTAAACTTTAACAACAAATCAAATTGGTATCCAATCTAAGTAAGTAAAATGAATCCTAATAGATGCATACAACAAATGATGAATACATACCAATATCTTACAAAAAAATGAACTCAATGCAACACACAATTAAATCAAACGAGATTCAATCTAAGGTAAGCAAATGAACCATTCTTTAAATCATACAATGCAAAAGATATTTACAACCAAAACTATACAAATCGACAACTAAAAGCAATTAAATCACTACCTTGTTTTTGCAGGACAACATTGATATATTTTCTAATGTTTTTGGGTTATCTTGAAAGATACGTTTTCAAGGCTACTATTTACATTGTTTTCGAGGTTTCCCTAAGACAATGTTATGAAGTTGGTGTAGCTTCATTCCAAGGGGGATTTTTGAATGTTTATATTTTTGTATCTTTTTCTGATTTTTTTCATTTTCTAAGGTCATGTTCTGAAAGTAATGTACAAGGACAAAGAAGCGTGGATGCCCCCAGCGTGATGTGGGAATATACAAAGGGAAGAATACCACGTGCATATGTATGATAAATTGGAATGTGAAGGTGCCCCCATATATATGTAAGAGTATCTTGTGACCGACGAATCCTCCTTAATCTTTGAAAACCATTTTTCACCCAAAGACCTACCCAATGCACCACAATTGATGTGTTTTCACATGTGGATGACTTGTTTTTTCATTTTCGATGTTTTTCTTGTTTTTTCTTTGTTTTTCTACTTTTTAGGTATTTTCTGATATATGTGCCATGCTTAAGCATAGAAATGCTTGAGATGCATGGCATTTATAGGTTCTAGAAGCTCTTCACCATCTGAGTATGCCATTTTATAAGCTCCTGATCCATATTTAGCAACCACCACATAAGGCCCTAACCAGTTAGCCTCAAATTTACCTTTCTTTTCTTTGTCCTTGACAATTTTCTTCGATTTTCTTTTATAACTAGATCACCTACATCAAATTCACAATGGATGATTTGTTTTTATATCCTCTTGATACTCTATTCTGATAAAACTTTAGGTGATTAAGTGCTCTCATACGCTTTTCATCTAACTCTAACTCTGCTAGCCAAGCAACTCTATAGTCTTTGTCCTTATCAAGATAGTCCTAGAGAGATATTCTTAGGGAGGGAAGCTCCACTTCCAAGGGTATGATGGCTTTAGTTCCATAGACTAGTGAATATGAGGTCGCACTTTTGATGGGAGAGTGAATGGAGGTTCGATAGGCCCAGAGGGTGGGATGTATCTATAAGTGTCAATTATGGATAGTCTTACTTACTATTTTTTCCATGATCTATATAAGAGTTTTATTGGTATCCTCATCTTACCCATTACCTTGGGGGTAATAGCGGGTAGACCACTTGAGCTGAATATGGAAGCATTGACATAATGCTTTGACTATTTTATTCTTGAAGGATTTACCATTATCAGTGACAATGGCAGAAGGGATACCGTAATGACAAATGAGGTGATTCATGATGAATTTGGAAATTTATGCACCAGTGACATAAGTAAGAGGCACAACCTCTACCCATTTAGTAAAATACTTGGTGGCAATGATAGTGTGGGTGTGGCCATCTAAAGAAGAAGGATGGAGCTTCCCTATGAGATCTAGGGCCCATTTAGAAAACAGCCAAGGCGTTGCAATAGGATGCAAAGCTTTGTTGGCGCATGTATCATATTGCCATAATTTTGGCATAGCTCACACTTCTTTACAAAATTACAATAGTTTTCTTAACTTCACATTCCAAACATGACTATAGCATATCATATGTGGGTACTCGTAAATTCTCTACAAAGAAGGGAATTTTACTTGCTTGAGGCGGAATGCATAATAGTGATCCGATAGTAGCCATGACATCTATTGATCTATTGTGTGACCTTGGTTTTTGTTCAAAGATAATCTGTATAAAATATTCCTTCAAGGTTTCAACCAATTTATTGTATGGAATAAGCTTTTCATCTTTAAAATTATACTCATTATTAACTTGTTTAATAATAAGTTGGGAATCCCTAATGACTCGCAGCTATCTAATATTCCAAGTGATAGCCAACTTGAGGCCGAAATGAGTGCTTCATGCTCTATAATGTTATTAGTGCATGGTTATACCAATAGAAATGCTCTTGGAATAACCTCACCTATGGGAGAGATGATCACCACTCCCGCTCCCGATCCGTGGAAGGTGAATGATCCGTCAAAATGGACGTGCCACTCCACGAGACTTTTCAACATAATTCATGGATGCTTTTGGCAAGTCTAGACACAAAGGTTCCATCCTCAGTAAAGGATCTTCTACCAACTTATCAGCTAATACCTTTCCTTTCAATGACTTTTGGTTAACAAAATTAATATCAAATTCACTTAGGAGAATGATCCAAATAGCCATTTGTCCCATAAGGGTGGGTTTGGACAAAAGGTATTTAAGGGGGTCAACTTTGGATATCACTTGGTCTTTTTGTTAGCGGTTAATGGTGAATTTTTTGAAAGGAAAAGACAAATTCCATGCAAGCCTTTTCAATATGTGGGTAATTCAGTTCATAGGTAATCAAGGTGTGAATAAGGTAATAAATTGCCCTTTCTCTATGGTCTAGGTCATATTGGGCAAGCAGTGCACGATATAAAAATGGGTAGCCAAAATGTATAATAGGAGAGGTTCATCTAGGGTAGACGGCATGAGTATGTGTGGGTTGACAAGGTATTGTTTAAGCAGTGCAAATGCCTTTTGATATTTTGGTCCCTAGTTAAACGTAACATATTTTTTTTCAATAGATGTGTAAATGGATGGCACTTATCTGCAAGCTATGAAATAAAATGATGGATTGCCTAAATTTTTCCTTGTAAACTTCTTAGTTGTTTGAGATTTGTAGGTGGAGGAATTTATGTGATAGTTGTAACCTTTACAGGATCCACCTCTATTCCTCTCTGTGAAATGATGAAACCTAGGAGCTTCCCTGACAAAATGCCAAAGACACACTTCTTAGGGTTCAAGCGTACTTTGTAATCTCAAAGACATTGAAAAATATGTCTCATCACTTCAGGGTGTTCTCCTCTGATTTTATATTTTGCTAAGATATCATCAAATTAATCCTCCATGATGTCATTCACCATATCATGGAAGATGACAGTCATTGTGCATTGATAAGCGGCCCCAACATTCTTGAGTCTTAAAGGCGTGACCTTGTAACAAAATGTCCCCCGGGATGATGAAAGTTGTCTTTTACTTGATCTTCCTCTACAATTTGCATCTGGTTATAACCTAAAAACCATCCCTTAAGGATAAAATTTCATAACCAAAGAGTAGAATCAAAAATCATATCAATATTAGACAAGGGGAAGTCATCTTTGGGACATGCTTTATTGATTTCGTGGAAGTCAATGTAGATTCTTATGCCAACCAGCTTCTTCTCGAATCGGGACTATGTTGATATCCAATCTGAATAGTCAATGGGTTTGATGAAATCAAAACCTAATAACTTTTCTAAGTCTAATTCTTCTTTGTGACAAGTAGTGCAATTTTGGGATGCATCTTTCTCAATTTTTGCTTGATGGGCTTGGTGTCCTGGGTGCACAACGAGGTTATGTACGACCAATTCAGGTCCAAACTAGGCATATCTACATATGACCATGCAAATATATCTACATATTCTCTTAATAGCTCCACAAAAACCTTTTGTTCTTGATCTGAGAGTGAAGCTCCCAATTTTATCATTCTAGGTTCCTCTTCTGAGCCAATGTTAACACTGATCGTTTCTTCAACAAGCATCTTCCATCCACGTAGGATCAAGGGGAAGAGTAATATCAACCTCCTTAGGTGGCTCATCATCATCTTTGAATGGATATACCATTTTTTCTATAGGTTCTTCGTTTTGTTTATCTACTAGTGCTTCAAAACATTTGTCGCTATGAGACTTGTGTTTGTTCTTTCCACAAGGCTTCTCTAAAGCATTCTTACTCTTTCTTACGACCTTCCTATTCAAGTGTCCACACATCTTGGCCTCTTCTCCAAAGTATGCATAGGCATCCATTTGAATTTCAAATCCTTTCTTGTGATCCCCAGTCGAATAGAATCCTTGAGTCCCATGAATTCTGCGAATGTCTCGTCGTTCTCAAAGAAATCGATTGGAACATGAAATTGTTGATCAAAATCTACAAGTTTGGGATATACAAGTGTTTCCTGGTAATTGGTTTGAGGATTGGATCCAAATAAGGTAAAAATAGTTGAATCAGGGAATAGGTTAGTGGAGGCAAGATCCTCATAGAGGTTACATTGGGAATCTACATCACTATCCGAATGAGATGATTCGTCCTCACATTCGGAAGAGGTGGCATCAATCTCAAAGGGTGGATCATCATGAGGTCTTATTCCAAGACCATGTTTGTTAGATTTGAAATGAGGGATAGGAATGGGTTATAACCATCCTTGTGTATTGATACCACATCCAAACCCATTGTAACCCATGACGTACATCATACGGTGGCCCTTGATATACTGCAGAGCTTGATGATATGATGCCATGGTACCTTCAGGTACCCTCCTGATGGGATCTTCTAACATATTTTCCTCGGATAGGAGACCACTAGGGATGAACTTCTCTAGTGGTTTAGGGCATTTATCCCGAGTGCTCTTGAATTGAAAGTAAGGTTTACCACATTTCTTGGGAGACACTAATAGATATGATATTAACAAGGCTGTTGAAGAGTGAAATTATCACCTGAGCCATACTTTTCAGACATTGCCTCCCATGATGTGAAAGGGTTGACCAACAAAGGAAAGTTTTGATTACAAGGAGTGAGTGAATCTGGATCCACACATTCCTTGATAGCTTCTATTTGTAAGGAGATAACAATATCCATAGAAGGGCATTCATAAGTTGCATGAGAAAATTGTGCAATGCTCTACAATGTGTGAATGGTTTTGGATCACCCTGAATGGTGATTATTTGTCCTTCATGGCACATCTTGATACATTGCTAGAAAGTTGAAGGAATGGCCTGTATGGCAGAATCAAGGGAATCCTAAGAGCATGTTGTATGGGAGATCCAAGTCAAGGACATGGAACGTTGTATCATGACAAGTCATCCCTACTTCCATTAGAACTACTATAGTACCTGCTAACTCTCACTCCTCATTATCATAAGTTGTGATTGTAATAGTTTTAGCCCCTAGATCTATTTTTGAATGGCCTAGCTACCTAACCAGCTTCAAAGTAAAAATATTTAAACTGGATCCACCATCCACAAGTACTCTCTTGATCTTACAATGGGTAACAACTACTTCTAAGTATAGGGGTAAGTTGTGCTCTGGGTCATTACATGGTATTGCAGCACGATCAAAAGTGATATGATTGTTGGATTCAAGGTGAGCAATCATGGCTTGAAGGTGCATAGGATATACATCTATGGAGACTCCCAGACTCTGTAGTGTTTTATAAAATATATTTTTATGGGCAGTAGAGATTTTGAGATCTAAAATCGATATCCTAGCGGGTGTCTTCTCTAATTGTTCTATTAGGTTATACTAATATTCTTGAGGGGTAGGTAGGGGATCTGGTATGATCAAATGAGCGCATCACGTCCCTACTATGTACAACTTTTTTCTAAGATCCTAATAGTATTGACATGTTCATCAGATGAATGGATACATCCTATAAGGGAATCAAAGGGACTATCATTATTTGATAAACATAAGCAATAGTCCTATAGTCATTGGAATTTTTTCCATGCTCTGGCTTCCTATTCTTCTTATCTGCATGGTTAGGAAAGGGATCTTTGAAGATACCCATTTTCTCATTGGGACCTTGTCCTGAATCAAGTGGGAATCTACTGACGATTTTTCCCTCTTCAATGAGATCTTGTATATAATGATGTAGTCTCAAGAACCTATCTATTTTGTGTCCTTTAACACAATGGAAATCATAGTACTCATGCTCTTTGAACCAACCAGGTTTTGGAGCATCTTCGGATATGGTACTGTCACGGTTGGGTACGCACCATGTTCACGGTGTTTAACTATTTAAGTATAGTTAAAAATGATTTGGTTAGAGGTGTAAACATGCATTTGGTGGGTTCCTTTGGGCAAGGTCCTTATGAGAGATTTAAAAGTAGACAAGTCTATAGGGTTTGGACTCGTTTGGAGTTTTGATTCCATCACCAATGACATGTTTGTTTTTGTGAAGAATTTATATTTATCGAGGGTTTCGCTTCATGTTTTTCTTTAACGACCGGTTTAAGTGCATATTTCATGATGAGATATTTTTCAATTTGACTACCCTTCTCTATAACTTCTTCTAAGTTAGAGCCGCAAAGGCATGCATTTGTAAATGGAAAGATATCTCTCGGCTTTAGGTTAGGAATGAATATGTTTACTAGCTATTTTTCTAGCAAGGCACATGGGAAACGGATTTCCAACCAACGCCATCATTGTAAGAATCTTGCGAAGGTCTCATTGGGCTTCTGCTGCGTTAAAAGGTCATTCATCATGATATCATTCTCCATATTGAAGGAATAATGTTGCACAATTTTTTCCGCTAGTGTAGGCCATGTTTTAATGGATCCCTTGGGTATACTAAAGAACCATTCTAATGCCAGTGCTCCTAGGTTGTGAGGGAAGATTCATATTAATAAATTATCATTGTACGTGACCTCTTTACAAGCCATATAAAATTCCTTGATGTGATCATGAGGATCACCTTTGCTTTTATATTTATCAAACTTAGGAATGGTAAAATGCTTTGGAAAGGGTTGTCGCAACATGTCCTTATCAAAGGGGTAAGGGCATAGTTCTTCATATAGGTACTTCCTATTGTGTCCTACATTTCCTTCCTATAGTGTAGTAAGCGTGTCCTTCATTGATTTTAATTCTTGTTGAATGATTTTCTCTTTTGTAGGTGATATTGGTCTATTTACCTTAACAACTTTAAAAGTTGTGTCATTGTACAGATCAAAGTGGAACTCACTAGATTTGGTTTTGAGTTTGTCTTTATGCATGTTCCTACTCGAAGAGCCTAAGTTAGCTAATTTTTGACTTAGTTTCAATATTTGTTTTTGAAGGATCTCTTCTTCAACTAAGGGATCATCTTCCTCGTCAAAATTAGGAGGCGGTGAGATCTTGCACTCATGCTCAATTTTTAATTTACATGAAGCCTTATAATAAGGTCTTCGTGAATCACCAATTGGTTTTGATAGGTCTTCTTCAACATTTTTGTGATGTTTTCTGAAAGTAGAAGCATACCCTACATCAAATGGGTTATCCATGTCTAAGAGGGATGGTCACTCTTGTTTTAAGATTAATGATCTTAGTCTCCACTTCGTTCTTGTGAAATTTTAGCCCCTAGCTCTAGGAATCTTACGAGTACTTAATCTTTGTTATAATAAATGATCTCATCAAATCAAACTAGGTCTAACTTATGTTGTTCCTCAGAAGAATCAGATTCTTCTCTGCTATGATCAATCAATAGTTTTGTGTCTTTGACCTACAAAGAGAGGTGTTAGGTTATTTTCGTTAAATGTGAAGGATTCAAAAGGATTTTCTCCTAAGTCACACTCATTTGGTTTAGATGCCATTTTCATGATTTTAGTCATTACTAATCAAAGTTATGCTAGGTTTTGTCTAAATGCTTCCAAATTCGTATGAAACCTAGGCGTATGTTGTGTAAGTCATTTGATGTAATGCTAAAATATCCCAGTGTGTTCTAGATGTAATGTTATGCAGTCATTTTATCATTCAAAGAACACTCATATGAACATTAAATCAAACAATCACTCAAATTTTTGTTTAGCAAGACTATACCCTAAACTATGATTCCAAGGAAGGGCTCAAAACGGATAGTGACAATACCCTATTAATATATAGGTCGAGTTAGAATACCAACAAGGCCTAAATATCAAAGTGATATTGACGTGATCTCTCCACAAGATATACTAAGACCAATTTAAATGTCGACAACACCTAAGTTTTTTGAAAAATGGAAGTTGCGAATGTGGATAATGTAACAACACTATCTTGACATGTTAACCTAGAAAGAAAGGTGTTAGTATCAAGATGATGTCATCACAATATACACAAGGCAATATCGACACTCTCAAAAGACTCAGATGACGTTGGAACTGAAACTAAGTATGAGTATAGCAAGAATTTTTAGTTGTGCGAGTAGCGTAACCGTACAATAAAGGGACTTATACCAAGTTCTCACAAAATTGAAAACACGATGTAAGTACCGAAATTATAGGGCTAGAATGTGAGCAAAATAACAACTTAAGGAGAAATAATGGTGAACCGAAATCGTAGCAATGAAGACGATCTTGAAATCAAGATCAAAGGACTATCAAAGACATGAAAATGTACTTGCACACTTTAGATGTTTAACAACCCAACCGAAAACATGGATGGGTGTAAACAGACAAAAAAGTGGTGAATATTTTCCTTGATAAGACACATGAGGTATGCTTCCTTCTCACCCCAAATGGGCAGCAAGAATGCAAGGGTATAGATCAAAAGATGAAAATAAACTAAGCGCCACTTGGGAAAAGTTTTACCTTGTCCAAAGGAGAGAAAGAAACCAAGCTAAGTGATATGTCATTTAATTCCATGATGAAAGATACTTAGATCTAACCCAAATATGATGAACAATAAATTTGTTCACACATATTCTCACCTTTGGTCGCGATACGAGACAACTTTGACTCTAACTTGTTGTGTAAAATCTAGTCAAGTGGGTAAGCGGAGTGCTTCCTATTTCATCCACGAGGTTACTCAATGGTGGATTACTTTAGGTTTCCTAGAACCACCCCGATTGTTGTAGCTTAAGGCGTTATGCCAAAGGGGTTATGTTCTAGTTGAGTGGATAGGGACGTACCCTTTTCAAACCCGATACGGTGTGATGTAGAGTGGTGTGTTTTTTATTTTGCTTAAATTAATGTGGTTTAAGTAGCACACCGTTCAACAACTTTGTATGAAAACATGTATTAGAAGGTTTTTTTGTAACTCCTTTCTTTAACAAGCGTTAGGTCCTACATGTAAGGAGTTAGTAATTTTCCACCACAAATAATGATATCAAGAAAGAGAGTTTGTGTGTTGCTTTTGATTCCTAAGATCACCAAAATGCATGAAGGAAGAGCATACACAACACGGAAACTCCACTAAAACAAGCCTTATGGAAAATACTTTAAACATGTTTTCCAAAGATGGAGTTCATTTTAACCAATTTTCAAAGATCAATCCAATTAGGAAGCGTAAAGTAAGTGTTTTTAGAGTGAAAAGAAGGTTTTGGAAGTGTTTTGATCCCCAAGATTACCTAAAATGTGTGAGGAGAGAGCATACACACTTCAAAACCCTCTTTCTAGCTAAAATAATGAAACACTTAAACTACGTTAGTCAAATAACCAAAAAAACCTGCAATCACTTGTTAGAGCCTGCAAACAACTAGAAAAACTCAAAAATTGATCTTACAGCTCGAAGAGAAAATTTTAATTTTTAACTCAAACACCGCGTCGAGAATGACACATGTGCAACCCCCAATGGATACGTGCCCAAACCAATGTGGACATGTGGTAGTAAATTTTGACAATGGGGTCTAACACCTACGCGGGCCTAAAGACAGGCATGCTAAGGTTTCATGGAGACGCCTACGGTTCGGCAGAGATACGCTTGTAAGCCAAAATGTAAATCAACACAGTATGCCAAAATACACTTGCATGTCCAAAAGCACGGTACCCCTAACAAACAATGGAGATATCTACAGATTCGGCAGGTATGTGGCCCTTTGTAAATGACATGTCGGTAGAAAAATACGACCCGGAGGCACGGGTGTGCGGCCGAGTTCAACAAGTGTACTAGGGTTTTGATGGAGACGCTCCCCTCTAGGACACCTATGCATACCCCTGAAAAACCTGCAAAAGTCACGGAAATGAAAATTTTCAACAATCAAACAGGTTAGTTATTAGTCAAAGAAACCTATTTCCAATTTAAACCCACAAAATATGCATGAACAAGGATGATTTATCTTACTTAAAAAATGAAATCAAGTAAATAACAAGTTGTTTCTCCTAGAAAGCATGAAAGTGAACTTAAAAATCTTGGAAAAGGATCCTAGAGGACAATGGAGTATGTCCCACTGGGCATGCCAAATGTGTGCAATGAAAATTTTGTTAAAGCTATGAAGATGGGGTAAGAATCTCTAAAGAAACCCCAAAAGCTTTGGAACAAACAACTCAAATGACCATCGATTAGAGATAAGCAAGAGCTACCTATTTGCATGCATATATAAAGCTTGAAACAAAAAATCAACCTCTAAACATGACTATATTAGTTCTCTACTCCATGAAATCTATCTATAAATGAACCTATTAAAGCTCTAGCAATCAGTTATGTGTTTATTGATGTTTCAAAAGCTTAAGAATGGAAGCTCACCATTAATGGCTTCTCCCATTTACCTAAAGCTTTGAAAGGATTAGCAAATAACAATAAATATCTCAAATAAACTATGAATAGACTCTTAAATACCTAAGCATGACCTAAATCAAAAATAAGAGAGAGAGAGAGAGAGAGAGTTCTTAGGAAAAGGTGGGACGGGTACCCCTCTATTTATAGTTTTTGTTTTGGAGAAATGGGTGCTTTGGATGCATGTGGGACTAAAAAGGATTCAAAAAGATGATTTTTAGAAAATAAAATTGGGAGGTGTGAATTGGATTTGGAAAGCTAAGTGGCTATTTGGAAGGTGAGATATTTTTAGAAAGTCAAACTCTCTTTAGAAAGTGTTATCCAAAATGAGCCCCCTACTTATTTTGGTTAACTTACCTTCATTTTGTGCCTCGGAACATTTTTACGCATTTCGGGAACTCAATTTTTTTGGGTATTGCTTTATTAGATAGAGAATTCTTTCCACTTTCCATAAAGGTAAAGAAGTCCTCCTAACTCCTTGTATTTTGCAAGTAATGGCTCGAGGGAGTTTGGAGGGGAAATTTTCCTACGTGGACCCGCGGGAAATTTTTGGTAAGTTAGCCCTTTTGGGAAAAAATATCAAGGGAAATATTCAGCCTGAAAGCTTGTAAGGAGATGAAATGACGCCACATGTCAAGGCGGAGTGGCGAGGGTTGAAGGATTTCAAGTTTTTGGCGTTTTGGTCAAAGCGCGTCAAAGGAAAAAATGGAGGCGCATCCTGTTGGGAAATAAAATGGCACCACGTGTTCTCACATCAGAGCACCAAGGCGGGGTCAAAGGAAAGTTGATTTTTTTCCTTTTGGCGCAAAAAATCTTAAAGGCATGCATTGAACCTATAGCCCCATCAACCAATCGAACAGTGCCACATGGCCACATCAACGGTGAAGGTCGAGGCCAACGGGAGAATTTGGTGAAACTTACCAAACTAGTAAAAATTCAAAGGTAAAAGTTGAGGCGCATCCCCGCCAAGCAATCGAAGATGCCACGTGTCTTGGAGTGGCAGACCGGTGGAGAATTTTGGGAAATTTTCCCAATGTTGCGAAAGGGGGCGAACGATTGTTTGAACCCATGGATCAACCAGAAGATGCCACATGGCAACGAGGTTAGGCCGGTGGAGGTTTTTGGGAAATTTTCCCAATTCAAAAAAAAGGGGAAAAGTTCAAATTTCAGCCCGCGAACCCAATTTTGCCCTAATTTTGTCGTTTTCCCCTAAATCTTCATAGGGGCATATCTTTCGATCCAGAGCTCAGTTTTCATGATTTTGGTGTCATTGGAAAGTCTGTTGAGATCCTCTACATGATGGACCCTTCAATTTTGGTTTTTGATGGAGATTTGTGGGAGAAAAATGAAAGAGGTTATGAAAACCCACAAGCGAGGATCACGAGGGACGATGTGCACATCAACGGATGAGAAAACGGTAGCGTGAAGAGATCTCGGGAGGAGCGAGCATCAATAGAATTTGCATGCAAAGATTTGAAACATGGGCGAACTTGGTTAAGCCATAAAACTCTCCTATATCTCATAGATCAAATGGGGTGTACATATAGAAGGTGTTGAGTAACCCCAAAGTCTTTGTAATCATGACAACTTGAGCAGAGAGGGGGAGTTACATTCCCGAATAGAAGTGTAACTCCCAATCACACATATGGCCTTTGACGTGTTGACATACTAACACACTAACGCACTGACACATAAGAGAATCTCATAATGACCCCTAAATGATACATGGACCTACAATCTCACCTAAGTGAGATGACTCACCTAATGATGTGGAAAATAACACACACCAACACCCCCCCTTCATCGTAACTTAGGATGAGGCGGTAAGTCAGAAATGAGAAATGGGTCCTGGCACAAAGCCTGATGAGGTACCCATGTACAAGAAAAAGATCCCAAGTAGTGAAGGAAAACCCAGTGGGAAAAACATCCACCACAAGAGAACAAAACACTCTCTAATCTAAGAAAGATGCCAAATATGGGTCCTAGCTCTAGACGAGCTTGAAAAGGTACCCATGTACAAAGAGGAAATCTCTCAAAAGAAGAAGAAGAGAGAAGAAGAGGGAGACGAGAGGAATGCAAAAGATGCCATGGACGGATCTGAACTCTGCAGCTCTAGGAGGTCTCCCAAAAGAATGTCGATGATGAGATCCTCTACCTCTAGACTGAAGAAGAGCCACCCTGCACCGAACTATGTGCCTGCCCTTAGGAAGGACATAAATGACGTGCTGAAATTCTACCCACTCCATGAAGGAAACTGAAGGCAGCAACATGAAGAACTCTGAGTCTAGTGCATGGAAGTGTGACATAGGTCTAGCGAGTGAGTGCCAAGGAACCAAAGGTAATGCCACGTACGTAGAACTGTCAGAGTGAAAAAAGAGGAACACCCGCAGAAAGGATGTCCAAGTGATGTGAAGGAAACAAAACATCCTCCACAATAGAAAAGGGATCCACAAGAAAGGGTGGATCAATGAAGGTCTCTGGAAATGTGGAAATGACATGATTCCTGGAAGGGGCACTCCCAACAATAGAGATGATGAACTCCTTTGAAACACCTGTAGATGGATGAGAGACTTGTAGAGCATCACAAGTAAACTCTGCAAAAAGACGACTAAGGTCAGGCAGATACTCATCCCAATGAGGGGGCTCAACAAATAGAAGAGCGATGTCAGATAGGTATGAGTCATCCAATGAAGGTAAAGGAGTGGAAGGGGCCTTGCACACTGGAAGTGGAAAGGAGGCGGGTGTAATGATGGTGTGAGATTGAGTAGGAGACTGCTCGATATCTGATGAGATGTGGGATGTGACAACACTGTCTGGAATAGTGAGAGAAAGAGGAGAGAAGTCCTCTATAGTACTCTCGACATCAAAACTGGATGCACAATCCTTGTCATCAAAAGTAGAACCAAGCGAGCTCTGTGTCAGTGGAACTGTCATCACACGAAGAAATGGAGACAACTGAATCAGCAGCAACAACAACGATGACAGTATGTGAAGGGTCTCTATAGAGGGATTGAAGAATGCTCTAGACACGGTGGGGTGGATCTGAGTCTGCCATGTGAAACCAGAGAGATCTAGAGACATGCATCATCAAGTGACCAAAAACATGGTCGCAAGTGTCAAGAAAGTCCTCTAGATGATGATGATCAATGGGTGCAGGAACTGGCCCAAGTAAGAAGGGTGAAAGACCCTCATGAGCGAAGTAACATTCCATGGAAGCATGCCAAGATAAATAGTTCCCTCTCCCGATGAGAAGTGGTGGAGGCTATAAATCGATCCTACGATGCTCAAGTCTGGAAAGAGCACTCTCCATGATGAAAATGAAAGATGCACAAAAGCAAGACATTGGACTTGGCCGATAATGCGTCGTGTGTGAAAGCCCAAGAGTACAGTCAACCCCTAGAATGCGGCACTTTATAAAAGTAGTGTGTTTATAGAACTAATAATCCAATCATGTAGAGTGCGAAACAACATGCAAATTTAACTAAAGAACTACTCGAGATCCAAGCAACGAGTCAAAAGTTATAGAAACAAACAATTCCCACAACCGATGAGAAAATGCAATAAATGCTTCAAATGCATTAAAAAAGTGCACAAGATGGGTGCAAAGGGTATTGTGTGGGTACTCTTTAGAAAGGGCATGGAATTTTAGAAGGGGTTTGTTTTGCTTGCGAGGAGATCACCTCCCGCCCGACCCGGACCTCACCCTCCGTCTTCGACGCGCTCGTAGGAGGGTGGATAAAGGAAACAAAAATGTAGCCCAAAATTATTACAATGCCATGAAAATGTTTTTTTAATCTTAAAAATTAAAAAAAAAAGATAGGAGGGGGCCCACATTGGAATTGGTCAATGCCACATGTCGGCGAGAGGTGGGCTCCTTCTTTAGGCTATTGAGTCTTTGCGCAGTGCAGTAAAGCTCCGTGGAAAAGAATTTCCGCTTCAAGCTTTTGTAACCATTGGTGGCACAGAGAGAGCTAGCTATTCCCATGTTTCAAATGAACAGTCTGCAGGTCTTGGACCAATCCACGTGCCAAGGGATGCAAATTTTTGGTGAGTGAGTACAAGCAGTGTAATCGCTCGTTGTAGGTTGAGTGCGTACTAGGTGCTACAGAAAGAGGCGGGTTTGACGGATCGAGCAAGGAAATGGACCGATCTGGGAATTGAAACCGTGCAGTGCATCTACGAGCACGAGAATTCAAACAGTGAACCACCTCAACTAGGTGAGCACATAGACCTCAAGCCATGTGAATCCACCTCAAACCACATTGAGCATGTTTCAAATGCATTCTACATGAAAAAAATGTCTTGTGTATGCGAGAACAACACGTGTTGTGTATGTAAAGGAGGAATACGTGTTGTGCATAGGTGAGTTTGAATGTGGACCGGGCTGGGAGATGCATAGGCTCGAGAAAACGGTTGTATCGAGCAAGATGGAACCACTAAACTCTAAACCACGAACCATGCACGAGAAAACCCAAATGAGCACAACCAAAGAAAGATAAAACCCAAGCTCCAAAGACAAAAAGCAAGGCTTGAGAGGAGAAATTTGCTAAGCCGAGTTGACACCAATGGAACACATGTCCACGCCAAAGCAAAACTGAATAGGTGGTCTAGTACAAGAGCCAACAAAACTGATGAGCCTCCGTCGAGAAAATGGGTCGCTGCAACTGAGACTACAATAGACCCCAAAACACGCATGCAAGGGCTGGAAAACAAGTGAACCTCAAAAACCTGAAACCACAAACCAAGAACAACCCAAACGGAGGTATGAGACCCGAAATCAATGCAAGCGAGCACGGTCGAATAACCATTACGATGCACGCAATGAGAATTTGAATATCACACTAGAAGCTGAAAAATGCATGAGCAACACCGAGGAGTGCACGGATCCACAAGATCCGCTCGATACCATGAAAGAGGTTACAAAAACTCGTAGCGAGGATCACGAGGGACGACATGCACATCAACGGATGAGAAAATGGTAGTGTGAAGAGATCTCGAGACTTTCCTCCTAGTTTATTTAGGTAATGGAATGTTTTCCTTTTTGTTGTTTATTCACGTTTGTTTGCATTTACTTTTCAAAATTTTTAAACAAACTAAAAATCAAATATTTCAAAATAAAAAAATTACAATTTTTTGAACCATCATTCACTTATCATAGAAATATTACAATTGGAAAAAACTTAAAGTGAATCTTTCAACATCTCAATACAATCTTGATAATCATCATACCTTTATCTATTACCCTAGTGATCGTTCCGATTTTCAACTATCACTTTATTCTCTTTACATAATATGCTAACTCTTCTTGGGGAAAGTCGCGGAATTGTTTTTCCTTCGCGATATAACTTCACCTTGGGAAATTTCAACTTTGATCATTTGCACAATGGATATGACAAGAGTGGCATAAGGATTTGTTTCTCTCTGCTTTTCTAGTCTGATCTTAATCCCTCTTTGGGAGCATTTATATCTACTTAATCATAATTGTGGCACGCATAATGGGCATATTTGATTTTCTTCTTTTTTAAGCGTGTTGCATTGTTGGTGTTTGCTTTTTGGACCATATGCAAGTAGTGTGATTATATATTGGTTCCTTTATAACCTAGATGCCTGCACCTACTCTCAGTATATTACTTTTGTTTTCCAATTTAAAATTTTCTTTGTTGTGTGTGTTTTTACACGCATCTCGGTTAACCATCTTGTTTATTTTATAATCATATTGACAAATCTATTGTGCAACAAAAAAATCAGTTGCTCCAAAATTATTGTCCAAATGAAGCTAATGTTATGAGCACGATCCTTTTCCCATCCTTGTTCCAATCCCTTGCGCTCCTTCCTATCAAGCAGTTGTCCACCGTCTTGCTATGGCATCCACCGGCTTGAGGGATCATTCCTCTACCATCCTACTTGTTGGGACATCCTAATGCTTCATTGCTTGTTGGGGCATCCTAATGCTTCACAATTTTCCGCTCGTTGATTTGCATGTGTCTACTATCTTTAAAGAACTATTACTTCACAATAGCACTTTAAAGAGGGGAAAATGTAGACACCCCAAAATTACTCACCGTTCCTAGTGTTATCCTAGTACACCTTGTTATTCACCCATTTGTGATTAATTGATTAAATTGATTAATTCATACACATTGCACCCTTTAGATTAATTAAATTAATCCCATGTACCCCTAGTACCCCTTTAGTTAAGTTAATTATCATTTATTAATTAAATTATTAATTAATTAGTTAGTGTGTGTACATCCTAGTCAACTGCCACTCAATCAACAACCACTTGGACTCCACATCCTCATCCTAGTTAACTACACTTCTAGAATCCTAGAAAGGTGGGGATTGAATTGCACGTATAACCACCTTTCCGGATGTAACTTCTATAATTAATTCATTTATTGTCCCTAAATTCCCCGGAACTATTGCAACCTCCTCCAATGTTATTTTTAGCATGTGCATTCAACAATATTCAACCAACTTCTAACCACTTTTTCTCTATAAAATGTAGGCTTGTCTTATCCCAAATCCTCCTGAATTGTTTGCAAGTAAACTCTGTCAATTTGCATTCTAAAGCTTTCCAACTCGTAGCAATCTACATCCCAAGTTTGGAGAACATTCAAGAGCACCCACATCCATTTACAAGGTTCACAAACAAATTTTCTATAACCTTACTAAGGTTTTCATTGAAGGATTACAATGAGGTTTGCATTGTGGTCTGCATTTATCTTTTTATTACGATATTTTTCCTTGTTTAGAGATCCAAGCATGTCTATGATCATAATTGAGGATGCACAAGACTGCGGCAATCCACTAGAAAGGCCGGGGTGAATCAAAACCAAAATTGTGAATTGTTTTGTTAAAGAATGTTGATGAATTAGTGAATTTGAGAAGGAAGAGACGAGAGATGGTAGGCGAGTGCTGAAATTATTGAACTCCTTCCAACATAAAAAAATCTTGAGAAATTGGGCATTTTTTGGTTCTTTGAAGATATGACCTTCATTGGTTTGAAGGAGATATGTGTTAGGGCCAATGATATCTTTCATGAGGTAGGGACCCCACCATTTTTAGTATATTTTCCTTCTTTTTCATGGGTATAATCAAGCTTGAGGACAAGGTCACCCATGTCAAAAGTATGCGAGACGAACAATTCGATTATGTTGTTTGGCCATGCATTGTTTTTTATTCTAATTGTGAGTATAGGCACGATAACGTTGTTCTTCTAAGAGGTCAATCTCATGAAGGTGTGATTCATGGATTTCTTCATCTAGAATGATGCCACAGAGGGATATATAGAGCGAAGGGAGTTCCACCTCGAGTGGAAGGACAACCTTGGCTCCATAAGTAAGAGAGAAATTCATTACCTCGGTGGTCATATAGACAGGTGGTATGATATGCCCATCGTGTAGGATATAGCTTACTTGTAGGATATGCCCATAGTGTAGGATATGACACTAGTCCATACGTGACTCACGAACCATCTTTTAGATGATCTTATTGATGATTTTACTCGTAGATTTGGCTTGACCGTTAAATTGGGGATGATAAGGTGTTAAGAATCAATGTTTAATCTTCAACTTAGCACAAAGTTGCCTCATTTCTTTGCATTTAAAACTCCCTCCATTGTTAGATATGATGGTGTGGGGAATTCCAAAGAAAAAAATGATTTGGTTGAGGACAAATTTGGAGGTAGTAAGTCCAGACATGTTGGTGAGGGGCATGGCTTCAACCCACTTGGTGAAATACTTCATGGTAGTAATGATGAAGACATGACCATCTTGAGAGCAAGGGATATTTTTGATGTAATCCAATCCCCATATGTTGAAGGGCTAGGGAGCAGCAATGGGTTGTAACTTAGTCGGAGGGGAATGAATTAAATCATCATGAAATTGGAAAGGTTTGCACTTCTTGGTAAAAGCATGAGTGTCAAATTATATTGTTGGCCAATAGTAGACCATACATAGGAATTTGTGTGTAGTAGAGTGACTACTACAATGGCCACCACAAGTTCCCATGTGCACTTCTTCTAAGACAAGGGGAACCTCATCCTTGTTAATGCATCGGAGTAGGGTACCTTCAAATTTTTGATAATATAATATGTCATCTTTAAGCACGTATTTAAGAGCCTTTTTACATACCAAATAAGTAATCATGTATGTGAGTCTATGCCATCCAAATAAGTATGATATTGGATAAATTAGTGAATGTTTGCAT
This sequence comes from Taxus wallichiana var. yunnanensis, assembly GCA_018340775.1. Lineage (NCBI taxonomy): Eukaryota > Viridiplantae > Streptophyta > Pinopsida > Cupressales > Taxaceae > Taxus > Taxus wallichiana. The sequence goes on along the minus strand of CM031238.1, from coordinate 55,677,142 downwards.
ACCAAGGATCATTTGTAAGAGAATATGTTTCGATTTGGTAGATGTCCGGACACATTGATGATGTATAGGATGAATTTGTACTAGGGGACTAATCTCATGACGATCGGCATGTGGCTGGAATGTGGCATTGTACCCAAAGAGTCACCAAAGTGTTTTGTTCACATGGGATTGACTCGATTGTGAATGAGATGAAGCGTGGTGTTAACTCTTGAACTAGGTCGTAATATGCTTTTGTAGACACAAAATCATGCACTTAACACTATTATTATACCACTAAGTATGTTGTTTTATATATGGATCTTGCGTAAGGAAAGTATTCACTGATGACCCATCTTGTAGTCCATTCATTTTTCTTGTTGGTCTTCATTGCTTGTTGTCTTGCACATTTATCACTCATACACACATTTCTGGTCAGGTCTTAGGGATCCATGTCTGTCAGTTCCCACTCATTTTCATCACTTGTCTCTAGACACTAGTGCCTGGGATGGACACTAGTGTTATCCGCTCTGTCCATCTTGGGTACCCCTTGTCCTCTTTGTGTTTGATCTTATTTTTGGCATTTGAGGTCAGTCTTTTTAGTTTTCCATCCCATCTCCCGAGGTACTAGTTGGCATGTTGGGTCATTAGTGTTGAAATTCAAACAAGAGATCCATATATAAACACAACATACATACCATTATATGGGCAAACTATTATTATCAAGGGCTAGCTATATACATAGAGCAAGGGACTACATTTAGGATATTATTCTACATACACACTACATAGGAAGGGGAGTTTATTCTATTCCATCAATCATTTTCATTTTATCAAGCTATTGTACCCTATCTTAGCATCATTGGTGTGAGGACAACCTAGGAGCATTATTTCACACACAAACACAAAAAGTACATTGGGTTTGAGATGTAGTGCAATGCTTAGCTGTAAGACCACCATTGTGGCATCTGAGGATAGTCTGATCCCTCATTCTGCATCTTTCTTATTTTAGGGTTTGATGTTTTGTATGGGGTTTTGCAGGTGTTTCTTCATTGCAGGTTTACGGCGACATCAACGAACCAAGTGTGACACTCACGCAACCAAAGGTGAATAATTACGAAGACCTAGCGACCATATCAAAATTAGATTCTAACCTTTTCCACAGACCAAGGTGCCCATATTTCATACCAAAGTGCCCCTAGTGACCTCATCATTCTCCGTGTGCCCCAGTCTAGCTAGATCTACCTCCGTTGAAATATTTTGAGGTTCGTTGTGGCATTATGTTCTGTTGTTCCATCACACTACTTATTCCTAGATCACTATGAGGTAAGTCAAATTTAGGTAAGTACCTTATCCTTTTTATTTCCTTTCATTTATAAAATCAAATAAATTATTTAGCATTCATATTTTAGTATATTTCATTTATAGCATTTCTGTACATTTAGATTCATATATAAAATTCAGATTTTATTGAATCATTTTGGTGAACTCAGTAGATTAGAACTATTTTCCCTAGGATCCACTAAAACCCTAATGGCTAAGGATATCTCTTCTCCTTCTTGGCTAATCATGCATCATGTCACTGTAAATCCCATCTATGATGAGGCAACCATATCCGAGCTCACTTTGCTGCATCTTGTGATGTTACTATGTTGGATCATATTCAACAACTCTTAGCTAACGAATGAAATTTTCCTACTAGCTTTGAAAATTATTCTTTTAGCATCATTTTGGATCCAATTAGCTTCACTCGTTGTACACCTTGTTATACGATTAGCCATGATTCTCCTTCTGAAATTTCCAAATAAAATCTAGATGATACTCTCATTAATTTCATGCTTGTCCTTGACAATAATACACATGTGCATGTTGATTCTCATACTAGTCAGGACACTACTCTAGCTACATCTCATGTTGCTTCTATTTCTAAAAATTCTTCTCATGATACATCACATACTAGTTTGCATTCTCCTTCATACTATGTTGATGATACACTTAATGACATTCTTCTATCTGAGTCTCTCTTTGATTTCAATGAAACAATTGATAGTCACAATTCTACTTCTTTGCATATTGTTGAGTGTGAATCCCATGCTCCATTTTCATCTTCTTCTGAGGTTGTATCTAATAACATGCATGAGTCATCTCCATTTATTACTTCATCCCCTCATATTACTTTTTTCCTCCCACCATCGCATCTCCATCTCGACGCTTCATCTCCTAGGGATGTTTCCAGGGGATAATTTTAGTGGTGAATATTCGTAATATGGCAAATATTCCATTTTTGAAAAATTTGAAAAGGTGAATTTTCTAGTGCGGGTCAATGACCTGTTTGCCTAAAAATTACAGTTTAATTTTTTTAGGGGTCGACTTCGCCTACCCTTAAAACTATCCACTATTTAATTCTAGATTATTTGCCAAGTAGAACACTACTAGCTCACTCATACCACACAGGGCATATGTATTATCGAGTATAGTAAACACAATACAACATGAAGAAGGCATAGACATGTGACAGGGAGGGCGAGACTATAGATGCATGATAGAGAGTTTGTTGATGCGCAACAAGGAGAGTTTGTTGACACGTGACAGGAGTGTGGAGGAAGTAGACGTGCGATGCAGAGAGTTTGTCGGCGTGTGACATAGATATTTTGTTTTTGCGCGTGACCAGAGGGCAAAGGCTACGACGTGCGATAGGAGATTTGTTATCATTTCGTCAAACAAGGTTATTTACACATGACGGGAGGTTTGTTGTTGCATGACAACAACCGTATTGATGCGTGACAAAGAAATATCTTGTCATGCGTCTACAAATTTCTTCTATCACACCACTTAAAAATCAGGTGAAAATTTTACATAAAACCCCAAAGAAAATCACCTTCCCACGAAACCAATTCCAGGGATATTCACCAGGTATTTTCCACCTTCGATTTCCAAGAGGTATCTTAAAATGAACCCCGGATATTTCCGATGTTAGTCTTATTGCTTCTATGGATGTTCCATGTCCTTCTTCACCTATTAATCCTTTAGAACCACCTTCTAGTGTGCCCTTAGCATCAGAATCTCCTATGTATCCTCTTGATATCCCTATGATTACTCATAATGGAAAATTACAACCACTTAACACATTATTGCCATCCTCTATGATGATTCATTGTAACTTCCAATCATTTAATCAACCTATTTAAGTGTTGATGTCATTATAGACTAGGGTTGTGTTCAAGGTTATATGCAGAGAAGTTGATATGCAGCTCAGTCACTATGGTGGTTCTCTCTTTGGGGGTTTCATTTGGTATCGATTATCTTGTTCTATATTACTTATCTACTGAAAGTGAGTAAATGTCTAAACTATTGAATATCAAAATCTTCTAAACTATCAAATGGAAAACAAAGTATATAAAATGCATCTATTCTATTGAAACAAAGTTACTGAATGAAATGCTTGTTAAAGGAAATGTTTTCTAAAAGGAAATATTTTCTAAAATGAAATGCTTGTTTAAAGGAAATGACAAGTAAAGGAAATTCGCTGAAATAAAAATATATAATATTGTATTCAGATAATCACCAAGTCAAGATATTAAAATTAGAACTTAGTAAATGTAAAGATTTTACATGAAGTACCAGTCCTTCAATCTCCTCAGTTGAGTGGGCCCTTGCTCTACTTTGGGATTGAGGCTCTTAACACAAACGTATCCTCAAAATATCATGTATTGTATTGATAAAAAATGAGTCTATTACATACTTCAGAGAGAAACTGAAAATAACTTCTATCTATTATCTGTTGTAATACCAAAAGAACTAACTAAGAAATAGTCACGAGAAGGTGTTTTATAGACACAGTTTGGTTACAACACATGCCAAAGCTATAGGAAATCAATTAGAAATTCATAAAAGTCCCATAACGCCCCATAACTTTGCTAGAAACAGGGGTCCTAGTTTGTAGCTTGTTATGGTTCAGTCTTCAAAATGGCGTAGTGGTTGTAGACTCGGTCTCCTTTGACTGTAACTATTCAAAATGGAAGAGAATGTGCCTCATCATCCTGCATATGTCACCAAATTACTCAACAAAGTAGTTAGTGGAAGTTTCATTGGTCATTAGTTCGCTTAAGATAGAATAAGGGGAAATGCATTACTTTCTACTTTAGATATAACTATTTAGAACATTCCCATGCATTGATTAGTGTTTTTTTAGAGTAAAGTTTATAGTTATATAGATGCTATGATGAGTCGGTTTATGGACTCAACACTCTATTATTCCTTCACTAGATATATTGTACCTCGTGCATGTTGTTGGTCATTTACGGTCTCGGGTCCAATCTCTTACATTATAAAGCAGGGCCTATTATGCTTCCATTGATAATAATTCATTGCATGACAATCTTATTCCCAAAAATATTTACAACTCAACATTTCCTAAGGATTTTGTTATGCCTACATTTTCATGTTTTGATGGTACTAGAAATCCATACTTGCATCTCAAGCCGTTTCACATGGCTATGGCTTGATATTCTAATGATCAACTATTACTTAAAGCCTTTCACCACGATCTTAGGAATGACACTCTCCAATGGTATACCCATATACCATTGGGATCTATTAACACTTATTGTGAGATAGAAGAATCTTTTCTTCATTGCTTCATTATAAAAAACGACCCTAGAGTTACATATGATCATCTACCTAGCTTACATCAGGGAAAAATAGAACCTATCATTGATTACATTTTATGATTCAATGTTTGCATACACCGGTAGTTTTCAACCTATTGACTTAGAGGAGCAATTTAACTTATATCGTGGTTTAATTCTTTCTTTAAAATAATGACTACAATATTACACATGTGAATCATTCGCACTTATATGTTATAGGGTCAATTACTTAGAACAATATCTCGTCACTAAACATGTTATAGATCCACCTCCTATTACTACTATTGCTACATCCTCTAGTTCTTCTCCACTCCCTTCCTTTGAGCATTCTACACAATCGCATATCCTCCTCAAAAGAAATTCCAACCTTCTCCATCACATAAGAATATGCCATCTCCTACTCCATGTCAAACTACACCTTAGACTTCTACACCTGCTTCATGAGGACCATTACATTTCTCTCATCACGCTAGACCTCATGATGTGTTGCGTGCATTGCTTGATAGGCGCTTGATTCACCTACCTTATAACCAGCACCATCCACCACATCACTTGCAATGCCAACATGATAGACCTTACTATAACTTTCCTGTATTAATGACCATAGGGACAACGACTCTTATTCCCTTCATGATAGCTTGAAATAATTAGAAGACAAGGGCATCATTTCTTTTGGTTCTCGCTCACATGAGTGGTCTATATCATTGGTATGGTTCCATGACCCTCGGCATTTTTGTTTCCCACCACCGCTTAACCCATCATTGGTATGGTTCCATATGAAATTCAATTTGGCTCCTACACTCATGTTACTTACATCCCACATGCTTCCACTACTTCATGCCAGATTAGTCTTTGGTAAGTGATTTCTATCACCTTACCCCCTGATGACACACTCTTGCTTTACGATTAATTCTTGACTATTGAGGGTCTTATCTAAATGAACCTCGTCATCTATACATTGGGGAGCATTGCTAATCTCCCCTCTATCCTCATCATCCTAATATGTGATCATCTTCTACTCTTACACATTATTCATTTTTTAATCATAGCTTTATTCATACATACAATTCAACTTGGCGTAATCACATTACATACATCATCTATCATCATAAACGCTATAGCATCATTTATCTATCTATAATCACATTATTCCGCATCAACATTTACCCATCGTAAATTGACATATGTAAAGGTTATTAAAACACATCAAGTATCATATGTAAGTAACGTCCATTGCATAAATCATACATCAATATACATTAAATGCATTGATCATACAACAATGAATCCATCTATCTATTTCGTTTACAATCATAATCACAAAACATCGCATCACTAGGGTAGGTCCCCTACATCGATACAAATCATATCTCATCATCAATATCAATCTTCAAAATAAAAATTCCTATAACTAGAATCCTCGCCACTAACTCTGCATCACCGATCGTGGCCTCTATATCTCTCTACCTACCTACGCAATAATGTGTTCTTCGCAGACTTCCCGCAAAGTGATTCTACAACTCCACAAACCATGTAAATACATCTTGAGCTAAAGGACCTCCACCAATAGCCTCTCTAGCTCGTTGTGTCTCCTTTCATGCCTTGTCTCACTCACTTAATAGCATTGTACATGTCGTTGTTGATATCACAACTGGCTTGAACAAATGGGCATGTTCACTCACAATATCATCTACACACTCTAGCATGCCTCCACTTGTGAGTATGTTTGTGGGTGCATTCTACGTCAATGTGCGGATGGATGTGTCCACAATCAATGACCAATATGCATCACCTGCATCCATATATTCATGTGTTAAACAAAAATTACATTTCACAAACCATGTAACAAGTCACACAACAACACCATTCAAATAATCACGCTCTATTATCATCACCGCTACACTACCAAGGCCATATGATTTCCCCTGTGTTCCTCCTCTTGGTGAAATTCTGTTACATCTGCCAATCTGGATACAAAACCACCCATTGATGTGAGTCCCACCATGCTCATTACACCTTTGTACACCCCGCATCATCCACCTCTATCAACTATATCGCCATGTCTTCCTCGTCAAGCCCTATAGGTACTAGCTTCTATCCTATGGGCACTAGTCTAGGTCCATCCTTCCTCGGTGGGCTAATGAATCTCAACCATATATATGGCTCTAGGGGCACATCCTGGGCCATGCCAAACTATCATGAAACCCACTCAACCTAAAATAACTCGGTCACCCCTAGAAACCGATCCTCTAACCACATCATCCACCGTATGCATCGTAACTCTATGGCATCCTCTAGCCATCCTCCATAGTCTCGAGTATGGCCTCATGTGATATATCATCACTCTATAGGGATCGAGTATCCATCCTCCTGCCACGTACACCTACCCATATCCCAATAATTATGTCTACCCTCGCCCAATCTCCATGAGCCCCACCAACTGGCCTCAATATTGTGATATGCTCATAGGCCCATACATGCAACAATGTTGTAGCTCTAATACCACCACCATGCTCCTCCTATGTAAATCTATATAGATCCCTATAAAGGTGGGCCAACACACATTGTGCCCAAGCATACCTAGTGCTCTCCTCCTCTATCCAATGACAGATATCATGCATCTTATATAATATGCCTACGCCACCACCCTCCACTATAATCGATGATGTTATCACCATGCCAACCTATCGTAAGATCGCTCAACCTAAAATAACTTGGTCACCCATGGAAACCGATCCTCTAACCACATCATCCTTCGTATGCATCGTAACTCTGGAATCTTCCTCGCCATCCTCCGAGTCTCGGTATGGCCTCAAGACCATGCCCTCTATCATCACTTTATAGGCATCAATATCCATCCTCCTGCCGTGTACACCTACCCATCACCCAACAAATATGTCTGGCCTTACCCAATCTCCATGAGCCCCATCAAATGGCCTCAATACTACGATATGTTCATAGGCCCATACATACAATAATGTCATAGCTCCGATATTGCCACCATGATCTTCCTATGTAAATCTATACAGATCCCTATAAAGGTGGGCCAACACACATCATGCCCAAGCATACCTAGTGCTCTCCTCCTCTATCCAATGATAGATATCATGCATCTTATATAAGATGCCTATGCCACCACCCTCCACTATAATCAATGACGCTATCACCATGGAAATAAACTTCCGTAATCACGAACCCCTGATCACATAATAACATTTAGGCTAATATGGGCCTCGACAGGAACTTGAGTCCCAAAAAAATACCACCTAGTAGCCCTCATTTGTCTCTGCATATCATCCACTACCATAACATGTACCCTCTCACCAACAATAGGTAATTGTAGTATGCAATACACATCCTCTAGTGTGACTATCATATCACATGTAGGTAACTAAAAGGTGCAAGTATCTACACATCATCTCCGGCACAAAAGATGTAAGCATAGGCATATTATGGGGCACATCCTCACTATGTGCCACATCTAGAATGGTCAAACACATACCACTCATCATATGAAAATCCTATTCTAAGCAAGGTACTCAAATGATGGCCACATCGAAACTCTCTCCAATGGATATCACTCAACACACCACAAAACGACAATAAATGCGGTGTTAGAACACCATACATATACAAACATACTCATCCACAACATTAGCACACATCTATTACATCTATAACACTCTAGGCTTAACCTCATGCTTTGGACATGGGTGCCCAGGGCATAGGATCTGGGCACCCTAGAGTAGGACATCAATGCCTGGTCTAGGTGCCCCTGTCCAAAAGGTCATTAGCACCTTCATCAATTTTTTCCAGGTCTAAAATGCTTTGAGAAATTTTAAAAACAATTTTTTTGAAAAAATAAGCAAAAATGACTAATATCAACACATTTTTTGAAAACAATCACACTTACCAACTTTGTTGTTGTGCGTGACACCACAAAGAATTATCGGCATCTCAAATCAACTTAGTCATGGTGCTCTAACTTACATCATCTTCGCACATCCAAAGCTCACAATCACACTCATGTAATACTCAAATGAGTTTCCTAATCACTTTATCACATTACTATTTATAGTAATTTTTCATTATTCACTTTACTATAGTCACTCTTCACACTCATTTTCTCTACTAATACACATCACACGATTTCCCTCATATCTTGAGCATCCTTACTTTGATTTTGATCTCATATGTGGCATTCTTTTCAGAATTCCACTTACTACCACATCGTACACATTACACACATAAAATTTCTCCTTGATACCATTTTATACTCATTACACACACACTTTGGCGATATCTCTCATACATTATCCATTACATCATTACCCGTTTACTTTCGGCTCAAAATTCATTCTTGTTATCACTTCCCCTTTTTTTTGAAAGGGGGGGCATATGATTGGGGTCATATTATAATTCCCCTCACACCATTACATCATCAAGCTACATTCATAATTCATCATTATCAAAATTTTATCATACACCACATGACATTTCACGTCATTTTCTAGTGAATCCCTCTAATGACCTAACCTAAGGGTAACAATAGTAAAATATCTCTACGAGTAACCTATCAATCGATCACATGCAGTTCAATCTCTACAATAATAAAAATCACATCAACCAATCAACATGAACACATTGCATTTATCCTCTCAGATGACCTAACTTGGGAGTTATATCACCAATTTCCCTTATGACCTAACTTGGGAAGTTATTCTACATTTCATGATTGCTTCTATATGACCTAACATGGAATCGAACACACACATTTCAGTGAAACCCTTAGAGTGGGGGAAATGAGACATCATTTTATTTCCTATACAACTCCTATATGGGTCAACACATTTGATCAAAAAATCTGGATCCTAACATCACAAAAATTTGATCTGTGTTTGTCCAGTAGTGGCTAGATCTTTTGAGGATGTAGTTAAAGGTTGGAGAGACACTATAATTCTCTCCTTACACTCTTCCTCTAGTGGTAGGACACCAAAATCCCTATTTTCTTGCACGTACACACGTGCAATCGGGTTAGAAACGATCACTCCCTTCCCCATCACATATCCATCAATGACAAAAATTAAAATATACAATCATTCAACATCGCAATCATCAATCATGTTTAGCACTCCTCATAATGGTCTCACGTCTCTTGTTACACCATATGGATCAATACGTTGATCCATGGTTCGTCACACTATGTATTTTTACTCAACATGCACTTATACTACACTCTTTACATACTTCAACGACATGGACTTCTCTAGAATTTTCAAGTATGCATCTCTATCTACTTTATGTTACCGCGATTTTTCTCACCAACATAAAGTGGGGAAAATATAAACATAAAATCATGAACTTAACACTATTATTATACCACTAAGTATGTTGTTTTATATATGGATTTGATATGGATCTTACGTAAGGAAAGTATTCACTGATAACCCATCTTGTAGTCCATTTGTTTTTCTTGTTGGTCTTCATTACTTGTTTTCTTCCACATTTGTCACTCATACACATAGTTTTGGTCAGGTCTCAGGGATCCCTATCTTTCAGTTCCCACTCATTTTTGTCACTTGTCTTTGGACACTAGTGTCGTGCTCTTGTCCATCCTGGGTGCCCTTGTCCTCTCTGTGTTTGATCTTATTTTTGACATTTTAGGTTGGCCTTTTTATTTTTCCCTCCCATCTCCCAAGGTACTAGTCGGCATGTCAGATCATTAGTATTGACATTCGAACAAGAGATCCCTATATAAACACAACATACATACCATTATATGGGCAAGATATTCTTATCAAGGGCTAGCTATCTACATAGATCAAGGGACTACATTTGGGCTATTATTCTACATACACACTGCATAAGAAGGGGAGTTCATTATATTCCATCCACCATTTGCATTTTTATTTAGTTATTGCCCCTATCTTGGTGTCATTGGCACAAGGGCGACTCTAGGAGAATTATTACACACACAAACACACAAAACTATATTGGAGTCCGAGATGTATTACAACGCTCAACTATAAGACAATCATTGTGGCATCTAAGGACAGTCGACCCCTCATTCTACATCTTTCTTTGTTTAGGGTTTGATGTTTTGTATGGGGTTTTGTAGGTGATTCTTCATTGTAGGTTTATGGTGACATCAATGAACCAAGTGTGACACTCATGCAATCAAAGGTGAATAATTACGAAGACCTAGTGACCATATCAAAATCAGATTCTAACCTTTTATGTAGACTAGGGCACCCATATTTCAAACTAGAGCACCCCAGGTGCCCAAGTTTGGCCAGATCTACCTCTACCGTAATTTTCTAAGGTTTGTTATGGCACTCTATTCCACTGTTCCATCACAATGCTCGGTCCTGATCACTATGAGGTAAGTCAAATTTAGGTAAGTACCTTAACCCTTTTATTTCCTTTCATCCATAAAATCAAATTAATTTTTTAACATTCATATTTCATTTATAACATTTTTGTATATTTATATTCATATGTAAAATTTAGATTTTGTTGAATCACTTTAAGGTTTTCGCTTCAACATTGATAGGCATCACTAAATTTTTAACACACCAGCTTAAGATTCTGCATGGCATGGAGATAAGAAATATTATTTTTGAGGGTGGCTTGCATGCACATGATAAGATCTTTATATTTATCCATGTTATTGGTGACCTTGAATTCTAGTCGATAAGAGAGGGGGAAATTTTGGTTAGATAGGCCAAAGAGCACGCGCACTGCCCCAACTCCTCGCAAGCATTTTCCCTCATCCAAGTGTAATAGCCATGTATCCTCATGCAAATAAACTGTAATTTCTTCTTCGGTGATCTTGATGTTTGTTTTATCCTTAGGTGAGGGAGGTTCTTCATTATTTACGTCATAGGATTGTGCCTCAAGACTAATTGTGAAGCTAAAGAAATAGCCCTTAATAGAAATGACATTGTTGATGCCCTCAATGAGGAGGATGTCCTTATTAGGTAATGCATCATAAATAGGTTGAGGAGTATGGATGGGAGAAATGGCCATTTGTTCTACGATAACTTGGCCTTCCTTTGTGCTTCTCTTTCACTTCTCCAAGACCTACAAAATCGAGATATGTAAGCAAGAAAACTCAAGTATAGCCTTAGTGCACAAAGAGGTAGGAGTTGTAATGAGGGGGTGAGTGGTATTATATAGATTTGGAGTGCATGGGGAATGGGACACATATGTGTGCAATGATAGGGTCCATAGTGTATTGGGCATGCACATGGGTAGGTGGGATGGAAAAATTAAATGTGAGTGGGTGAGGGTTAATAAATGAATGGTGAGGTGTCTTTTATCCCCATTTTATGAGGTTTTATATTTTTTATTTTCTTTTGTGGGATTATTTGATTTTTTGGGATTTTTATGTTTTATGATGTTTTTGGTGCTTTTGAATAAGAGACCTTGTGCGCAAGTGCGTTTTCTAGTGTTTACAGTGACATGAAATGAAAGAATTAGTTGAAACTATAAATATAAACATTAGAAAGAGACATCAAACAATATATTGACATATTTTTATCATAGAAAAACCTTTTTGGTAAAATTCCTAGCAATGATAATCTTTCTTATTTCATTGGCTTGAACTTAGATTATAGATACAACAATATCTAAATAAGACATTATGATACAATAATTCAATAGTCTATGGAAAAAAATATAACCGCAACACTTACTTGTCATGATTATATTGGTATATGTAATATTCAAAGTCAACAACCACACTAATTATTGAAATTATTCCTTTCCTATTTTTATGCCTAGGAATTTGCATGCTTTAAAATCAGTTAAATACTTTAAATCATCCCATGAAATTACATGCAAAGAACCTTGCAATTCTCTCTAAATTTTGTGAATCATTAAATAAAAGATATCATTCAGCCAAGTATGTTAAAATATTATTCATGTCCATTTACACCTATATTATTCCATCCTAATCAAACAAGTGTTGACAACACATCACCGTTGTACTCTAGTATTACACAAAGACTTTGTGAACCATAGTGTAACTCCCATTGTGCATGATATTGCACATAGTTCTTTACATAACCATCCAAAATTCATTATTCAAGTCCCAAATAGTATTCATGTATGCATATAACTACACACATGCCTTTGCATAATTTGTTTTGTGCAACAATATTTTACAAGCCTATGCAACACCAACCACTATGGAATATACTTTGCAAAATCCTATGCAATTTTTAAACATTCCCAACATTCGTAGTTTTTGTAACCTAGGAATTGGATGAACCCATTAAAGTATTTGTGAAGATTTAAGTCTGAGTAGTGTTTAAGTCTTGAGGTGTGTGACTCTTTAGGTTGAGACCATATGGATTGGAGGAAGGCCCTATAAATATCATTATAAATGTTATTTATATCTCTCTCTTAGAGAGATTAGGAACATCTACTATGAAGATAATTAGGGGTGTCTCTTAATATTAAGGTCAATGAGGTGAAGTAATGAAGAGGCTTTTACATATGAACATGCATCTTTAAGTTCCTAAAGTGATTGCTTTATAATTTTCATATATTTTAAATTTATTCTTTCATGATTATCTTACTCATGTGTAGGAAAAGCTTTAATTTTCCATGGTTTATATCATGTAAAATGTCTTCACCACTTTACTAGGTTGTGATTTCATTGTTTTGTTAATTGATCTCATTCCTTTTAAATTTTTAGAGTATTTATAATTAACATACATAAAAATGGATGAAATAATGCAACAAGTGGATATTCTGATTTAATTAACTTCTAACATTAATTGCACAAATCATAATAACTCTTTTCAAAGTGACTATTGTTTTAACAACTATCAAACACACAAGGAAAATTTCACTTAGATGATTTTGTGTTGATATGGGATATTTTTAGTGATCGACTACATGAACATGTTTATATGAGACTCAAGATGCTTTTTTGCATAAACTTGCACCTAAAACTACAACTGGTCAAAATTGTACAACTAGGTCAAGAGTGTTTGTATGGTCCTGACCCTTCTATACAGTCTTGGGCCTTCTTAAAATATAGGTTTACAACTTATTTAGTTCTTCGCCTTCTTATAAATGAATGTTGCTATGTGTCGGTCTTCTTCGCTCACCTTCAAAATGGATTTGTAAACTTTACTCAAACCTTATAACCCTTGTAGTGCATGAAGAAGTTCTTAAAAAAATAGATAGGTGGGTTATGGGCACCCTTTGTTCATCATCAACATCACCACTTCTTAAAATAGGGATCATATTTCATGTTGTTCTCCTAAAATGTGATATCTACCATAGTCACAATAAGAACTTGGCAACCATGCTTTAATAATGTTTTTCTTGAGTTTCAAACTTGCTAAAATACTAGGGAAGGGTTATTTTGATTTCTTTTAGAAAGAAGATGGATACTCTTAGACGTAGAAGGAGACTTCATGACTATATAGAGTATTTCTCTAATAGATGTGCATGAGTTATTTTATAGTTAGGGATCTTAGAGTGTCTTTTTGCTAGTTCTTTTACATGAGGAATTCTTATATATGCTCTTGAAGGTTTTTATGTCATGAAATTCTAACCAAGGGGATGTATTTTCTCATAATAATGTGATAGAATCAAAATAATTATCCCAAAACATGTCGATCCAAAACCGTATAATATGCTCAACTTGTAGAAATTGATGAAAATGGTGGTTTTGATTGGGATGGAAAAATCATGTTTTTGACTTTATGGGTTGGAAAATGGATGTTTATAAATGTGTTTTATGCAGTAAAACCCCATAAATTGATGACATAGTTATGTGTAAAGATAAGAAAGTAATCGAGATCTATCAGGGTGTGCTAAGAAAGAGTGAGGAGAGTGCATTTGTACATGCAAGTGTGTAATGTCAATATCAACAATGACAAAGGATAGATTGTCAAATTTGAGTGTCTAAATTTCCACCCTTTAAGTATGAAATTAAATTAAATGGTTAATGGAAAAGATACCTGAGTGTGTAAACACATTGTATTTTCTCAAAATAAATTTGGTTTTTAGTGTCTCATTGTGTTGGTGTTGGCACACTCCAAAATGAAACATTCAACACAAAGTGTAGTCAATGAGCAAGATAAGAAACTAAACTTTAACTCAAAATGCAATGAAATTATTGTAAAAAATGTGCAAAAATAAATTCCAGAAAAGATGCAAAGCATGGAGGGAATACACATGTTTTTTTGTGGAGGGAATTTTCTCCCATTCTTATGCCTTGAAGATTTTGGATTTGTTGAATTCTGATGAAGAATCGGGGTGATTAGTCCTCAAATCGTGCCAAGGATAATTCAATGTATTAGGTGCACCAAACCAACACATGAATGTTGAAGAGAAGAACCAAAAATAGGATTTGAAGCACCCCACCAAGGAGGAAGACCGTCTATCAAATTCATTCAACAACTCTAATATTTTCCCATTAAGTGCAAAGAGGATAGGAAATTTCTACCTATGAAGAATCTAGATGCTTTTATACCTTCTATAACCCCACAGACCATACTATTGTAGTTGGTTATAAGCCCAATTTCATAAATTAGGTCACATAGTAGAGAAATAGGTGCCCCCATACTCGTCCCATGTACCACACAACTAAATAAAAACTAAATATAATTGATTGCATTTTGAAATCTAAGTGGAAAAAGGAGACTCGTGCCCCCAATGTGTCCAAAATTGGAAGTGAAATTGAATACCATGGAGAAAGAGAGAATGAAGTACTTAATGCATCTTGAATTTGTTCCAAATTGATTCAAACTGAGTATGAAATCATATGAAAATGTTGTAACAATGATGAAAAACTTGAGATTGTTGAAAGATCTAGAGGAAATGGCCCATGGGAAAAACCATATAAAATGGTCGAGCCATATATACAGATCTTGACCAAGTTGTACAAAGATCAAACCTTTGTAGATTTTTCCATATTCATGTTCCCGAGTCCAATTATGAGGCATTTTTTGGCCCCTACATATGTCTATGCCCGAAAGATGTCTGTGTTTGTTGGAAATGTAGAATAAAATCCTGAATGTTTTCCCCTCTTTTGAAGCATGTGCAATGAATAATTTGAGTATATAGCTCAAAATAAAAGATGTACATTCATATATGAGTATCTAAAAATCTAGATATAACCTTTGAAATTACTAATGTGGTGGCCACAAAGAAGAATTGTACCTGTAAGGGGGATGCACATGGTATAAATAATGACACATAATAAGAGCAATAACAAGAAGAAGTGTGATAACCATAACAATGTTAATGCAACAAAACAACAATATAAAATAATGTATTAGTAGAAAACAAGTGTATATAATGTAGAAAGAAGTGCAAACATGCCAAAAAGTGTCACACAAAAGGAAAAAAATTACAAACATGGGACACCCATGGTTTCATAAGATAATCAAGGCATGTGAGCCTGCAACCAAGAGATACACAACCACATACAAGGCATAATGCCACAAACATGGGAAACCAATGGTGTCAAGATAAGAAAGTCTCTTAGATCTACAATTAAAGTATAAAATAAGCAAACAGTGCAACTATCAATCATGTATGAAAATCAAGTGCATCCAAATGAATGAAGAGCATATGATATAAAAATATCTAGCAATAATTGTAAGCACTACACAAAACACATGTGTTAGTCCTGTTAGTATGAAAGATAGAAAATACACAATATATAGATGTAACCAAGTGTAATGAGGAAAGAAATTAATTAGAATAGAAATATAGTGCCTAGATGTATTATGTGAATGTAGATGCCCCTAGAGGTTAGAAGTCTAGGTAAAGGTTCGATCAACACCTATCATCATGTATCACTCTATATATGTCCTACATAATGCTCAACATACCACATGAACACATGTGTGTAAATAAGTAATGTTATCTATCAAACCAAAGGAGTAAACAACATGTAGCAAACAATGGAAGCTAGAAAAACAAGTCTCGGCTTCATATTATTACAAATACTTGAATGTTTTTGTTTTTAGTCCCTCCCCGAGGGTATAGATGAAAACATGTTCTCCAAGGAGAAGGAAGAGTGATCCAAGCATTCCACCGTGGAGGGAATAGATAGAGATTATGCATCTAAAGGATGAGAAGCAAGAATTCCCCAGAGAGAGAGAGATTGTGTGAAAATTTAGGTTCGGGTGTGGAACGACTCCATCAATAGTCAAGTTGAACCTATAAACCAAGTGCATTATTGTGAAATGGTGTAACCTGAGGACTATGGTCGAGAGTAGCATCATGAAGAGTAGATATATAACCAAAGTGTCATGTCATATAATAGAGCTAAAATCCATAGGTAGTGCAATATATTTTAATGGTATGAAAGATGTTCTAAAGAGACTATACATGAAGATTCAACTTGACAGGATGAACGACATATCCGAAGGGTCTGTCGAAGTCATGTGTGCAACTTTTGGGACAAACCTTCTTTCCTTGTTTATCCATTTGTACATGGGTCTAGATTTCTCTTTGTGTATGAAACGTGTCAAGGTAATAAATATTACCAAATGTAGAAGCATGCTCATCTAGTGTAACACGTCATGTACGTCAATTCCATGGAGGAGGTTAAGTAGATCTATATGCATGGCATGTCTCATAGGAGATGATACATTTTTCCTCTAATAACTTAAGCTTATGATATAACACATAACAATCATTATCACGATGTCCATTAATATGATGGAAGTTGCAAAATGATTGACTAAAAATGCAATATAGGTACTAGTTAATCTAAACTATGAACAATTGTAAATAATGTAAAATAGATGTTGTAAAAAAATATAAAGATGACCTTGACCACTATGAAAAAGGAAGTGCTAACCCAAATATGCAAGAGGGAAAAGGAAAGAACTCAGCTGATTAGAGGATCTCATTAAATAGTGTTGTAGAGGTGACTGGAGAAACCGAAAGCAGAACGAGCGTTCATGAGCCCCGAAAAGGATGAATCGGAGTATCGGTTGAACTAGAGCACTTGGAGATGGACTAGGGCACTTGTGGGAACCCCGGTCTCGTGAAAAAGCTCCAAAAGTTATCTTCACAAGTTTGGTACATGGTCCAAAACCCTCGTTGTGTGTCACATCAAATCCACCGCATTACGCCAAATTTCGATGATAGTCCAAGATGATAGAAAGACCTACAAGAGACCAAGAAGGAGTATCAAAACCCTAAAAAAGAATGCAAATGAATGGGTCAGACTAACCTTAGCAGCCACAACAATGGGCCTAACTGAGTGCAACACTAAATTTCAAACCCAAATGTAGTTCTGGAGAGTGTGTGCATAATATGCCCTAGGTTCTCTTGTTCCACTCACACTTTATGAAGTAGCAAGTAATAACTATATGTAGAAAATGTAATAGAATGTGTGCATGGAATAGAATATAATCCCCCTATGTTGTGTGTGATGCAGATGTCCTAGCCTTGTGCCTTGTGATGGAGCTATGTGGATGCAAGTGATCTCTAATGCAATAGATGAATGCAAATCTAGGTGGATGATAGTAGTGACTAGTTCTTGGTCCCTCATTATGGTATCATAACTTTATATTTATAGGGTTCTCTTGATCTAATTTCATAATTAACCCTAAAATGGTCGACCACCAAAAAGATAAGAACCTAAAATGGCTAGAAAGTGCCCAAAAGGTGGTGGGAAAGTTCAAGAAGGATCGAGGCACCCATGGTGGGACCAGGGTGCCCATGGGTGTCCTAGTACTAGCCATGGCACCCGGTTAGGGCTAAAATGATGGAAGATGATGAAAAATGACTGGGCATGTGTGTGGTGGAGGTCGGGAATGACGATAGAAATCAAATAAAAATGGCCAAGAGATGAGGGTTAATTAGTACTTTCTTCACTCAAAACCCTCTAAATAGTAGTATGAGACTCGAGACTAAATAATGTCTAAAGTGCATGATTTTATGTCTACATTTTCCCCCACTTTATGTTGGTGAGTGGAAAGCTTAGTAACATAAAGTAGATAGAGATGCGTACTTGATGCTGATGTAGAGTAACAAAGAAGGCATGCCGAAGGACTAGACAAAGCATGGAATGACAAAAATATGATGGATCATGGAAACTAAAGATTAAAATGCACAAAAAAGTGATGAGAGTGAACCTAGGGCGGAACACGTGTGTTGATGTTGATGTGTGTAGTGTACCTACATGGTTAGTATGTTAAGTGTGTTGCTGCGAATTGTTGTTGTTGATGTCATCGTTGTTGTGTAATCTCCCCTTTTCTCGGGGCACTACTAATATATCGGTTCATCTCTTTCATTTGCATTGTAACCTCTTGACATGCCTAATGCTACAAGTGGGAGTATTTAGTTAGTTTTAAACATGCACATAGGCTAGTTACTTCTTTACTATTTAATTAAAATAGTAAAGTACACTTAAGTGGGTCTTTTAATATTTTAATTTAATTTTTATTAGTTTTCCTCAAAAGGGAAAATGTTGGTCACTTAAATGTTGTACCCTTATGTCATAAAAGGAGGTTGCATGGCCATTATTTGGCATGTTGATTTGATCATTTGATATCACTTCATGCTTGGAGAAATGGGATGTATGCTCTCTCTCTCTCTCTCTCTCTCTCTCTCTCTCTCTCTCTCTCTCTCTCTCTCTCTCTCTCTCTCTCTCTCATCTCTCTCTCTCAATTGGAAGTAGATCTGATTTTGAAGACTCAATAGTGTTGTGTGAATATATGCATGATTTATTCATCCTAAGATTTGTGACTTGATTCGAAGATTGGCGCATTTATTTGCGTTGAATCTGCATGTTATAGCTCATTTTTAAAGTGTTCTTGGAAGGGTTTGAGGTACTTTTTCTATTGTTGTTACTGTTGCATTTATTCTAGCTATAACGACTTAGATTGGAGACTATTTTAGCATGTTTTGATAACATATGAGCTAGATCTGAAATTTGTTGTGTGTTAGCATTTATTTCAAAGCAAGGGGCTATTATTTTGGTGTGATTGGAAGCTAGTAAAGTGCTGGAAATATTTTATATAATTTTCTCTAACCCTATCGACTTGGTATGATATTTATGGGTATGTTCTGTGGGATTTTAATGCTCAGAAAAATCTGATTCATAGTGCATTAGAAAGCTCTGAAATTCTAGATTATGATGCACTTGGTTTCATGATAAAATACAGAGTATTGAATGAGTTATAAATTTTAGAAGATTCCAGTTGTCTGCAAGTTATTTTGTTGTTATTAATTAATAGTTATTTCAGACGTATAGTTTGGGATCAGTTTAACATTGGATTTGGTTGTAGAAATTAAAAGGAATAAGGAGAAATTAACTTCACAATTTTTGGAGTTGACTTGATGCCCTAAATGTTTTAAGCGACCTACTTTTTAGGGAAAATTTAGGGTTTCGAGTTTTTGTGCAAAACATTATTTTGGAATATTATTCTTCATATTTTTGTGGACCAACATCTAAAGTTTCAACTCATTTGGACTTCTCTAGAAAAAGATATAAATTTTTGAAAATTACGGTAGTTCGGGGTTTGAATATAAATTATTTTCAATTTGTTTAAGCTAATTTCTAACTCATCCTAAAAGGGGACATCACAGTGGTATCAGAGCAACTTTCCTCTACTCTTGTGGGGTTTGTGTTTGCAGATCTGGATACATAGTGTATGAATCATGGGGTTAACAAGTGAAGGAGAAATGAAAATGCAGTTTTGCAGATTGGGGAGATGGCTTGATCCTCCACACCTTTCGAGAGATGTGTTGCTTAGCATTTTGGAGGAAGCTGCAAATTGTTTGTCCATGGTAAAGCAATCAGATTATGGCTCCTTGGCTAGATCCGAACTATTGAGGCATGATGAGGTGGAGGTGAGACTTATGGTCATCACTTGCATTAGCGAGGTGACAAGGATAACAACCCCAAATTTTCCATACAATGACACCACCATGGAAGAAGTCTTTGAGCTCATGATAGGAAGCTTTCAAAATATTTGGGACACCACAAACCCTTACTTTGATAAGAGGGTTAAGATCTTGGAGAACATGGAAAAGGTAAGAACTTGTATACCAATGTTAGATCTTGATTGTGATGATCTCATTCTACACATGTTCGATGTATTCTTTGTTGTCATAGATGATAGTCATTCAGAAAATGTAATGGATGCAATGCAAACTATCATGTCTTTGGTTTTGAATGAACATGAGGCCCCTCCTCAACATTTGTTGTCTATACTTGAGGAAGGTTTGAGACAAGAGGAGTCATGTATTGCTCATACTTTAGCCAAAGGTGTTTTGGATCAATGTTCAAGCAAGGTGAAGGCATATATGTTAGCAAGGTCTCCTATGAAGCAAGAAGGATCAACTCTCCAAGGTATGAGTCCTTTGGTATTTGATGATAAATTTTTGATATCTAATGCTTGCATGGAACTTGGTGATTGCAAGGAAAAATCAGATTTGAGGGAAGTTGTTCAACAACTTCATGAGCCCTTTGAAGGGCAAGAAGAAAGCATGGACAAGGACATCACTAAAGAAGGGAAAAAATCATATTTGAAGAGGGAACATGAGGATGGCATGGGTATAAGTTATACCCATGGAGAAGAGGCATTTCCAGGTACTTTAGACCATTCTCAGTTGGTTGGTCTACGCATAATAGCAGTCATTAGAGAGAAAATAAATGACTTCATTCACTCAAAAATGAAGTTTAAGGAAGCCCCACACAAATCACAAATAAGGTTGCATGATTCCAAGGTAGAAGGTGATGTTTGGTTTGAAAATTCTAAGGAGTATGAAGGTGTTCCATGGCACAAAGGTATGATGGGCAGCCCCAATCATTTTGTTTCAGATGTATTGCTTCCTTTCATAAGGGAAATCCATTGGCACAATGAATGGTATGAGATTCCTTGCATGAGTTATATTTCTGATTTTCCTTTTTCTTATGTGAATGATGGAGTAAAAACAATGGGGTATCATCATGCACATGCTACCTCATGGTATGAAGAAGTGAGCAACAACTTCGAATTATTTGTATTGACACTTCCATGTACTTGTGAGATGATCAAGTTAAATATTCTATTGTTCTTATATCATGGTGAATTTCAGTTTTGGGTCATAAGGAAGGTTGTTGGGATCATAAAAGGAAAGTATAAACATTGTCTATTCATGTGTGAATTTGCAACCAAGAAGAGTATGTGTATGCCTAATATTTCCATTGATATTCACATTGTTGTCATGCACATTTTCAGTTTGTTTGGAGACATGTTAGCATGCCCACAAAAGGATTCAGTCACACGGTATGCTAATTTTCAGTTTGGGGCATCATTGGTACATGTTACAGGATCATTTCCAGGCCACTTAGCACTATTGTTGCGTTGGGAGCAGCAAAGAGGAAGGTATGGTGTTAAATTTTCATGCTATGTTTTTGAAAATAAAGGAAAATATGATGAATATTTATCTATGGAAGGAACAAATGCAAAAAAATTCATAAAATTCACTTTAGATCAGCTCTACATCATATGTGTGAATGTGTTTGAACTTGTTTTCATGGGAACAATGCATTGTGGGTTGTGAGAGTGTAGTGTTGGCCTTACCTAAGGTGAGTTGGGATACCTTGAGGTCAAATATTTTTATTTACACTGCTGTAATTTATTTCAGCAGTCTTCTTATGGCCTTTAGAGACATAAGGCATGAGGATAAAGGATATTTTTCCATTGGTACACTCACACATGGATCGAAGGATGAAGTAGGGCTCACATGGGGATAAATTTAGAGTTGTCAAGCTGTTGATTACTTATCATATTTTTGTTTTATGACAAGAGTTGGTTTTGGGGAGTTCAAGGAAGTATGGGGAAGCTTTGTGAGACTTGGGGGTAACCCATACATGAAGGAGACTTGTGATCCATTAACACCATGGAGACACATTGGAAAAGTGTTTTTCAAACACTTATTTTTCAAATAAGTTTTCTTCATTTAGAGGATTGAAGACACGTGAATAAATATCATTGTTTTACTCGCTTCATGAGGGCATTATTGAGTGGGCAGCCTTGGAGCTTAGAAAATCTCATCCCTTTGATGACTCCCAATGCCATGTTGAGGACATTTTTATTGTTGTCACCAAATCAATGCACCCTTGAATGGCACGAGAATGAATCATGACATTCGGTGTGATTGGCACACATGGGATCACCTCTCAAGTTGTGGGACTTGGGCTGAGGTTAACCTCCAGAGAAGGTCGGCTTCCTCTTCCTAAACTAAACACAACACTACTTATAATGCAAGATAAAATGGCTATCTAGTCCTATGCTAACATTTTATGGGATTAGGGAAAGAGATTTGCAAGGAAATAAAAACTATACTAGAAGTGGTGATGCACCAAGAAAGGGTGTTGCTAGACAAATTTCCGGCTGGCCAATGAAGAGATATGATTGTGAGGAAGAATGACATGCATTACAAACCCACTTTTACATACAGTACTTCACTCTTTGATAAGCACAATGACCTCCAAAACTTGCAAGAGAAACCCTGGTTGCACAGTTCTCCTGAAAACATGATAGAAAGGCAAGTAGAAGCAATAAAAATCATGAAAGGACATACAAATGATCACAAATCATAATTCTCATTACTTCAAGCACTTTGCACAGTGCACCATTACATCAGTGAAAAGGCACAGGCTGCCATTACAATTTTAGAAGAAAGGCTTGAAAGCCTACAAATCACAACATCTCAGCTTGTGAAGAGAGGGGAAGCTTGGAAAGTGTCTAACTTGTCCAACTTGTATGACCTGTCGGAACCTCTGTTGGAACTCACTTGTTGGAACCCCTTGGAATGAGCCTCCAACTTACATTTATAGAAGAAATTGAGAGAGAGGAGAGAAGGAGTCAAATTCCCCCTAAATGGAAGGCACATGATGTATTATTTATTACATTTTGTTGAACCACAAAAAGGCTCCATCATGCATCATTAATGCTTGTTGACATAGTCTTCTTAATTAATTAAAATAATATTTAAATAATAATAATAAATATTATTATTTAAAATTTTTAAATAAAAATATTAAATTAATTGAATTTTGGTGGAACCCTCTCGTTGGTAGTCAATGATGAGGAGGAATTATGGAAAAAGCCAAAAATAGCCCAACTCGGTAGTTGGCTCGCCAAGCCAACTCACTAAGTTGGTTCCGAGTTCCTCTACATTGTGTCTTGTTTGAGTTCGTTGCCATCACATCAACCGAGTTTTCTTTTTTAGCATCAGTATCAAACCAAAAGAGCACCTTGCCGAAACGACCGAGCTCTTACTCACCACTCACTTTGGACTAACTTGACGGCTCCGCCAAGCTCAGTATGCATTTGTTTGGCTCAGCAAGTATCTTCACAAGCTTCCACCGACATAACTCACTCTCAAACCTATTTCCAATTCCCTAAGTTTCCTCTCACCGAGCTGATCCCGAGCTTGTGTTCATTTCTATGGAAACACTTAGCTCCTCTTCATATATTATTTCTACTCGACTAAGATTTATTTTCTCTCTTTGAACTCATGTGAGTCAAACCGTACATGTGATTGGATTGGATCACTTCTTGCGTGAGCTCGCCACTGATACCTCCATTGAGTGATGTGCTTGAAACTAACCGAGATCATTCCCACTTACAACGAGTTCTCACCTCCAATGCACTCAATATTCTTCGTTTTGTGAATCAAGTTGAGTGAGCTCACTCTATTGCTTTACTCAAGCCAATACCATGTTGACCTTAACCCTACTCCGCTCACTCCGAGATACTCCCCGAATCGAACTTCCCTTTCGACTTCCATCTTGCTTCCATCATGTAATGTAGTCTGTGAATGCTATGTTGACCTCGAAAAATATCACATCCTGTGGAATTGCATACTCCCAAAACCATCTTGCAACACGATTCCAACTCGGGTAAAAACTCACCCTCATCATCTCATAGCTTAGCCTATGAGCTATTCTTATGTATTTCACTCGACCACTGAGCTATGTCTACCATTCATTTAGTCTTTGCATCAACTCATGTATTTGAGCTCGGCTTGAATCGAGCTTACCTTTCCTTTCCTCAAGTTGAGTCATACTTCCACGAGCTCACCATTGAGCTCTTCGCTGATTCATTTTTCCAACTTTGACCAACAAACTCACTTGCAACCTCACCGCCAAATGACTCGGCCTTAGCTTGGCTCATTCCGAGGTTCTTCCCTTACATCGTATCAACTGAGCTTTGGATTATTTTGCATTGAGCTCTACCTTGAGCTCATCACCGCAAATGCTGAGTCGAGTTCCTCCTTAAATTGATGAGTTGGTTGACTCTTCCATGGAACCTAATGAGCTCTACTACTATCTGAGTAATGCTCCCAAAGATTTCGTGTCGAGCAAACTCCCCGTGCTAAGCTTCATCATCTCGACTTGGTGACCACCGAACCAAGCTCATTGCTTCAATCTCCTCCATCATGTGACCGAGCCAAGCTCCAAATCCTGCCAAGTTGACTCCTCATCTCAGTGGGCTTGTTTGATCTATCTCGACGTGTCGGTTCATATTTCCAAGCCTCCATCATTCTTCCTTGTGCTTACTTGGTAAGCATTTGAGTTTCACCCTAATGCAACTACGGCTCGACTCGACTATATCTCCTTTGAGTGATCTCTGCCGAGTTTTGTGTGACCTCCACCATGGAACCCGATGAGTACTCCTTTGACTGAGCTTCACCAAGTTAAACGGAAACCATTCCACCACATCACCGCTTCCTTCTCCAAGCTCTAACCATCTCCGCGATCACCGAATGACTCGTCGGGCTTTACGCTCCATTGATTCGCCTCGAAGACTCGACTGACCAAGCTCATATTTTGGGTTCCAAAACTGATCCTCCAACTTGCTAAGCTCCAATCACCCCAAATCTCTCGAACCCACACACTTCGAATCCTGAAAACCTAAAACTCTGAATTTTGGAGTTTCGAGTTTCAGCTTGAAGTATCCATCTCTCCCAACATTTCTAACCCAAAAACTCGTGAAATTCTAAAACGTAATTGTTCAAACAAAACTTCAAAATAAAAATTTAACTCATTCTAGCTCATTCCTCTGCCATATGATTTGAGCTACGAGCTCTCCCAACCGAGCCCCTCCACGGAACCACCGAGCTCTTCCTTAACTCCACCGTAGCGAGCTAACATCTATCGAGTCCTTCATATATTACATTAAAAGTTCTCGTAGACCTATCTCCTAACTCAAGTCCATTTTCCCTCGATCAACTCATCTCGGATCCCTCTGCGACTTTCCAAAATACTTAGAATCCTGACCAACTTATCGGGGCCTATACCTATGCCATATGCTATTTTATATCAAATTCAACTTGGCCTTCATTCTACCACCCCAAGACGAGCAGAGATCCGAGTTATACTAACCATCCTACAACTCTGAGTCGTCATGGCTCCCTTCCACGACACCACGATGAGCCCTAATCTTGCTAATCTGAAACACTGCATGAGCTCGACTAAGCTCGAGTTGTTCCTTCCGACTAGCTACATGCCGAGCTTGGCTTCACCAAGCCTCTTGCCCATGATTTAGGCATCAACACCTCTGTATATTACAAATATCGAGCTCGATGGGATTCCTCACGACACCCAAAACTTGACGATCTTCTCCTGTATAAAAGACACTTGAATTCAAACTACTCGTGCTTCGTGAACTCACCGCTAAGTTTGATTCGAGCTCGCCATTTTGCATCGAACTATCTCTCCACATCGACCGAGTTCAACTCAACTCGATCTTTGTCTCCCGACTCCTCGAAACCTCACCATGCCCGAGTTGTCCACCAACTCACCCTTTGAGTAGTGAGCATCTTAGCTCACCCAGCCATCCACAAGCTTACCTAGCTAGCTCCCAAAACATGTTAAACACAATGTTCCAATTTTGAGCTCGAGAGCCTATAATAATTTACTTTGATAATTTAGTCTCAGTAGACCCTCATTGTTCATTTTTGCCCGGGGAAAAAATGGACAACAGCTACTGGAGTAGCAATTACCGAGCTATGGACCCACTTTTTGGGTTGACATGAGGGAAGGAAACATGTTATTCCAAGTGCTTCATCACTGACCGGTATCGGAGCAAGACTTTGGATGCATCACTTCATCTCTTCTCTTGAGTGCATGATACATGGATCTATAAACTTGATTTTTCTTGAGGGAAAGTAATCTCTGAGAGGGGAGGACTATAATGTCCCCTTTTCCAGGGCATTACTAATATATTGGTTCATCTCTTTCATTTGCATTGTAACCCCTTGGCATGCCTAGCGCTACAAGTGGGAGTCTTTAGTTAGTTTTAAAAGTGCACATAGGCTAGTTACTTCTTTATTATTTAATTAAAAATAATAAAGTGCACTTAAGTGGGTCTTTTAATATTTTAATTTAAGTTTTATTAGTTTTCCCTCCAAAAGGGAAAAGGTCGGTCATTTGAATGTTGCACCCCTTATGTTATAAAAGGAGGTTGCATGGCCATCATTTGGCATGTTGATTTGATCATTTGATATCACTCCATGCTTGGAGAAATGGGATCTATGCCCAAGGTATGTATGCCCTAGATTTTCATTGTGTCTCTCTCTCTCTCTCTCTCTCTCTCTCTCTCTCTCTCTCTCTCTCTCTCTCTCTCTCTCTCTCTCTCTCTCTCTCTCTCTCTCTCAAATTGGAATTGAAGTAGATCTGATTTTAAAGACTCATTAGTGTTTTGTTGCATTTGTTGTGTGAATATATGCATGATTTATTCATCCTAAGATTGGCGACTTGATTTAGAATATTGGCGCATTTATTTGGGGTTAAATTTGCATGTTATTGCTCATTTTTGAAGTGTTCTTGGAAGGGTTTGAGGTACTTTTGCTACTCATTGTAATTTCTGCATTTATCATAGCTATAGCGACTTAGATGGGAGACTCTTTTAACATGTTTTGATAACATATGAGCTAGATCTGAAATCTGATGTGTGTTAGCATTTATTTCAAAGCAAGGGGCAATTATTTTGGTGTGATTGGAAGCTAGTAAAGTGTTGGAAATATTTTATATATTTTCTCTAACCCTAGTGACTTGGTCTGAGATTTTTGGGTCTTTTTTGGTGGGGTTTTAATGCTCAGAAAAATCTGATTCATAGTGCATTAGAAAGCTCTAAAATTCTAGTTTATGATGCACTTGGTTTCATGGAAAAATATGGAGTATTGAATGAGTTATGAATTTTAGAAGATTTCAAATTTGCCTACAAGCTATTTTGTTGTTATTAATTAATATTTATTTCAGACCTGCATTTTGGGATCAGTTTAACATTGGATTTGGTTGTAGAAATTAGGAGGAATAAGGAGAAATTAACTTCATAATTTTTGGAGTTGATTTGATGCCCTAAATGTGTTGGGTGACCTACTTTTTAAGGAAAAATTAGGGTTTCGATTTTTCTATAAAAAAGTATTTTGGAATATTATTCTTCATATTTTTTTGGCCCAACATCCAAAGTTTTAGCTCATTTGGACTTCTCTGGCAAAAGATATGAATTTTTGAAAATTGCAGCAGTCTAGGGTTTGAATATTAATTATTTTCAGCTGTGTAGACTAATTTCTAACTCGTCCTAAAATGGGACATCACATGTTTCCCCCATTTGATTGCTTATTTCTCATACGACCGGACTTGCAAGGAGAAAATAATCAAGTAGTCAAATATGTATGTATATGTGTGTAAAAATGTAATGTAAAAGACACATGTAAAAGTAAAGTACGCAAAATGAAAAAGTGTAAATGGAACATGTGCACCTAATCCATGTCGAGAGAAAGAGTGTAGAAGGATATCCTATACTATCGGGGTTTTTTGGGTAATCGGACACCATAGGCCGAAGAAGTATATGGAGGAAATGCTTTGTGTCCTCCAACCTTTAACTGCTTCCCTAAACTATGTGAAGAGATATTTGTATTGTCCTATTTTTTTGGGCAATCCGATGCCACTGGCCAAAGTAGCGTAGGGAGATACACCCACCGTAACCTCCAAGTCTGCTGAATCGCTTCCCCGAATGCTAAGGACTCCATGTCATGTAAAGTTCGATGTATATGGAGTTCGTAGACTGGTCTAAACTCATTCGTTGTATGTAAACCCACAATGCCAAGGACGGAAAGTGCACTCGAACATAATCGGTGTAAATTCATTGTGTAGACTATAAAACCCTGGTTCACCAAAATGATTAACTAAAAATGTAATATATGTAATAGTTAATCTAAGCTATGAACAATCAAATAAAGTAAAATAGATGTTGTAAACAAATATAAAGATGCCCTGCCCACTATGAAAAAGGAAATGCTAACCCTAATATGCAAGAGGGAAGAGGAAAGAACTCGGTTGATTAAGGGAGCTCGTTGGACGGTTTCATATAGGTGACTAGAGAAACCAAAATCAAGAATGAGCATTTATGAGCCCCAAAAAGGATGGACCTTGAGTATTTGGTTGGACCGGAGCGCTTTGAGAGGGATTGAGGTGTTTGTGGATGCTCTAGTTTATAAAATGGGCACCACGGTCTATGAAAAAGCTATGAAACCGATCTTTACATGTTCGGTAGGTTTTCTTCGAAACCCTCACTATGTGTCACATCAAATTCGTTGCACTTTGCTGGATGTCGCTGATAATCCAAGATGATAGAAAGACCTGCAAGAGACCAAGAAGGAGTATCAAAACCCTAAAAAAAAAAGAATGTAAATGAATGAGTCATACTTTGACCTCACCGCCATAACAATGAACTTACTAATCGAGCATTGCACTACATTTTAGACCAAAATATAGTTATAGTGAGTGTGTGCATAATGTGCCCTAGGTGCTTTTATGTCAGTCACACTTTGTGAAGTAGCGAGAAATAACTATATGTAGAAAATGTAGTAGAATGTGTACATGGAATAGAATATAATCCTCCCCCTATGTTGTGTGTGATGTAGATGTCCTAGCCTTGTTCCTTGTGATGGAGCTATGTGGATGTAAGTGATCTCTAATGCAATAGATGGATGCAAATCTAAGTGGATGATAGTAGTGACTAGTGTTTGGTCCCTCATTATGGTATCATAACTTTATATTTATAGGGTTATCTTGATCTAATTTCTTAATTAACTTGAAATGGCCAACCACCAAAAAGATAAGAAGCTTAAATGGGTATAAAGTTCCCAAAAAGGTGGTGGGAAAGTTCAAGAAGGATCGGAGCACCCATGGTGGGACTAGGGCGCCCATGGTCACCCTGTCAGGGCTAAAATGACGGAAGATGAGGAAAAATGATTGGGGGTGTGTGTGGTGGAGGTTAGGAATGATGATAGAAATTAAATAAAAATGGCCAAGGCACGGGGGTTAATTAGTACTTTCTTCACTCAAAACCCTCTAAATATTAGTATGAAACCAAGACTAAATAATTTCTAAAGTGCATGATTTTGTGTCTACACAAAAAGACGTACCTTATCGCCTTCAAGCCTATGAGGAGGGAGATGATCATTAAATGGTAACTAAATCAAACTCTTGTTAAGTAATGTAAGTAAGATGTCATGGGGCCTATCATAAGCCTTATCAAAATATATGGGATTCCTCTTAAGAGGAGATGGTTGTCATACTCATTGATTAGGATCAAGATGATAAAATTATTACCACAATGTAAAACCTTCACTTGATTATCATTGTGTATAGGATTCTGACATGTGTTAGAATCATGTGTAATAGAAGGGGTTGTAACATTCACATCTAAAGGCTTAGGCTTATGTGCTAGCATAATATCTTGTTCTAAATCAATAACATATGAGCAAAGATCATAGAATGAATCACAAGTATCATAATGTAATTTTTCTTTGAGAGATTGTATAAGTCCTCTACAAAATATGAATTGCATCTCTAAGTCACTAGGTTGATATACAAGTAAATGCATGTTTTTCTTAAAACATAAGATATAACTAGATATAGATTTAGCTTCGTCTTGATGTAAAGAAGGTAAACACTCATATGTATCCCTAGGGCCTCTATTGCAACTAAAGTGAGCTAATAATACATCCTCAAGTTCTACAAAAGTACTTAAAGAGCCACTAGGGAGATGAGTAAACCAAGAGAGAGCATCACCAATAAGACTCCTAGAGAAAACCTTAAGAAGCATCTTATCATTATCATAAGGATCCATGACTTTCGTATAATGCTTGAGATGTATATAAGGATCCAAAGTACCATCAAACAATTAGAATGTGGGCATCACAAAATTCCTAGGGAATGGTATTTGAAATATTCTATGTGGAATAGTATTTTCAAGAATAATATTAGAATCAACACTAGCATAATAGGCCTTGCTTTCTAAAGTCAATATGTGGACCATGTTATCCAAAATCCACCCCTCAAGGTAAATTTTGGTAACTTATGCAATTCTTCAGGGCCAAGAAAAATCCAAGAAGTTAAAAAATTGTAAAAAATGCAAAAATTTCGGCTTGTGCTAGTGTATTGCGGCAAAATCGGGTTTTTGGAGCCTAGGCCACATAGGTACGCATGGGACATGTTGGGACTGCATGGCCGAAATGGCCAATTTGCAAAGAAATCGGCAAAATCAGGTTTTTGGAGCCCAGGCCGCACAAGTACGCACGGGACATCCGAGACCCAAAAACCCAAAATCGCCACGGGTAGTTCAAATCGGAAAAGTCAGATATATTTGGTCCATATGGTAAATGGGACATCGGGGCACGCAGACCACGCAGAGCCGAAATGGCCGCATTCCTTTGTTGTGAGGTGAATTTGGGTCGA
Organism: Taxus wallichiana var. yunnanensis; assembly: GCA_018340775.1. Classification (NCBI taxonomy): domain Eukaryota; kingdom Viridiplantae; phylum Streptophyta; class Pinopsida; order Cupressales; family Taxaceae; genus Taxus; species Taxus wallichiana. The sequence goes on along the minus strand of CM031238.1, from coordinate 55,645,777 downwards.
AGTGGTGCAGACAACACAAGTACATGTAGGACAGTTGGGACCCGAAAACCCGACTTATCTAATTTTGTAAGGCGGGTCGAAGGGATATGGGCGAAGCAATGGTCAACGGCCCTGCGGCTCGATCAACAACGGGACATGAGTTCGCTGAGGATCCGATTTTGCTGATTTTGTCGCAAACAGAGACTTATAAGTGGAGCGGAGGTTTTTTCTCGGGACAGCCAGACACCAAGCCCCGAAATACCCGATATGGCCGTATGCAAGGGAAAACATTGTAAATCAAACCCCGAACATCAAACGGCCATAGCTTTTGACCCCGAGCTCCAATTTTCATGAAATTGGACTTTCTAGGAATGAGTACGATGTCCTCTACGCCAAAAAAACTAGATTTCTTAATTTTAATGAGGATAGAAATATTAAAATAAAGGAAACATATTCAGCTCCAGTCAATCAAATGCTCATTCCCGTTAAATGATAGAAAAGCCTGGCAGACCTAAAACCACGTCAATTTTTTTTTTTCAAGCCAATGTGTTGCGGGCCTTATAAAGTGCTTGGTGGACAATTCCGGGACATAAAAACCCAAAATTCAAACCGCGAAAAAATTTCAGTTCGGCAATAGTCCACGATCGCGGAACTCGAGACAAAAAAGTAGTCCTCCTTTTTTCCCCATTTTCATTTCAAACCACGATTTCTCCTAGATGTTTTTCACTCGAGCTTTGAATACCACCTCAAAATTGCTCATCGGACTTCTGGATCACGATAGATTCAACCATGCCACCAAGATGAGGAGGTAAGCCCCGATTTTAATCATTTTTTTGCATTTTAGGTTTTTTTGCATTTTAGGTTTTTTTTTTGCATTTTCATGGGTTTTTTGAAATGTTTGTTTATGTATACAATTTTCTTGTTTTTTCAGTTGGTCGAAAAGCTCAAAATCATGCAAACCATCAAAACATTCCTCAAAACCCTCCGAACATTCCTCAAAACCCTCCTCCAAACATAGATCCGCCTCCTGTGGCTCCTTCTGTCCCCACTAAACCAACAAGAACACAAGATAATATCATTGGAAGAATCGAGAAAATAAAATTGTCATTGAGAACCTTATTCAGACTATAAGACAAAATCATGCCACAAATCCATCCCGCATGACTTTAGCCAACACATTCGTAAAACATTGATTGGTGAAGTCGACTCCATAACCAACCAAATACATAGATGGAATACCTTTAGAGGTGATTGTAGGTGGTGGTATGTGGATAAATTATCCCATGCGGCCGTAAAAGACAAAAAAATGGAAAAGACCTCATTTGTGCATTATTTACTGACCCGAGAACCAATGCCCCCATGCTTACTTGCAAATGGTTCCCAATCCATTGGTGCCATGATGACCGAATCAAAAACAATTTTTGGGACCGATGGTGGATGGTTTTTTATTATCCACCATGCAACAACAATGAGGTTCCTCTTTATTTTTTGAAGAAATTATATTGTGAGTTCGTGCTTAATGAGGTCCCAAATTATTTTGACTTTTCTAACTTTTTTGGTCGAGGAGGTGGCTCTGCATACAGTAGTAGACCTGGTGCACACATAGGTCAACCAAGGATCCCCCATGCCCCAAAACCCCCACTTCCTTCAGTTATCCCTCCTACAGTGAAGGAGGTTGTGGAGATTGACACACTGCATGCATTGAGGGAGCTCACTGACACTCTGACCCAACATAGTGACCAGATTGCATCTGGTGATGTTGGTGGAGGCACCAGTTCTAGCTACACCACACCACTTGTGGATCATGTGGTGCCATATGCACTTGCATGGGTGAGACATCATTTGCTGGTTCACATGATTTCTTTTCTATAGATGAGATGTTGGGGGATGTTTTTGGAACTGGTGCCACTGATATTGGTCTTTCACAGGTAAATTTCAAATAAATATAAATATATATATATATATATATATATATAGTTTAATTCACATGTTTGAGATTTTAATATATATGTATTTGATTGTACGTCATGTACATACATGTAAAAACTAATTTTTTTATTTTATTTTAAATAGCAAGAGCCGGTGAAGGAAACATCCGGCGTCGACATGCTAGCTACTACAGCTGGGCGTGTTTCAAACGTAAGTTTCAAGTTGTACAAACTTACATTTTTAATTTCATTTGATTGCACTAGATTATTATTATAATGTTTCACGTGTATGTTGTACATATTAATATGTTTGTCTTTTATACACAGGAGCTCGGGGTCATCATCATCTGCTCTGGGAACTAAGGCTACTGGCATGCCTCACATGAGTTTTACGCAGGTTAGTTTCTCTTTACACTTTGTTTCTAATTGTGGAAGTTCACGTGGATTACATGCTTTGGACCTCTGTTATGTGGTGCATAGTCATGTAGATTTTAATATTGATTTGTACATGTTTTTGTATAGCTTATGACTACCAGAGAGACTCCTCCATATATGCAGACTGTGGAGGCTATGTTGTAGATACTGCCATAACATCTCTAGATCCACTAACTGAGGTACAATTTTTCAAATTTGTTAAATTTTGGAGGTTCATTATTTCTTATTACTTAAATCTACAATATCAAATTTTGTATGTATGTGAAATATTTAATTTGAAAATTAATTATTTGTATGTAGCTTACCCCTCGTGAGTCTACTTGTTGTCCCTGCGATGCGTCAACAACAAATTGATAGGGATCATGACATTGCGGTAAGATTTCACATGCATTTTAACTAAATTGTACAAGTTTCTAAATTTTGAATGTATTTTAAAATTTTGGGTGTTAAAAACTTGTTGTTTATGAATGTGCAGGTTAGGTTGCAGACCTGCTTAGAGATGCCTAGGACCACACGGATGAAATCCATAGTGGCATCTCCCTCCACTACATCCCCAGGTCATGGACATGCTACTTCTAGCAGGGCAGAAGAGAGGGAAGATGTTTCATGAGTAGATTCATAGTCCACCTGGATGTACATAGATATATATATATATGGGCCATCTGGTCCTAGTGAACATGTTTCTTCATATAGTCCATTGTATATATATAGCCTTTTGTGACCGCATGTGGTCCTATATACATTATGACACACTTAGTTCGAGATGTACACATGTTATGAACTTACATATTTTCAGAGACGTGCGTCATCTGGAGCACACTTTGTTTGATTCTTATATATCCATGTGTGTTGGTTTTCATAATGATATTACTTCTATATGTTTGATTCATTTCATTGCATGTATGATATCCTTCTATGTATGTTTTCATAACCATTTATTAGTTCTAGATATGTATGTTTGATTTAAAATTAAAAACCATGTCCCGAGCACTACATGGTACAATTGTTAAGCAAACCTATTCCATTAAGCAAAACCATGCTAGGTGAACTACAAAAGGGCAATACGTAATTACTTTTTTTTTTTTTAAAGCTAACACTCATCTGTTGCATATCAACTAATGTGAACATTGATAGAAATAAGCGAGGTAGAGTTCATCTTGAACTATATGAATATAATGTTACTTATGGTGCAACATTGCATGGTACAATTGTTAAGAAATTAAGGGAAGCATTTACATTGTTTTAGAGAAATTAAGGGAATCAATAGATGTACACACCTTATCTCTTTATAATTTGGTGCTATATGCCAATCAACTAAGAAGTTAAACATTCAATTTGATTATCGTTTAAAGTAGATTCACTTCTCTCTTTCATTTTCATTGTTTGTCTCTTTCTTCTTGGACTTACCATCCTCTCTTTCCTTTTATTTGCTTGTATGTATTCAAGACTTCTTTCTTTCTCCTTCTTATTTTGCCATTGTTCACTCTTTTTTCTCTTGACTTGTCTCTTGTTGCTTTGAATATCCTGTCATAAATATCTCCTCAAGCCTTTGTATTTCCTCATGTACAACAAGTATTCACTCTCTCCTTCACTTTCTTCATTTATTGATCACAACCATTACATGCTTGCCTCAAACTGAAATTTGACCTTTTCTCACCACTTTCCTCTTGTTTCCCATTTCATATTGAATGAGTACCTATTTATTCTCTAAGCATTTCATTTTGCACTTCCTTTCTCCTCCATTATTCTTCTTTCGTGCTATGTTCTCCATTATGAGAATTCTTTTCTCTTCTTCATGTTTCTCGTGCATGGAAACTATTTTCCTCTTATTCCTTCATAGGCTCTCACTTATTTGTTTCCTTCACTTCTTTTAGCATGCTTCATAAGTGACTTGATTGGCCACTTCACTCTCCTTCTAAAATTCCATCCAAATATGCAAACTTGAAGCTACTTGCCTTAGCATTTTATTGATAATCTTATTCATATGTTCACATTCTCACCATACTATTAGAAACAATGAATAAATGCATTTCATTCCTTTAACATGACTTACCTTTACTCACCACTTTTCACTAGTTCTTGCTTCACTAGCAATTATGGCTCATTTAATTTCAACTCCATTTAGTATTCTTGACCTATATTCAAATACTTAATCCACTATTAGAATAACAAGGGAATGCTTTATTCTTGTGAATCTTCAAAGCATGATAATTAGGGTATTAGATACCCATTAAGGGATGAAAAGTATGTAAAAAGTTTCAAGGTAGCCAAGAGCATGACCATATTACAATGCAAACATAATGAGCATGTAAGCACATAGTTGGGGCAGCAGAGGATGGAGAGAGATCACCACAACAACATAGCTCAAGAGAGAAAAGAAAGGACAGTGATGAAGCACCTAAGAGGACAGAGGCAAGTCCAAAGAGAACAAGAGAGATGGAAGGTAAACAAGTGACATTGAATGTTTTGAGTCCTAGGAAATGAACGAGGCGAGGAGTGAGAAGTCATGCCTCAGGACGTCATGGCACCAAACGACTATGCTGACACATCTAGGTGGCTAGGTGAATGCTAGAGGAGGTGGTTTTTTTGTGTGCGACAAAGGTCGTTGCTTCTGGGCTACTTCGTTCGGGCGTAGTCCCTTAAGAGCCCTGAGACCAAAATATCGTTCAACTTCGACAGGTGACTACTCGGACTCCATGGCACCTAGAGATGTCTCATCTAATCTGAAAACCTCAGTGTAGGGACCCTCTACAATAGCCTCTCTCATTTTTTCCTTCTCATATCGGTGCTCTCACTGCCCTATTGTTTGCAAATGCGTGAAATAGTGCAGTTTGAGCCAGTGTAAGGTTGTCAAACGCTATATTTTGCAAATGGTGGGTCGTGGCACCAAACCGACTGTGCACCGACACATCCAGGTGCTAGGTGAATGCTAGAGGAGGTGGTGTTTTGCGTGCGACAAGGTCGTTGCTTCCGGGCTACTTTGTTCGGCGTAGTCCCTTAAGAGCCCTGAGACCAAAATATCATTCAACTTTGACGGGTGACTACTCGGACTCCATGGCACCTAGAGATGTCTCATCTATCCAAAACCTTGGTAGGGACCCTCTACAATATCCTCTCTCAGGTTTTTTCCTTCTCATATCGGTGCTCTCGCTGCCCTATTGTTTGCAAACGCGTGAAATAGTGCAGTTTGAGCCAGTGTAAGGTTGTCAAATGCTATATTTTGCAAACGGTGGGTCATGGCACCAAACCAACTACACCACACATCTAGGTGGCTAGGTGAATGCTAGAGGAGGTGGTGTTTTGGTGCGTGACAAGGTCGTTTGCTTCCGGGCTACTTCGTTCGGCGTAGTCCCTTAAGAGCCCTGAGACCAAAATATCGTTCAACTTCGACGGGTGACTACTCGGACTCCATGGCACCTAGAGATGTCTCATCTAATCCAAACCTCAGCATAGGGACCCTCTATAATATCCTCTCTCAATTTTTTCCTTCTCATATCGCTCTCTCTATTGCTGCCCTATTGTTTGTAAACGTGTGAAATAGTGCAGTTTGAGCCAGTGTAAGGTTGTCAAATGCTATATTTTGCAAACGGTGGGTCATGGCACCAAACCACTATGCAATGACATGTCTAGGTGGCTAGGTGAATGCTAGAGGAGGTGGTGTTTTTTGGTGTGCGACAAGGTCGTTGCTTCGGGCTACTTCGTTCGGGCGTAGTCCCTTAAGAGCCCTGAGACCAAAATATCGTTCAACTTCGACGGGTGACTACTCGGACTCTGTGGCACCTAGAGACATCTCATCTAATCCAACACCTCAGTGTAGGGACCCTCTACAATAGCCTCTCTCATTTTTTTCCTTCCCAAATCGGTGCTCTCGCTGCCCTATTGTTTGCAAACGTGAAATAGTGCAGTTTGAGCCAATGTAAGGTTGTCAAACTATATTTTGCAAACGGTGGGTCATGGCACCAAACCAAATGCATTGAAAATGTCCAGGTGGCTAGGTGAATGCTAGAGGAGGTGGTGTTTTGGTGCGCGACAAGGTCGTTGCTTCCGGGCTACTTCGTTCGGGCGTAGTCCCTTAAGAGCCCTGAGACCAAAATATCGTTCAACTTCGACGGGTGACTACTCGGACTCCATGGCACCTAGAGATGTCTCGTCTAATCCAACACCTCGGTGTAGGGACCCTCTACAATAGCCTCTCTCAGTTTTTTCCTTCTCATATCGGTGCTCTCACTGCCCTATTGTTTGCAAACACGTGAAATAGTGCAGTTTGAGCTAGTGTAAGGTTGTCAAATGCTATATTTTGCAAACGGTGGGTCATGGCACCAAACCAATACATGCCGACACATCCAGTGGCTAGGTGAATGCTAGAGGAGGTGGTGTTTTGGTGCATGACAAGGTCGTTGCTTTCGGGCTACTTTGTTCGGCGTAGTCCCTTAAGAGCCCTGAGACCAAAATATCGTTCAACTTCGATGGGTGACTACTCGGACTCCATGGCACCTAGAGACATCTCTCTGATCCAAAACCTCAGTGTAGGGACCCTCTACAATAGCCTCTCTCAGTTTTTTCCTTCTCATATCGGTGCTCTCGCTTGCTCCTATTGTTTTGCAAACACGTGAAATAGTGTAGTTTGAGCCAGTGTAAGGTTGTCAAATGCTATATTTTTGCAAATGGTGGGTCATGGCACCAAACCAACTATGTCAAAACATCTAGGGTGGCTAGGTGAATGCTAGAGGAGGTGGTTTTTGGTGTGCACGACAAGGTCGTTGCTTCTTCCGGGCTACTTCGTTCGGGCGTAGTCCCTTAAGAGCCCTAAGACCAAAATATCATTCAACTTCGACGGGTGACTACTCGGACTCCGTGGCACCTAGAGACATCTCATCTATCTAAAACCTTAGTGTAGTAAGGGACCCTCTACAATAGCCTCTCTCAGTTTTTTTCCTTCTCATATCGGTGCTCTCGCTGCCCTATTGTTTGCAAACGCGAAATAGTGCAGTTTGAGCCAGTGTAAGGTTGTCAAACACTATATTTTGCAAACGGTGGGTCGTGGCACCAAACCGACTACGCCGACATGTCTAGGTGGCTAGGTGAATGCTAGAGGAGGTGGTTTTTTGGTGTGCGACAAGGTCGTTGCTTTTCGGGCTACTTCATTTGGGCGTAGTCCCTTAAGAGCCCTGAGACCAAAATATCGTTCAACTTCGACGGGTGACTACTCGGACTCCATGGCACCTAGAGACATCTCGTCTAATCTAAAACCTCGGTGTAGGGACCCTCTACAATAGCCTCTCTCGGTTTTTTCCTTCTCAGATCGGTGCTCTCTTTTGCCCTATTGTTTGTAAACGCGTGAAATAGTGCAGTTTGAGCCAGTGTAAGGTTGTCAAATGCTATATTTTGCAAACGGTGGGTCATGGCACCAAACCAACTACTGCCGACACATCTGGTGGCTAGGTGAATGCTAGAGGAGGTGGTGTTTTGGTGCGCGACAAGGTCGTTGCTTCCGGGCTACTTCGTTTGGTGTAGTCCCTTAAGAGCCTTGAGACCAAAATATCGTTCAACTTCGATGGGTGACTACTCGGACTCCATGGCACCTAGAGATCTCATCTGATCTAATCAACACCTCGGTGTAGGGACCCTCTACAATAGCCTCTCTCATTTTTTCCTTCCCAGATCGGTGCTCTCTCGCTGCCCTATTGTTTGCAAACGCGTGAAATAGTGCAGTTTGAGCCAATGTAAGGTTGTCAAACACTATATTTTACAAACGGTGGGTCGTGGCACCAAACCGTGCACACACATGTAGGTATGGTCTTGTAAACACTTGGGGAGGAGTTGTTTTGGTTCTCTAAGCACCAGGTGCTTCTGGGCTACCTCCTCCGGAGCCAAGAACCCCCTCCACGGGTACATAAATCATTGTTAATTGCTTCTCTTTTCTTGTAAAACAATGAAAGCTTCTCTTAGCTTCGAGAATTTAAAATTCTCTACTAACAGTGCCAACCATGTGAAGGTGGAAGCTTTTCTGGCACCACTAACCTGAACATAAAAGTGTTAGTCAAAGAAATTTAAGTTTCAAATCAAAACCATACTAGATATATACAAAATACACAAATTTAAAATAAAATATATGAACTTAAATCTATCTAACTAAAAATTTATATATATCAAAGAAATTATATATACCAGACATGAGCATTGTAAATTCATTCCAATGAACCATCAGGATCGGATCTACTCTGAATAGCGGACAAGATTGCTTCATGATCTGACTCTCGAACCTTCCAAAGAATCTTGTTATTAGGCCTTCCTCGATATCTATACAACTGAATATTTGTCACTAGAACTAGATGTGAATATAAGAGTATTTTCTGTGTGTCTCAAAGTCTTCAAACACCCAAACAGAGGAGTTTTTTAATGGATACCATCGAAGCCAAGTTCCAGTAACTACCACTGACCCTGTAGGATACTCAATATCTTCGCCATCTATAATAGGAGAAGTCAACTTCTTTCTTTCCTCGATGCAACGACATAAGAAATAGTTTGTTCCTTCTTCATTGTCTTCTATCACAATAACTACAAACACATGTCCTACAAAAAAAAAGGTTGAACAACTCAAATTTAAATTACATATTAAAATTTCAATGGACATAACTCAATACAAAAATTAAATAAATAACCATAAATACCTTGTCACACCAAAATCAAAATTTCATCAAAGTCCTTGGATGTTGCAACTTCATCTGCAAAAACAAGTCGTAATGCTTGTGGAGGTTGATAACTAGGAAGCGGAGTTAGAGGCCTACAAATCCATCCATCCACCCATTCTTGTGAATCACACTCAACAGTGACAAATTCGATACAAGATGCACAAAAACATGTCAACTTTCTTGTCCATACGGCCCACTGAAGTAGCGTCTGAGCTACAAAATGAGTGCATATCACTGGACCCAGTGAGTGTCATACAATCCTCGTAGTTAGCAATTTGTTGTTCCTCTATCAACCAAAAATATCTGAACTGTGGAATTTTCTTGAGAACCTCGGGCCATGTTGTCAATACACCATTCCACTATGCTCTTTGCATCTTTTAATTTAGCACCATCTTTGTACTTCAACTCTTCTCTTGCAAGAGCTCTTTTCACACATGCCCCTGCACCATCATGCTCTCCTTTTCCATGTCCAACCTCAGTGAAACTCCAAATATGTTGCACACCCATCTTGACGTGCATTCTGCTCATCCAATAAAACATTCGTGCATTCTTAAACTAAGACGTGTAATTATCTGACCATATATAATGTTGTTTGAAGTGGATGTCCCTATCAGACAAGTTTCCATAAAATAACTGAAACACCCTTGCACAAATTCAGTAGAATGAGTACGATCATCACTGATATAAAAGTGGTACTCTCTTAAAAAAATTTGATCATTCTCTGTACTGTCAGGAGAATGTAGAAATGCTATATGCACAAAAATGACAACTTGTACTTGAGTTGTAATATTGCGATTGAACCTCCATTTGTGGTTATAATGTGTAATTCTCTGCAAAATCGACCACTGAAACAATAGTACCAATAGGAAATGTGTCCTTGCATATCTTGAACTATTCATCCAACCATCGAGCTCTATGTGTATGCCTAGCATACTCATAAACAATTTCATCCTTAAATTTTCTCAAAAATTAGAAAACAGGCATTTGTTCTGTAACTAGCTCACACCGTTTAGACTCTTTTCCATCTTTCAACTGGTATGCAACTAATTTATATTTATCAAACTCAACTAAATTATGTCCTATTGTACCTTCAATTTTCTCATGGATGTAACTTTCCAATTTAGGTAATCCGCGCATGTACTACAACTTCCATCTAAACAATCCTGACTATAAAAAAATTGTCCAACTTCTTTTTCACAAAATATAGTAGGAATGAAATCCCTGGAAGATATTGGTGGAACTTGAACACCACATTCTAATAACATAGTTTTAGAATGAAAAATAGAACGAATACGTAAAAATTTAGCATAATGCATCACAAATTCAACATGTTGCCTACAACAACAAGTGGTGCGAGCGTGGTTGATTTTCACATAGAATGGTTTCAACATTTCAAAAAAATGTTGACTAATTTTAATTTCTAGATTCTCTTGTTCAAACTTACGAAAAATTGAGTTTGAGTCATATCTAAGAAATGCTTTGGATGTGGTTCACGATTAGTAGAACCAACTCTCCATTTTATAACATCTCTTGTATTAGGTGAAACTCTAGTGTTATCATGCCAAAATTGAATAACAACTTCTCTTATAGCATCAAATTATTTTTGTCCTTACACGGTGCTCTAGCAGAAAATGCCCAAAAATCGGCGTTATTGAGTGATTGAAGGATATTACGTCTTTCAATTGCTTTCATTAGAGTTTTTTTGATTAACTTGCAACATTTGACTTGTTTGTGTAATCAAACGTTGTTTTTTATTGATTCACTTACAACACTAGTAGCAAGTACACGACGCACAATATTACTATCCCTAGTGCGTCTCTTGACACCAACAGTGTGATATGCATCATGAAGGTTTTCAACAATTGTAGAGGTTTGACCACGTATATTAGATGTTGTCAATCCTAAGGTGTTTAATGTAGGTCTCATTTTAATCAATTTCATCAAACTAACCAACAACTGACATCTTTGGGAATCATTTAAAATTTCAAAATGATTATCCCAAATTTCAGTGGCTTTTCTTCTGATTTGTCATTCAAAAAGTTTGTCAGACATTGGTTTCAAAATGTTTTCATCAATTTCAATAAAAAAATTAGGTTTCTTACGTAAAATCCTAGGAGGTGTTTTTGTCAAATTTTGCTTATCTACAATTTCAACATGAATTTCCTTATTCACATTTTCATTGTCTCCTTCAATTTCAACATTTGCTACATCATGAGTATTTAATTCTTCTTCAACATTGATAATAAAAACATCTTCATCACGAGTATTTAATTCAACTTCAACATTGATAGTAGAAACATTACCTGGTTCTTCATTGCTTACAATAGTTGGGGTTGAAGATGAACCTCTTCTTGATTCACGAAGATTCCGCATTCACTCAACATTTTGAATTTTGTTGGCCTCTAATTCGTTTGGTGTTTTTTTACTTAATGACTTCCTTTTTTGACTTCGTTTCTTGTCTCCCATGATGTTTTGCTTCCGGTGATAAGAAAAATGTGTAAAAAAAGATATAATTTTCGCAGTAATTCATATGGTAAGGTCAAAGAGTAAAAATCACATGGTAATTCAGACATTGGGATGTGTGTAAATATGATTTATGAACCATGAACGTGCACTTTATAAACCGTGATCATGGTTTATAAAGCGTGCTCGCGGTTTGTGTTAAAAAACCACGATCGCACTTTATAAACCACGATCACGGATCTATCTGCCGAACCTAAGCCTCGGGAAATCTTTTTTTTCCCAACCAAAGCTATGGAAGGTCATTATGAAGTGTAAAAGGTCAAAAAACCTCAAATTTTCTCTTCCAAAGACTTGAACCATGCTAAAAAACTGAAAACATTTCACAAAAATGGTGCCATCGCGTAGGGGAGACTATTAGCTTCATAGAAATATTGATTTTAAAGTGAATAGAATAAGATAAATATCATTTTATAATTTTTTACTAACAATAGGTCTTTAAGACATTTTTCCCTGAATGTTCATGTCTACGTTTAAGACTGTAACTTTTGTTTCACTTATCAAAATGTGATAAAACTTATACCATCCCAAGCGTGGACAAATTCTATACACGTTAAAAAATATATATTTGATTTCGATATTTTTTGATATAGTTATGGCGGGCAAAACGGAAAGCACTCCGTTTTCTAAATATTTTCAGACCACTTTCACGGAAAAAATCATTAAAAAAATATTAAAATCCATCCCAAGATAGACAACTACATCTAATCCATCCCAAGATAGACAACTACACATATTCATATAAATTTTTATAATTTTGAGTGCGTATTGCTAATAATCCCAACAAGTTGAGATTTTGTTGTTTTTTGCAATATGACGTCCATGGATGACCCCATATTTTTCCATCAACTTCTTGCACTTACCCTTGTAGTGAACTCCTTGCATGGTGATCCGTGCCTTTATCTTGTAATAGATTAAACGGTGCATACTTATGAAGCAATATATGCAAGTTTGTGGATGTATCTTCCTCGCCGTGTTTGTTTGCATTCCTCTTACCCTTTCAATCTCATTGCATATATTTTGTCTCTATCTTATGTTGTTGTAGGATCCATTGTCATTGTGTGTATGAAGCATTATTGTGAATGCATTCTACTAGATTGTGGAAAACTGTTATCACCCCTTCTAGTATGCACTTTACTTCCATTTTTCACACATTGGAAGACTATTCTCACACTCCTTTTCTGGTGTATCACCTCTTTAGTGTAGGCTTTGTTTTCATGCACTCTCTCTCCCTAGTCCCTTGGAAAGTTAGATTAGGATTAGATAGTTTTCTACATTAGAGTAGATTATGGCATGTAGTTTAGGAGCAAGAATCGGCTTTCTCTGGAGGTCTATCTTAAGTAGCAAGTCCCACAACTTGGAGATAGTACCCATAATATCCAATCACACCGTGAGCTCAAGCACACACTTGTGCAAACCATAGGGTGTTGTGATTTGGAGATAACAGACCTTTGTTTGTAATTCACCTACTGCATGCATAAGATAAAGTACTTCTTGAGAAAGGTATAACATAAGCACCTAAAGGTTCATTCAAAGGTTTCACCCTACCATTAATAGTATCCATAGGAAAACTATCAGGTCTACGAATATTATTGAGTGACGAGTCATCGGAATTTTGCTTGGATGGAATAGGCTTGGGCTCATGAGTAAGCTCTAAAGGGATATCAACAACAACAATAGGAGATGTATCAACATGTATAAGCTACGTGTAACTAGAGAAATATCAACATGTTTATTTTTATCAACAATATCACTATGCACATTAGTATCTACAAGTGGAAGAGAAGTACTAGTAGAAACATCACACTTGCTTGTAAGAGGAGAAATAGAAACACAATGTGTATCAACCAAAACATGATTAGTATTATAATGTTTACATTTTTGAGAAATTTAAACATCATTATTTTCACATTCAAATGACATAATAGAAGTGAAATGGTCATTATGTGCAAACAAACTAGAGATTATACAACCACGCCCATTTTTTTGTATTTAAGAGGAGTAGAACACAAGTGTTTTCATCTAACTCATCATGCATATCATCATCATGGCTGTAAATATGGTGCATTACTTCCTCTTCGTTATCAGAAACATAAGGGACACCATCAATCAATGTGTAAATAGAAGGAAAATCATCTATATGTGCACTAGAAACACTAACATCATCGTCAGAATCTAACTCATCTATAACATTAGTGTCATGATCTACATGTGGAGGAGATTTTATTTGCTCATGGTCACTACTCCAACCTACAATACTATCCCTAATGTCTACATGTGTACTAAGATCATCATCACAATTGTAATTATGAGAAGAATGTGGTGTATGTGTATACACAATGTTAGGTACAATTGTTAGATCATTAGTAACAAGATCTTCTTGAAAGTTGAGACATTTAGTAACAAGTGAGAGTAGGTAAGAAATATGAGTATTAGGGATGATCGACTGCTCGAGATAATTTTAAAATGATGTTTGATAGGTAGAGTTGTGCTTAAGATAGCCACAAAAAGAATAAGGGAGTCATTGGAGCCTTGTTAATTAGATCAAACCTAAGAAATCAAACAAGAAACCCTAAAGCAACTAGGGTTAGGGATATGATGTTCGATTAGAAAATGTTGGATTCACCAAATTATTTCACTTTTTTGTGAATCTATTTCATTCCTTTTAAGTTTTTAGAGTATTTCTAATTAACATAGATAGAAAGGATGAAATAATGCAACATATGGATATTCTGATTTAACTAACTTCAAATATTTACTACACAAATTAGAATAACACTTTTCAAAGTGACTATTGATATAACAACTATTAAACACATAAGAGAGAAATGTAATTAGATAATTCTATGTGGATCTAGGATTTATAGAGTGATCTAAATGCAGGAATAAGTTGATCTCGAGACTAAAGATCCTTAATTACATAAATGGCACTCAAAATTACACTGGTCAAAACCACACAACTAGGTCAAGAGTGTCTATATGGTCTCGACCCTTTCGTACTGTCTTGGAATTGCTCAAATATGGGTCTACAAATTCTTGAGTGCTTTACCTTCCTAGAAATGAATGTTGTTATGTGTCGGTCTTCTTCACTCACCTTTAGAATGGCTATGTAAACTCTTCTCAAACCTTAGAACACTTGTAGTGCACCCATATGCACCATCGACATCATCACTACTTCAAGAGGGATATAATTACACATCGTTCTCCTAGTATGTGATAGCTATAGTATTGTATTGTAATCGAACTTGGAAATCATGCATTGACAATGATTTTCTTGAGTTTCACACTTTCTCAAATACTTGGGAAGGGTCACTTTGATTGCTTGTAGAAAGAAGGTGGAGACTCCTAGACCTGAAAGGAGTCTTCATACCGATAGAGCTTATTTCCCTAATGGATGTGCATGAGTTATTTTGCAGTTTTGGGAGCTTGGAGTGCCTTTTGTGCTTGCTTTTACATGAGAAGTTCTTACAATGTCAGGTTCTCTAATGAGGTGTAATTTACTTGCTTCTATATGCTTATAAAGGTTTTAATGTCACAAAGGCTGACCAAGGGGTGTATTTTCTCATAAGAATGTGATAGAATTGAAATATTTAGCCCAAAACATGTTGGTCCCAAACCATATAGCACAAACCGACCAAAAAATGGTGGTTTTGATTGGGAGGGGAAAAGCATGTTTTGACTTTATGGGTCAGCAGATGGATGTTTCTAAATGTGTTTTATGCAAGAAACCCTAGAAAATGACGACATAGAGGTGTGAAAAGATAAGCAAGTAATAAAAGAGCTATCATGAGAGTGCATTTGTACATGCAAGTGTGCAATGTCAAGATCAGCAGTGTCTAAGCATAGATTGTCAAATTTGAGTTTCTATAGGTTTCCACAATCCATATCATGCATCGATTGGGGGAAAATTTGTATAGTCATGCTCTACACTATTATATATTGTGATAATGGATTTATGTTGCTTAAATATTGAGCCTACACGGGCATATTATTCTTCATCTTATTTTTTGTATACCATGGGGCATCACATATATGCTACCAAACCTATATCTTTATATGGTATACGTTAATGGTCTTATATTTTATCTTATATGTGGTACATTTAATCCTGTTCTTTTAATATGTGATTTCATTGTTCATCATAAGTCTCAAAATGGGGTGTATATCCCATCCATCACATTCAAAAACATTCACTTATTACATGTGAATTACCATATTCAGTAGATTTATAAATCTTTTTTTGAAAGGGTGCCTAAATCCAAATTTCAGGAATTCATGTTTTATTTAAATGTGTAGGCTCGTACCTAATATGAATTTCTAACTTTACTTTCCATCATTAATATCCTTCACATTGCTCATGTTTTTATAGAACTTGGAGGAGCTAATGCATAGATTTATTACATGCAAAATAATGACGAAGCTAAATACACAGTAGATATTTCTCAAGGAATAATAATAATTCTACTTTTATTGAAAAAATTCAATACATGGTACAAATATATAGGAAAACTCTTTCCTATAATCATGGAGATCTTCTCTCCAACAAATATCTTAATAATACTCATATTATATTAACAAGTTGTTACAATAACTTGTAATCAAACCCAAGTATGAAATATATTGTTTTCACTATAGAATATTCATAATAGTTTTTATACACTTGCTTCAAGTGACTACTCCATGTTTTGACATGTTTTTATTGTGATAAATGTGTCTCCGATGTGTTTATTGTTCTTATTAAGAGCATGGCGTGCTATCACTATCTTATGTGTCAAATGATCCTTAAGTGCTCAAAGTGTTTGCTTTGCATCTGTCATATATTTGACATGTCTTTTTCCATGATTGTCTTATGTTTGTGCTTGTCATTATTTATATCATGAAAATGCCTTTACCACTTTCCTAGGTATCTATGATCCATATCATAGAACCATTAGGGGTAAAATATTATACTCATGTGTTTGCAACGTTATATCTTATGATGGTGATGATGATATATTGCTTAACTATTGAGCCCACAAATGGTATATTGTTCTTCATCTTACATTATTTATAACATGGACCCATATAAGGAAAATTATCTCAGTAGCATATGTGTTACCAAAGTTACATCTTTAAATGTAACTTTATCATATTTATCGCTGATGTTGTAT
The DNA here is from genome assembly GCA_018340775.1 of Taxus wallichiana var. yunnanensis. Taxonomy (NCBI): domain Eukaryota; kingdom Viridiplantae; phylum Streptophyta; class Pinopsida; order Cupressales; family Taxaceae; genus Taxus; species Taxus wallichiana. The sequence continues at coordinate 55,629,073 of CM031238.1, read as the reverse complement.
TTAACATACATATGGTGCATTTAAAGGGGGAATAAATCCCATCCATCACATTAAAACACCTAAAATGGTCCTAACACATTTATTAATTGCATAATTTTAGCATGTTTTTATAATGTGAATTATTGGTTCAAATTAGACATTATTTTTTGTGTTTTTTCAACTTTGGAGGATCCTAAATCCATCTCGTTAGCTCCTTCTATCACAATCTTGCTTCTCCCCAAATATCCCCTAACTAGACCCCTTTTTCCAAAGTGTTTGTACACTCTTGGGGGTTTTGGGAACGCTTGATTCTTCTAAAACCCTTTTGAGTCACCCCTTTCACTTGAGTGCTCCCACCATTTGTTCTTGACTTTTTCACTTTTTCACTAATGGAGGTTGGTTTGGGTTCTAATAGGGTCTTGATTTGAATTCGCTTGTGTATGAATACGAGATGCGTTATATGTTGTTCATCAACAATGAATCATAAGCAAACTAGGAATTCTATAAAGAAATTATTGAGGAGTTACAAGCATTCTAGAGGGAATCAAGAAATGATTTGAGCATTCATTGAGTACACATATCTATGTTTCAACACATCGTATTACATTGTTTTGCATGTTATCGAGTTACTCAAATCATCAATGTTTGTTGTTGTTTAGGGGCAAGACATATATGAAGATCATCATATGTTATTTTCTAGTTTGTTGCATGAGTCCCCCAAAACCAAGTGAACACTACCTTTAAATTTATTTTTCCTAGTTCGTCACTTTGTTTGGAGTGGGTGTATGCTTTGGAAATTGATGTGAGAGGAGTCTTTCTTTACAAATTCTAATTTAATCACTTCCAAATTTCAAGGTTATAGTCATCTTGGATCCGGTGTGCATTTCTAAGTTCACATTTCAACAACATGTCATCTATAATGTTTTACATCAATTTTAAAGCATAAAGGAATCAAACACTATAGGGCGTAAATAATCAAATATTTCAAACACCCCAATGCGGCCTTTGGGAAAACCAAGAGAGGTTATTAGCGATAAGGACTAGGGAAATAAAATCATCATGTTAGTCATAGCATGTTTGTCACCTCTATAAGAGCGACCATATACTTTAGACCAACAAGATGGCACAAAATGTATCAAAGAAAGTTCTTTATTTGGTACATTTTTTTGAGGTCAAATTTAGATGCACGTTTTCATTGTTAAAACATAATAACAATCACCAAATATCATAATATTCAAAATACACCTCTAAACCTTAAATATTACCTCTTTTTCAATTCTAACATTAATTTAATTTAATTATTATCTTAAATATATTTAGATTATCTATATTCCAAGTTAATTATAGGAATTGTTTTCCTATTACTTAAGCTTTCTTTCAACCAATCACGATTAAATATTTTTTTCATCATATGGTGTTCGCAATAGTTTTAATCAATTTGCTCATTTCTTATTGGTTGATATATTTTTCTACTTATTCCCCTAAAAATTGATGTCATGATTATTTCTATTTTGGTGGAACAACTCAACTCCCTATTTGCAATTTTTTTAAACACGACATTTGTCAAAATCTACTTTTCTCTATTCATATTGGGAATTAAAATAATTTCTCATAATTTCTCAGCGGGTGTTGTTGAGAAAATTTAGGAGCATTTTAGCAATTTTAAGGTTCCATGATTTTTTATCCTCAACAATACCCGCTGAGATATTATAGGATCCCATTGGATATTTTTGGTTATTTGTAGGAAAATAAAATCACCAAAAATAATGGCCGGAATGCATATTAGATTCTATCAGTCCTAAACTGTAGCGGAAAACTCCCAGCCCCCCCTCTCCAGCAACCACTTAAGTTTAGGGGGCTAAAAAAATGGAGCTCCTATTTTTTAGGCCTAGATTCTATTATTTCTCGTGGCTGGCTTTAAAATAAGCATGGGACCTTCTGCTGCAAGAAAATAGGAGCCCAAACACTTAATTGCTACAACCCTGCGCAAATTTTCCCGTCCTTCAGCGGTTTGGATTGTTTATACTGGAAATTGATATAGCATCAACTGCGCATCTAGGAATTGCTATCTATGCATTTTTCCTTCCTGACCGCGTAAATAAATCAATCCCCATTCCCCTCTTTTCCCCATTTAAGAAAACGCACATAACATCAGATCTGAATAAGTGTAATTCGCATCGCTGTAATCCTCGACTGCACTCCAACACCCACAAACAGAAAAATACAAAGACTTTGATTTGAATTCCAAATCTGAAAACCATGCTGATTATGTAATGTTTTTGGGTTTTTCTTTGACTTGAAGGCTCATGAGACCTCTTTGACTTGAAGGCTCATGAGACCTTTTTTAATAATGCGCTAGAGGCTAATGAATGGACGGGAGTTGGAATGCATTTCTGAGTATAACTAATCCTTTTTCTAATGTTTTTTTTTCACCTCTCTATGGTGATAATAGATGACTATGGCACGCCCTGGCACAGGCATCGGAGATGGCTACAGTAGAAATCATAGACTAAAGAACACCTGCTTTTTACCTGCTTCAAACAGTGCCCTTAAAAAAGTTGACAACATATTATGTGTACGGGAACAAATTTGTTTTTAAAGCTTTTTTAGTGCAGCATTGTTGAGGATGTTTTGACCTTTCATTTCCAAATTGATGTGAATGTTTCTAACGCAATTTATGTTCTTCCTTGTTTGAAATTCAATATTTCCTCAACAAAATATGCAATACATATTCTTGACTACTAACACCTCAAGTAATGAGTGAGAAAATGGACATTTCTAATTACATTATACATTCCATGGACATTTTATTGTGGCAGGGTTGAACTTAAAAACACTAATCGCAACAAATTATAAAAGCTTCTACACATCCACATTTACCATACATTGTGACAACAGCAGCTCCTGCGCATGGATATGTCTGGAATCCAGATAAGAATAGCTACTTTTCTATTGCATCTTCTTCTAAGTTGGTTAGTTGTTTCCGAACTTGGGCTGGGCCTGCTGGGTCCTTGAGCTTCTCGTGGTGGATTCTCACCATTTCAACTATTTTCTACATACTATGGACTCCACACTATACGGAGACTTGGACTGGATTTTCATGGAAGGCATTCAGAGAAGGCTGTTGTTTTTTTGTTCAAAGACACTTCGTTTGCCTTGTCCATGATTCCACATTTTGCATACAAGTCTTTACAACATACACATCGCTAAAACACACTTTTACGTTGCGGCAGGGACTGGTCGCATTGGGACTTTTGTTTGTAATAGAGCTTCAGCGCTCTTTCCTAGATTTTATGGTACAACTCATAAATGATTGGTTTTATATTGTACAAAATTTGAACGATCCAAAAACATCAAAACCGTCAAAATGCACATCAAATTTAAACAACAATCAACTAAACTGTATGAATGCAATTTTAGTCTCTTTCAGCACATGTACCCCTTACCTAGGAATGAAAGATTAAAAGATTTTGCAGTACATAGCAAATTTGTGTACAAATAAAATAATTCTCGAAAGGGATTGACAAATTGAAGTACCCAACACAAATCCAATCGAAGCCTACGACAAACTAGGCTTGAAGAACATTTCCTTTTTCCAAAAGATTATTGCGTACCATTGCACAAGAATATATGTGCCCTTTATTCCAAAGATATAATATATTTTTCCTTTTTTAACTAAAGACGAGAATGCTTCGGGATGAGGCTTTTTTGAATCTCTAATTCAAGGAGTTAAAAAAACACGGTATATAGATGGAAACATTGTGGGATAAAACATAAAATAAAATTTGCCAAAGTACAACTCTTGATCTTGATGAAGATAATAAAGAATTGTAACTAATTTTAAATAAATTATATTAAATGATTCCAAATTTCAATTCAATAATTAAAATATTTAGATTTTGTTTTAACAATATAGAAATTGAGATAAGTTAACAAATTTAATTCCAAAAATATAAAGGTATAAATAATCACTTAATTAATAAAAAGACGACTTAACATTTATATAAATTTGAAATCTATCAAGTGTATAAATGAATTAAATGAGATTATCATGATTTTTAGAGTCATACAAACTATTTCAAGATGTATTAAAGAGATATATCTGATTTAGGGTAATAGCAAGTATACATACTCATCCCACTATCAATCTATCATTGTATTAGTAATAGGGTTATTTCCATTGTAACTTCAACCATGTTGGCATAAGGATTGTGATATATTGGAGTTTATATGTTACTACATATCAAACTAATCAATCCCATATGAGATTTAAATGAATACAATCATTTATGTGTAAACCTTCTTCTAAGCCTTTCAAATACAATCAAGTGATTAAAGAGGTAAGTTTTCTCCAAACCTACTTAGCTTCAAATCTTAATAAAATTGAAATCCTTGAAATAAACCCAAAAAAACCAAATACAGTGTTCGTGAAGAATTAGCTACGCTTTGATTTGTATTAGAAGAATTTGATCTATTATATGGTGGATACTCCATAGTATCCTTCACATCTTAATAAGATTGAGAATCCTCAAATGAACAAAAACTTCCATATAGAGTGCATAAATTTGCAACAACAATATAAGATTGGATTTTTACTATTGAGATTTGATCAGGTATATGACGGAGATCTCATGCCATAGATTTGGGAAAAGTGAGTGGCAGTTTATCTGCCCCACACTTTCACATCCTAGGTACCATACTATAATTAGCTTGATTTAAGGGTTGCCCAAAAAATCAAGCTAAAGCACATGGCACCACATGCAGTCGGTGTAAACCGAAGTCATTTTGGGGGGAAACTTGGAAGTTGGAGCATAGATTTGTATTTGCATGAAATGTGAGCACATGGTTATCTTACCCCACTGCCTCATTTTCAACTGTGGACCCCTTTAACCGCCCCCATTTTCAATGATATCAAGAAAAATAAGCATTGAACGGACGTGTACTCATGTCGTTTGCCTTGAGGGCCCCTCTTAATTGAGCCCCACAAATTATAATAGCTTTTTTGTGTTTCCAACAGAAAGCACTATACTTGATTGATTGTCTGTCCTTCTTAACAGATTAGTTAGTTTGTGCTTACTATATATATAGGTATGGCTCCCTAGCTTTTCTCAACCTCGCCCCCATCAAGCATAACTTAGCTGTTGTGCACTTCTCTCTCTCTCCCTCTCTCTCTCAGTGCTATTGAAAACCAAATGGCACATTTTGCATCATTGGCTCTCATTCTCCTTGCTCTGCTGGCCTTCTTTGTATGTAATATTGAGGTACAATATTGCAGCTCAGAACCCATCAAACACATTGCTGTACAATGTTTTGCTTTGGGTTAATCAAACACAATGCTATAATGGCTTCTTCTCTCTTTTGATTTTTCAAGCATAGCAGTATTTTATTGTCTAGAACATAATAGCATGTGTCAGAGAAACATGTACTGTTGAGGGAGCTCTGTTTTGTTTTCAGATAGATGAAACACAATCCTATATTGGATTTTTTTAATAATCTTTGAATCATGTTGTTATTTCATTAACATGATAGTACATGTAGGCTAGAGAAACATATCCACTGTCAGTGTGTGCAGTGTTTGTGGTAGTGATTTTTGTTCAGCTTGACTTTGTGATTTGGATAACAATATGGAGTCTGAATTTTGCAGGCAGATATGCAATATAGCAATGAGGAATCACTTTTCATGGCACAGTTGAAGAGGGTAAGCTTGGTGTTTTATTAACCTAACATTTTTTAACAACAGGCCACTAGGTTCATCATTTATGGCTACCCAATTGAAAGTTATGAATTAGTAGACTATGAGTTTTCAAAAGAAAACTTTTCCTCTTATCATAACAATCCTTTTTGTTTTCTTGTTTCTACTCAGAACTATGGACAAGGCAGCCTTCACCCTGCAGGTATATTTGTTTATTCGCTGTTCCTGGATCTTTATATTAGTAAACTTAAAAGTGCATGTCTTATGAAAGTGTTTTTCATTGATGGGTGTTTTGGATTTGAATGCAGATTGTGGGCCAAGGTGTTCTTACAGGTGTTCTGCAACTTCTCACAAAAAGCCCTGCATGTTTTTCTGCAAGAAATGCTGTGCTAAGTGTCTCTGTGTTCCTCCTGGAACTTATGGAAACAAACAAGTGTGCCCCTGCTACAACAACTGGAAGACTCAACAAGGGGGTCCCAAGTGCCCTTGATTTCACTTACATAAGCAACTTACTATATGATACTCATATTTTAATCACTGGCGGCACTAGATTAGTATCTGATATTTCATAATATAAGAATATTGCAGCCCATATATAGAGACTACTGGGTTTCCAGTCCTTCTGAGAGAGAGATAGTCAAATGTCTCTCCCGGATGTTCAGAACAAGTAATTTCTTAATGAGAATGATGAGTTTTATTCACCTAAAATATTGTTTTTCTTCTTTAATAACCCATCCTAGAGTAGCCTCATGCGGAAAACATGTTAACAATATATGCATTACAATATACAGGGTAGGTAATCCCTCTCCCCTGCAGATACACAAAATTCTGTATTCCGGGTTCACATTTATCTGTAAGAATTCCAACTCCTTAGTAATATCCCTCGGACAAGTATGCTTAGCCTTGACAAAATCAAGTGATAACCCATAAATGATGTTCTACATTTTAATTAATATCATATTCAAAGATCTTTTTGATTATGTACTAATTTTAATTCTAACCCAAGGCATCATGGTTGCTACTCGGTAAAAGTTACAAAAGAGAGACCTCCTTCTGCTTTCTCCTGTACAAAATGAAATGCAAGTTTCCAAACTTGAGCACTATTATTTAGGGGGAAATTTTAGATTATTTTTAAGCCGCATAAAAGAGGAGAGGCCTAGCAAGCGAATAGAATCATGGGACATACTCAAATTCTATTAACATAACAATCGTAATATATTGACATAATCATTCACCATATTGATTATGTTTGTATTAAAAAAATTATTGTAGTGACATCATAAGAATCATCTTATGACAAATTCATTTTGTTATGTTGGTAGGAGGATAAATTTATTGGAGTGCCATCTTCATTGACTATAGGATTATGAAGAGTTTGATAATTTTATTAGTCATGTAAACAATTCTAAAATAAATTGAAGAGGCATATTTGATTTGAGATATTAAGATATGTATTTAGAAGTAATTGAAGATTGAAAGAGTGAATAAACAAACATAATTATCTCACACCAATCAACAATTATATTAAGAGAACCACTTCCATTATAAAATCACCCCATTAACATAAAAAATGTTGATATAAACATATTAATATACTCTATTGAACACTTTTATTTTAACCATAACAATTAATGTAAAGAAAGGATAATTTTGACATATTCATTTTTATGTTTACAAAATATAATCCACACAAATGTAGCCCTTACATGTACAAAGCAAACTTAGATCCTTAATGGTGCATTTCCTTAAACTCTTCCACGGGGATGATAAACTTTAGTTATTATATACGCAAATGGGTTTTAAAACATTAGAGCAAAAGAGCACATGCTCTTTATTCCAAGTTTTATCACAATTTCAAAGCCAAGAATGTTATTGCTTGCCCTTTATTCCAAAGATTCGAGGGACCCTGTTCTTCTTACGAGGTTTCCTGAGTTAGTAACAAGGATATTCCTTCACAATAAATAGTAATACTTATTTTTACGGGGGAGATAACGGAGGATGAGGAAACTATAGGGGAAAGGTGCCACTTGTTAAGCATTTTATGTTTAAAGATGTTTCTACAATTTTTTAGAGTAGGGGAATTTAATTTTTTTGTTGGCACGTGGAAAATTTTCTTGCAATTTTTAAAAAGTGAAGATTCCATGTGGACACTATGTCGATCGCCACGTCACAAGTCTACTACAAAAAATTCATTAAAAATTTAAATTTGTATAGTGAATTGACAATTATTATTTCACGTAAAAAATTGCATGTACCCAATGAAAAGCAGACAAATTTGCCCCTAATCTGAAAAAAACACATTCAATTCACTTCACTTCATCCCCTACCATTCTCGCCCCAATCAATCATGCTACAACGTCAAGACTAGAGGCCTTACGACCTTGTATTTTCTGCAACGAAATCGAAGACCCCTTTAAACCAACTTGTAATCGCCATCCGAGTCACAAGGTGAGCTCATTTCCATAGTTGTTTGGATTTTTTCTCCCTAGGGTTTCATGCAATGAGCACATTGACAAGCAATACTGCGTTTTACAAATGTATATTCATTCCATGTTCGATAGTTCATGTGCATGTTCTTGTTTAATCAAGCAATACAAATATTACAAACATATATTAATTCTATATTGAGTTGTTTCTGTGCATGTTCTTATTTAATCTTCTGTTCGACCTGACCTCTGTTGGTTCATCTTTTTTTCACCCATGAGTCATACAGCTTTTGTTATTGACTAAACATTGTTATTGAGTAATGAGTTCTGTTCAGACCTATAGTCTTGTAAATGTCCAAAAAATAGTGTTTTTTCATTCATGCATCTTACATTTTCATAATACAATGTTGTTATTGACTATACATTGTTGTTATTGAGTAATGGGTTCCATTCAAACCTATTATTTTTTCAAGCATGCACACTAAACTATATTTTCAAAGTGTATATTCATTTATTTCATTGCATTTATTTCTTCCTTCGTTCTACACGAAATCTACGAATACGGTCTTGTAAATGTAAAAAAAGTTTTTCACCCATGCATCCTACAGTTCCAGAATACAAAGATGTTATTGACTATACATTGTTGTTATTATGTAATGGGATCCGTTTAGACCTATTGTTTTTTTCAAACATGCACGTTGAACTATTGTTTTTCAGTGTATATTCATTTGTTTCAATGCATTTTGTCTATGCCTCCGTTTACCACAAACTCTGCTAACATGGTTTAGTAAATGTTCAAAAAACCAAAGTTTTTTCACCCATGCGTCTCACAGTTTCAAAATACAGTGTTGTTATTGAATATACATTGTTGTTATTGAGTAATCAATTCCGTTCAGGGTTATTATTTTTTCAAGCACACACTTTGAACTATTGTTTTTAGTGTATATTCATTTATTTTAGTGCATTTTGTTTATGTCGTCATTCGCCATGAACTCTCTTATTCTCGGTCTAGTAAATGTCCTAAAAGATAGGGTTTTTTAACCCATGCATATTACAATTTTAAAATACAGTGTTGTTATTGCCTATACATTGAACTATTGAATATACAGTGTTGTTATTGAATATATAGTGGTGTTATTGAATATAAGTGTTGTCTTTGTTTGTGTAGTTAATATTTGAATATCCATGATTAACTTTATAATGACTGGTTGAATATATACTTTGGAATTACTGAACATACATTGAGTATACGACTGTAACTTTGTCATTTTCTACTATGCATTCAAACTATTAATGTGCACTAAAATTATTGAATATACATTGAATATGTTAGAGTTAGTTCATGCATGTTCTTATTACACTACTATTATTGAATAAATACTTATATTACCAGGGAGACTACATATTCAGGAGGTAAATGATAGTTATCTTTTTAATATTCAAAGTATTCAAAGAATGTCTGAATATGTAAAGAATGTCATAAAATAAATAGAATGTTAAATACGTGAAGAATGTCTACATATGTAATGAATATGTGAATCACTTACCTTAACATCTGAGGAATTTTTGAATATAAATAAATGTTGTCTTTGTTTGTGCATGTAATTTATTACAACATTGTTGCTCATGCTCACCAACTATTGCCTCTCCCATAAGCACAGGAAAGACTAAATATACGGATTGTACTTTTGGTATTCAAATCTATGTGTGCTGAGGGCAAAATTTACACACATTTATTTAGTGTAAATTTTGTAGTTTCAGTGTATAAAGATAGTTTGTAGCTACTTGTGCAATATTTTGCTCCTATCATTTTGCATTCCCCTCCGTCATTTTTAACTCGCCCACCAATAACGCATTCAAAGCAACCATTAAGTGTTAACATATTTTACTACTAAAATTTTCTTTACGTTCTTCAAGCACTGAGCACATTCGCATGCAACACCAAAATTCCATTTTTATTCAATAATTTTAGTTTGTTAATATGCAAAGAAAAACAAAGTCTGAACATGTAAAGAATGTATGTCTATACATTGAATATATGTAAAGAATGTCCTTTTTACATTGAGTATCATTTAACATAAGGTGAACATGGTTCTTATTTTAGTATTTGTTTGAATATACATTAGAATTATTGAACATAGATTGAATATACATGTGTAATGTTGCATTTATTCAACTACAAATGTTGATATTGGTGTTGCTTGCAAATGTGCTCATTGCTCCTAGGTTCCTTTTTTTTTTTACGAAAACCTATCAAAAGAAGGCTTATGAAGGAATATCGTATCAGGAGGGTAGAGGAGAGTATCACAACTGTGTCTTTTGACACCATTAATCTATAAGAAATCATAATGCTTCTTTCTACTGTAAGGTCATTTATGACCTTACTTAGGCAGTGAACTATTTTCCTTTGTTGTCATTATTTTAGAAAATAATGAAAATAAAAATACAAAAACCTATAAGAAGATAATTCATGTTCTTACACGTTACCAAAACGTTATATATATAAACTACAAATACTTATATAGGATGTAAAAACTAAATACTACTTGCATGTTCTAAGTTCGATTTTCGCATGAAGGTTATAACTTCTTACATTCTAATAAGGTTATATTTATGGATACCAATCATATAATAATCAAGCATAATTCAATTACGCTTATTCCATGCATCTAAATTGTACCAAAACTGAATTTTTCATTTGGGGTGTCATTGGCATGTTGGTTGTGCTTGATGATGCCATTTGCAGATTTCTGTTCTAATTACATTTGGATAATAGAATTGACATGCATGGGACTAGAAGTAGGAAATTGCATGTTTTTTGTACTTGTTGGAGAAAATTGTATGTTACTGCGTATGAGTAAATTGAATTTGTCTTGTCGAAAATTACATTACTTTGTTGTTGAAGGAAACTGCATTTGATTTGTAGAAGTAGGCATGTTGTTGACTTGGTAATTGGCCATATTTGGAAAATTCGGAGTGTAAATGTTGTATAAATCCATCATAATTGGATGTTGTGAAGGAATATGACTTTCTAGACTTCTTAATCGTCTTTGCCTTTGCATTCTTTTTCTATCCTCTCCTTCTCTCGTTATAGCTTCTCATGTTCCTTTTTCTCATTTTCTTGTTGTTTCATCTTTCCTATTCCCTCCTCTGTTTTTTAAGTTTCCATTCTAGTTTGTTTGTTTCCCTTTTTCTTGTGTAATGATTTTTTTCCTTCCTCTCCTTGAGTTGTTCTTTCTTCCTCACTTTCAACTCCTCTAGTTCCTTCCTTCATGCTTCTTGTTCATCAAACAATTTTAAGTAGTCAGTCGATGTGAGAATTTTTGACTATCTGCTCAACCTTAGAGTCCCTCTATTTACACATTTTGATTTCTCATTAATGCTTTTAATTGGAAGCTTAAGAAAGTTTTACACCGAACCACCAACCTGGTTTCTTGAATCTACATTGCATGGTTGTTCTGTTATGCCTTGTACAAATGTTTGTGAACACCCCAAATCTGCAATATCCAACTGGATATCATCTTCTTTTTCCATGCATTATAATATCTATAGTAGTGAACTATATTGATTAACTAAAATTAAATAATTATGTAGTATAATGGGGATAGTTAATCTAAGCTATGAACAACTATAAATAAAGTAAATAAGTGCAGTAAGGAAGTATGTAAATGAGCTAAACAATTATGCAAAAGGAAATGTTAACCCTAATATGCAAGAGAGGAAGAGGAAAGAACTCAGTTGAATAGAAGATGCATGTAGGACAAAGTGTCACGTGATGATTTGGAAAATTTAGAAGTAGGAACGATCGGCAGCGTGCGAAGTCCCAGAAAGGGTGGATCTAGGAGGATCTAGCTAGACTTGAGCACTGGAGAGGGACCGGGCGCCTGAGGCACTCAGGTCTGCCATCCGGCACTCAAGTCCGTGAAAATATCTCAAACTATTTGGGAGGTGGTCCGGAACCTTCATTGTGTGTCGTCATCGATTCATCATGCTCCTTCAGATGTCGCCAATAATCCAAGATGGAAGAAAGACCTACAAGACCCCAAAACAAGCATCAAACCCTAAAAAAGAAAAATGCATATGAAGGGGTTGGATTGACCTCACCGTCAAAATGGTGGACTTACTAACTGAGTGTTGCACTACATCTCATACCCAATGTAGTTCTATGTGCAAGTGTGTGTGAACATGCCCTAGGTTGTTCTTGTGTCAATCACACTTTGTAAAGTAGTGAGCAATAACTATGTGCAGAAAATGTAATAGAATGTGTGCATGGAATAGAATGGAATCCCTCCCCCTATGAAGTGTGATGTAGATGTCCTAGTCTTGTGCCATGATGCTTTGGAGCTATTTGGATGCAAGTGATCTCCAATATAATAGATGGATGTAGCTCTAGATGAGTGATAGTAGTAAGTGATGTTAGGTCCCTCATTATAGTCTCATAACTTTATATTTATAGGGTTCTCTTGGTCTAATTTCATAATTAACCCCAAAAAGTTCGACCACAAGAAATATAAAGACCTCAAACGACTAGAAAGAGCCCAAAAAGTGGCGAGAAAGTGCAAAAGGACCGGTGCCCACAGGCACACCAATCGAGGCTAAAATGACGTGGGATGACAAAAGTTGACTGGGCATATGGGTGCAAGAGTTTAGTAATGAAAAATAAAATAAAACAAGATGGCTAAAATACGAGGGTTGATTAGTACTTTCTTCACTCAAGAACCTTCTAAATAGTAGTATGAGACCGGGATAAATAATGTCTAAAGTGCATGATTTTGTGACTACATATTCCACATGGCCTCGCTAAGAGGAGGGGATGACATGGAAAGAGAAATATCCTCATTGGAAAGTTCCATTGGATCCCTCAAGTTCGTAGCATCTTCTTTCAACCATTCAGCCGGATAACTAAAGTTGGCATACTCATCCTGTCATTGGTTGTGATGGGTTCTTGTGTCTGAATCACATGAGTTGGTGTGTTTTATTCAACTTGCACATGAATTCCAACTTGACTAACTTGCCGAATCTAACTTAAACTTTTTCTCCACTCTTGATGATTTGACTTTTGGGATCTCATCTGTTTCCAACCGTAGAAAGAAAGGAACGAAGGGGAGACGGAGGAAATAAAGATCAAGGGAGAAAAGAAATGAATTCCAAAGTATGAATAAATGACAACAAAGTAGAAGCAAATCCAACAAAGTAAAGCAATCACACAAATCTAACATAAGAAAGATCCGATATTAAAACACATGTATTCAAAGACAAAGTCTAAATATATTGTATTTAATGTTTGTTTCTGTTACAGAGAGTTCAAAATCTTCTTCTTACTTCTATTTCTCATCTGAAAAGTATTCACCCCCGAATACAACAAGTATTCGAGTATTTATAGAAGAAGGAGAAGAAGGAAGGCAAAAAGGAACCAACCACCTATTTACATAATATCTACAAAATATCTCAAAGTCATGTTGACTTTTGACAACTTGATGGATGACATCATCCCATGGTGCAACATGGATGATGTCATCATTTGTGCCAACATACTTTAGACATTTACAAAAAGAAAGTCGAAGAAGAGAGAGAAATTATTCATCGTCGTCATCCCGCGGCTGAAAGGGGGGATCCTGCTTCTGCTGCTGCTCAGGTGACGAGATGTGGAATTGGGCACGGTATTCCATGAACTTGCTGATCATGGGCTCTAGTTGATCCTGGGAAGGATCCTTGTGTCACTCAGTGATAGCCTCGCAAGTCTCCCGCTCATCTGTGAGCTTCTCTGGGAGTTTGGAATATTCATTCTCTGCTTCTATTAAGAACCCGATGAAGTCCCGACAGGCCAGCAGGTTATTGATGGATTCTGCATCAAAAGTGACCTCTGGCCCCAGCCCTTGCGAAACAATCTCCTTGAAGATCTGAATGGTTTCGTCAACCTTCCTTAAGGTGAAAGAAGGAGTAAGCAACCCTGGAGACATCGTTAGAACAATTTGTTCCATCTGATGCATTGCGTCCAGGGCTTCTTCCTTTACCTTATCAATCTTTTCGAGGACGAATTCCAGTTGATCCATCCGGTAATCCAGAGTGGAAAGGGTTTTATTGAGGGCCCTGGGGTGACCAAAAATGCCGAACTTGACCAGATCTTCGACTGAACAGTCAAACATTCTTTGAAAGGTCTCATGCTGCAGCCTAGCATGGTCCAGCTCTTCGGATATGGGTCCCGCTAACGCCTGGAGTTCTTTATTCACCTTGTTGATGTTCAGATACAAATCGGTGAACTTGGCGATCACTCGTTCACTGTCCTTGAGGATCTGGCTCCTCCAGTGGAAACTGCCATACCCTGCTCGCCGATCTTTGCATATTCATTAATTTTATCCTGACTCAGAGGCTCAGGAGTTTCGCGCATTGTGGAGGTGCACTGCCCATCTTCTGTAAGGCGTGGAGCAGATGTTTATTTTGCTCTTTCAGTAGCCTTTTCTCTTCTTTTGCTTCTTGAAGCTTCTTGCAGAGGGCGTCAACTGCAGATAGGGCCTCTCCCTGAAGGCTTTCAGAAGACGTCCCCATTGTGACTTGAGTCACTATGTAATCTGTCAAAGACAGATCCTTTTTATCTTTCAGAGGATTGGGGTATGCGATCTCCATTACCCTCTCTCCCGAAGCACTCTGAGAGAAGCGTGTGATAGGCTTTTGCTTCTTGGCCCCCTTTGATTGGATAACGGAAAAGTCCATCGGTGCGATGGGAACTTTCCTTTTCTGTTGACTTAGGTCTGGGAGATCCAGCCGGACTTAGGGAGAAGGACCAGAAACAGAGAAGGGGGCAGCTGCAGTAGTAGAAGGGAAAAACGTGGAGACACGTGGCGGTGGCATAGAGAGAAAAGCCGAGGAAGTGCCCACGGGAGGAAGGGATACTGCAGGGGAGGAAGACATAGGAAGGGAAGGGAGCTCAGAGATGAGGGAAGAAATGGAGGGGGACAGGTCCGCGAGAGAAGAGAAGATGGACGAGGAAGCAGGAGGAATGGTAGAAGAAGGGGGAGAGGACACGACCAAAGGGATGGTCACTTGGGTCACTCGAGGAGGGGAAGGAGGAGAGGGAGAAGGGACAGAAGGGACCTCAATTGTTATAGTCGTGGCCACATCCTGAGTGGATATGCCTATTGGAACATCTTCCGCCGCTTCTTCTTCTGAGCTTTTCGGGATTTCAACCCATTCTTGTGAAGCGGAAGGAGGGCTTTCAGGAGCTTCCTCTTGGGTGGAACTGGATTCACCCTCTATTCCTTTTCCCTTGCCTTTTGGCTGCTTTGATCGAGGAGGTGCGTTGCCCAACGGAGAGGTTGTGAAATCGACTCCGAGGTAGATGAGCCCGTTCATTCGGCACCAATGCTCCGTCCTGCGCAGAGTTTCCTTGACCCTTTCCTCTATTGTCTGGGGTGCTTTAGTTCTATCAATCACCGCGAAAGGCCAATCGTCCCCACCTGTGTCAAGATACACTTGATCCACTTCTTGCTCAGTAGTTTGGTAGCCTTTGGGGACGATGGCCACCCCGTACTGGATGATTTCTGCTAAGGCCAAGCGAGAATGGTCCTTCCTCCTGAGCTCAACCTCATGATATATATCGATGTAGATATCTTCGATCTGAGGGATGTGGATCGGGTCGAGCTTGGCCCTAGGCAAAAAATTTCTTGGGTCGAAGGTGGGCCTTACTGGGAAGTTATGTTTCAGATTCAGCAGCTCCAGCTCTGTAAACATGTCTTTTGCCTTGTGGTGAGTGAGACATGTATACCTACCCACTGTGAGGGGGAAAGGAGTTCCACCCTTCTTTCTCTTGAGGCATTTCTCATGGTAGGTGATTAGCTGTCTTGACAGCTCTAGCAGAATCAATTTGGGACCGGCATACCTTGGCAGTTTAGTTGGTTCCCCCAAGAAGTTAGCCACCCTTAGATAAGTGAATGTGGGGAATTGAGTGAACAGGGCCCCACTTCTCGGTAGCTGCTACAATACTCTTGATCGTGCGACCATGAGTCATATTCGGCCTCAACAGAGATGATGAAATAGAAGAATGCATCATTGATCTTTGTAAATTGGGGGATGCTATTTTCCAACTTCAGTTCTGATAATATTCATAGATTTTAACTTGGGGCCAAACCCCACCGCATCATCGTGCCGATAATCTCTTTCTCGAAGGCAGCTGCAGATAGACCACGTAGGAGTTCATATAGAACCTCCCCATTGTGTTAAGTTGTTGTAGCTGCTCAGAGATTGTGTTGCTTATGATTTCTGCCCACTCAAAGCGTTGATCGGGCACATTTTTGTTCATTGTTTCTAGGTACCGCAACATCCACTTGTGAAAATAATGGGTGTCAGGAAGCCCAAAGACTCTGCTCATGAATGTAATGGTGTCGCTGAGTTCTTCTGAAAAGTCACTACGATGAATGACTTGTGGCCACCGAGTCACCACCTTTTTATTCTTCAAATATACCTCGTTCATCAGCTGCATACACTGATCTTCATTGTCGTCCCAGGCCTTGATGCAGTCTTCCTGGCTGACGGCCACAAAGTGCCGGTGGTGAGGGATGCCGAGCATTATTTTGAAATGGCGGGCAGTGAGGTTGATTATAACCTCGCCCTTCTCATTGTGGACACATCTTGTGTCTTTGTTGTAGCATCGGCAACTACCATCATAAATTCATTGTTCACGGCGCTAACTGGGATTCCTCCAGCAAAGTGCAGGGCACTGCCTATCAATTTGTCCATCCAGGGACTTCGTGTGACCTTCTCTGGTTCTGCCTCCGAAACTCCTCCATATCAATGTGTCCAAGTTCTGAGTCTCTGATATCTAAGTCACACTCTGCCTGGGATTCGGGCATCCTGACCCTCTGATATTTATACTTCATTTCTTCTTCTGTGAGCTTGGCCTTGCCTTTAGATTTGGTAGGTTTCTTGCTTGATGTTGACATATGTAACTCCGAACTCAGTTGCTGATCTGCAAGGAGAAGAAGTGAAACACAACGCAGGAAGGTCATGTTAGCGGTTTGATCTTCCATTAAAGCATTAACAGGAGAAAGAGTTTAACGATTTAAATGCTTGAGGGCGCAGGGCGCATGGATACTGCAGTCAGGGGCTAAATAGTATGGCACAAAAAGGTCACAGGCTGTTGTAGGGAAAAATCAGCGCCAAAGGGTGCATGGCGCATGGAAATTGCATGGTACATTTTGTTGTTGCAATCAGAAGTGCGCCTGCGCCATATGTATGCATTTTATAACGGGCGCATGGATGTAGCATGTTACATGGGTACAGGATGCGCCAAAGGGCGCAGGATTTGCGCATGTTACATCATTTTTTCGTGTGCCATAAGGGAACTCGCGCGCATGGGAAGGTCTGCATGACATGACATGCTGTTATTGTAATGAGGGATGCGCCTGCACCGTTTTATAGTTTTACACTTGGCGTGGATAATTTCTATGTTGCATACATGCAGGGTGCGCCAAAGGGCAGCAGTTTTAACGATGCAACAAATGAGTTTGGTGCGCCATGAGGGGGCGCGAGGAAAGCGTTTGCAACAAACTAAGGAAGTGCGCCATGAGGGCGCAACTTTTCATTATGTAGCAGGTAGGAATATGCGCCATTGGCATGCAGTTGTTCTTTCTTTGTGTAACGGGGGTGACAGATGCGCCATTGGCGCAACTGTTCTTCATGTTGCAGGTGTGCGCAATGCGCCAAAGGAGAAGAAAAATACAGTTTCTTTTTAAGCTTTGATTCTCTCTCTGAGGGGTTTATATGTGGTTAAGCTCCTTTTTAGGGTACCTTGGGGTGATGAAGAGGCTTAAACAAAGAGTTTTTAAGCAATCATTTCAGGACAGGTTTTCCTCTACCAGTAGATCTGGAAAGAGGGGGAAGAACATGTGGAAGAATGGAAAAGACAACAAGGAAGGGGGGGGAAGTTCATGATTTCACAGTCTTTCCAATCCAATCCATACCAACAAGCAGCCAAAAACCACAAACACAAAGTGCACAAAAGAAAGAGGACCTCTTACCAGGATAAATAGTGGAGAAGTGTGCAAACGGGTCCACGAAAAGATTCGAAAGCGACAGGGCTGGTGCGCTGACAGGTACAGAGAAAAATAATCACGTGATTTGTGTTTGGTGACAATGACAATGCAGACGCGCCTATATATAGGCGAGGTAGTAATAAATGCGCCACCAACTTTTTAAGTGGCGCATGAAAAGCATTGTCGACACTAGAAAGCATGCGCCCTGTGGCGCACCGAAAGACTCGCCAACACGAAGTTATATGCGCCCTTGGCGCACCGAAAGTGATGTCGACAGAGGAATATGTGCGCCATTGGCGCACCAAAAAGTGGCGCAACAAATGTTTTGTTGACATGGAGGCGCATGCGCCTTGGCGCATGCAAGGAAGACTCAACATAGTGAGGCGCACCAAAACGCCTGTTGACACAAGAAAGCATGCGCCAAAGGATTTAAAGGGGGCATCAAAACTTGATGTTGCATAGTCATTATGTGCGCCCAACCAAAAAGACCAAAAAGGCTAAGTTCGGAAAACTAGATTTCCCGGGAAGGGATTTTGCAACGTTCCGAACGCAAGGGGTCCCTGACGAGGGACCGAACAAAATTTTGGTAAGGTTATCAGTAAAATTTCCCTTGCCAATTTTACGGGATAACAGCTGGCTCTTTCTGGGACTATCTCTGAGCGGACCTCAGGGGTAGAGAATCCCAGATCTCACGTGCCTATCCATTGGGTAACAGAGTCAAAAACAAGGGCGACCGGAAAGGGAAACACACAACCAAAAAAAGCAAACACACGACAAAAACAAACACACAACTGAAGTAAATTATACAAAGAAGAGAGCAAGCTCTACTTCCTGAAGATTTTCAGATGTTGCCCGCTATAGGGAAGCGGGAGATCAGTTCCATCCAGATACGAGAGATAGAAACTATTCTCTCCATTGAGCTACTTGATCTTGAAGGGCCCTCTCCATAGGGAATCAAATTTTCCGTGCATACCTTTCGGCTCTCTTCGTTTGTCCCACAAAAGGACGAGGTCTCCCACCTGGAATTCTCTTGGCTTAGCTTTTTTATCGAACAATCTTTTGACCTGATTCTGATGTTCGGTGATCTTGTCGACCACCTTTACTCTCTTTTCTTCGAGCTCTGCTAGATACATGATCCTTTTTCAAGGGAATTTTGAAAAGTTTCATCTTCGATTGCCCGTGCCAAACGCAGAGCAGGGAGTTCAGCTGGAAATGGGAAGCTCGGCATCGGTGCCATATAACACTTGAAAAGGTGACATACCGAGAGATCTCTTGGGAGTAATGTGATCTACCCACAAGGCATCGTATAAGGACTTGTGCCACATTCGTTGATTCTCATCCACCAGCTTTCGTATGATGGTCACCAAGTTTTTGTTACTGGATTCTGCTTGACCATTTCCCTGAGGGTAATAATCTGAGGCGTGAGCCAAAGTTATTCCATATTCGTAGCAAAAACTAATAACTTCCCGTGAAGAGAAGTTAGAAGCATTATCAGCAACAATCTTGTTTGGAACGCCAAACCTGACAATGATGTTTTCTTTGATGAAACTGCAAACAACTTCGGAAGTGGCATGTTTGACAGGTATGGCTTCTACCCACTTGGTGAAGTAATCTGTTGTTGTTAGGACATAACTATGTCCGGCACTCGATTGGGGATTGAGTGCGCCGATAAAATCAATTCCCCACTACTTGAATGGTTCGTCAACAACGACCGGCCTGAGGGGAAAAGTAGCTAACTTGGGCTTGCCGACGAACTGCTGGCAAGGCTCACACTTTGCTACCCAGGTGGTTGTATCTTGGAAAAGCGTCGGCCAATAGTACCTGGCCCGATGATCTTGTGTGTTGTTACGGAAGAGGAGAAATGGCCCCCACAGGCTGAATTATGAAAACTTTCAAGTAACTTCACCTGTTGTGGCTTGTCAACACATCGCAAGAAGACGCCGTCTATCCCGCGTTTGTATAAACCGTCATCCCAGATGACATATTTGGCTGCTCTGAGCTTTATAGTGCGCTTCTCCTTTGCAGTTAGGTGAGCTGGGCATTCGCCGTAGGTAAGAAAGAAAGCAATATCGGAATACCACTCATCACTGGTTGTGACAAATAGGACCAGAGGCAGTGAATCGGGTTTATCCAACTAGGTCTTGTGCTTCATTGGTACAATCATCTTTTCCCCAGAAACTTCCGATCCTTGGTTTTCGGCCATAAGTTGACATAAGCCTTTGCCTCTTACCAACTTGGTTGGTTTTATATCTAGATCATACTCCTGGACCTTTGCAATCCAATTTCCTCGCAAGCTTCCTAACTCCTGTTGAGTTAAAATTGACTTGACTACCGTGTCAGGGACCAACACCACTGTATGAGAATTTAAAATGTAATACCTGAAATTTTTGACCACTTTGACAATGGCGAAGGCATGCTTTTCCAATTGAGACATTTTTAATTCATGAGGCTTGAGGGGAGAGCTCATGAATGCAATTGGGGATTCAACATCCTCAGAATTCTTTTGCATCAAGATGGCAGATACAGTATGCTCAGACGCATAGCTATACATGATAAAATCCTTGGAGAAGTCAGGACACACTAGGACTGGTGCGTGAGCGACAGAAGCTTTTATTTCTTCGAATGACTTCTTTCCTTCCTCTCGCTCCATCGGAAAGTTGGTGACCCTTTCATCATGTCTAATATGTGGCGAGTCTTTTCAGCAAAGTCGGGAACAAAGCGCCTAAGAAAATTCACCTTTCCGAAGAAAGAATGAACGCCGGTCTTGCTTGTAGGCAAGGTGAGGCTCTGAATAGCCTTAACTCTTTCGGTATCTATCTTCGTTCCTTCTTTGCTAACAACATGCCCCAGCAACTTTCCTTCTGTGACTCCAAAAATAGATTTTTTTGGGTTCAGGGAAATCCCATGCTCTCGGCATCTGGCCAATACTTGCTCCAGATGATCACAATGATCACTTCGTTGTTTAGAGAACACAGTTAAGTCATCTAGATAAACCACAATGACCTTCCCCATCATACCTTTGAATGCAAGGTCCATGGCCCACTGAAAAGTGGCGCCAGCATTGGTTAGGCCGAAAGGCATCCTGCTGTAGGCAAACGTACCCCAGGGAGTAGTGAATGCTGTCTTAAATTGATCTTCCGGTGAGACTTCAATCTGGTTGTAGCCTGAAAAACCATCAAGCATGGACAACATTTCTGATCCAGTTACTGCTTGCAGAACTTGATCCATTATAGGAAGTGGGTAGTTGTCTTTTAAGGAAGCCTGATTCAAGTTTCGAAAATCTACGCATATGCGTATTTCACCGTTTTTCTTGCGTACTGGCACAATGTTTGCTACCCAAGTACTGTGATGGATAGGAAAAATGATTCTCGCATCCAGCATTTTCTGAATTTCAGCTTGGATAGTACCTGAGATCTTAGGGTTATAATGCCTCTGCTTCTGGCGAAAGGGTTTGACGTCCTCTTTCAATGGGATGTCATGTTGAATGTCCTTTGGCTTAAAAGACTTCAGATCGGCGTAGGACCATGCCAATACATCCATGTATTTCTTCAGCAGTTTGACAAACTTCCGCTTCTCTTCGGGTGTGCAACATTTTCCAATGTTCACAAACTGCGGATGTTCTACCGAACCTAAATTAACTCGGTTCGGTTTCTGGGGAGGAGCCCATACCATCTCGCTTTTTCTTTTTTACAAAACGGTCATGCCTGTCGAACAACCGTTCCAAAGAAACCAGGCCCTTGGGAATTTTATTCCCTTTTAGCTGACATATGCCGTCATTCCCTCCGGATTCATAGTCTTGATCGGTGACTGATTCACGGCAAGTGGAAGTGGATCCTTCAAAGTGAAGCTCCTTAAAATTTTCCGCCTTTTCTAGAAAAGCAATGAGTTGATTGTCATCGTTGAATACTTGCCAATGCTGAGAATTATCCGGCACGCTTGGGCGGAAAACCATCTCAATGGTGTATTTGTCTATTTTCAAACCTGGGTGCGGGAGCATGAGGGATGCTGAAATGGCCAATGAATCGGCCATGTCATTCTGAGCTCTTGGAATGGATTCTATTGAAAAAGCATCAAATTCCTCGATGTTGTCCCACACCGCATTACGGTAGTGCCTGAGCCTCTCATTCTTCACTTGATATATCCTCTTAACTTGATTCACGACTAGCTCTGCATCACCTTGTACTTTCAGATTTTTGATCCCTCTCTCTCTTGCGGCCTGCATGCCGAGTAGCAGAGATTCATACTCAGCAGTGTTATTTGTGTTGAAAAACTACAATTTAAAAGAGAGAGGAATAATTTCTTCCTCGGGAGATATTAGCACGGCTCCGCGCCACATCCACTGGTTGCAGCTGCCATCAAACTGCAAGGTCCAGACCTTGTTAAGATCTTCTTCTTGGACGAGAACAACCATTTTGTCAGACTCGGTAGACAAGAAATAGTTCCCCATTCCTGATGATTCGAAAAGAATTTGGGCCTTGGGGTCTTCAGAGTTAGTGACCAAGTACTTCTTTTGTGATTCTGGCTCCAAAGTCTGCATTACACCTTTGACGGGATTCTAGCCTTGGACCAGTCCATATGAATCTCCCCACCAACTTCGCTACAAAAACTTCTTCCTAGCAGAATTCCATAGGCTGCTGGAATGTCGGCAACGAGGACGGTCATTTTTACTCTTTTCTCTGGGAATGCCGCGAATGCGAACTAAGCGTCTTTGATCTGACCAATCAACGGAACCTGCTTGGTTTCCAAGGAATAACATCTACCAAAAGGCTTGGTAAGGGTGAGGCCCAAAGCATGGGCAACTTTTTCCGGCATGACGTTATCAGAAGCCCCAGAATCAATTATGCAGTTACTTAACTTGTGGCCATTGATTAGGAGGGAGAGATAGAAAGGCTCTATCTTGCCTGATGCAGATGTTGAGGCAACATTTATGTGGGATGCAGGAGGAGTGGAAAGGATTCCTTTTAAGGAAACCTGGGGAGTTATGACAGCTTGACTTTGAATATACTTAGTCAATCTTACAAGTTGCTCGGGGTTTGACTGAAGATACTCGGCTTCAGACATTTGGATCTTGGTCTTTTTAGCATGATCTATGATATCAAATGCGGCCAAAGGTTGCGCTGGTGAAGGAATGAGTCCCTCACTTCGTGATGGTAGGGTAGGATTACTGGTCTTGATAGGAATATGAGAGGGCTGATTTGGGGGAGATACAGGGGCAAAAGCTCTCTTCGAAAAAGACTTATTGACAGTTGAGTGGGTAGGGGATTACCTCTCTTTGCAATGGTTGGGTACGTAGATGACGTAGTCTTTTCTTTCTGCACATTGGCAGCGACCTCTGCTTCTTTTCCTTGCGAACGGGTGAAAACAGCATATGACTGTCCACTTGCATATCCCTGGGTACCCTCTTCTTGGTCAGATTCCTCCTCATCAAATTCCATATACCCGATAGTAGAGTCGCCAGTCGGCTCACCGACATCTTGATCATCTTCGCCTTGAGACGAAGGTTCTCCGTAATTTTGTTCCTCTTCTTCTTCAATTTCAGCTAAAGCGTTGACCGGAGGAGCCTCAAGCGCCAACCGTGGAGCGGTTGCAGGCAAGCGCGGCCTTTGAGGAACATGGCTGGAAACAAAATTCCTCCGTGGGATATCCCGGTATGAGGAACTGGGAGAAGCTTGAGCTAACTACTTTTTTAATGCAAGCAAGTCGTTCGCCATCTTTTGAAATGCCGGATCAGACGAAGTATTGGGCGAAGGGCCCGAAGATTTAAGCTTAGATGATTCCCTTTTCAATTCGCCAGATATTAGCAAATTGTCTTCAATTCGGATTGCAGCGGCCTGGGTGAGAATCAAGGTAGCCACTTGTTCTTGCAGGAGCAAGAAACTTACTTTCGAACTCATAGCATTCACGAAGAAACACTTTTGATTTTCCGGTGTTGGAAGCATGGCAACAGGCACACGGTTGATTAATGCATTGAACCTGGCGATAAAATCACGCATGGTCTCATTGGCCTCCTTCTTTAGGTGAGTGATCTGTGATAATAGTGCAAATGCATCTTCCGAAGGCTTGTATCTATCTTCAAAAGCATCCCGCAAGGTGGCCCAACTGGTAATAGACCCGGCCGGCAAATGCTGAAACCATTCTGCTGCGGGCCCTTGTAAAGTTTCCAGAAAAAGGTGAACCGACACATCTTCATGAGTCACATCTAGGATGCTGCATGACATGATGAATGCAGATATGTGTGAATCCATGCTTTGGTTCCCGCTCCCATCAAATTTGGGAAAATTCTTTCGGTTTCCATGAGGGAGCGCGTGAACTGGATGTGGTAATGCGAGAGGGCCCATAGCATTTCCCCATGGCACTGCCATTTGAAAGGCTGGAAAAAGAACACGGGCTGGAAGTGCGGTTCCGCTGAGCAATAAAGCACTGCAAAGGGATGTGGATGCCCCTTGCGAGAGGGTCTTCCTCCGTGGAGGTGAGACACTCCTGGATGACCGGTCAGCCGAGCTTAGTGACGAGAAGCGTGCTGGTGTAATACTGAAGTTATGCCTTTGGAGCAGATCAAAGGTAGGGTCGACTTCTCCACGAGCTCTCCTGCTACGAGTAAATGGTTCACCCGCCAGTGTACCTTTCAGGTCTACAATACTCATGGAGCAGATTTAAAAACTCTTTTTGATTGTACTTGCTGATTTTCTGATTTTTCTGACAAAAACCAGCAGCATGTACTTTTCTAAATATTAAATTTTATCCTTTTCTAAAAACCGATTGCGGTTTAATGACTAAGAACAACGAGGATAAAATGATAGTGAAGCTTAGTAAGCTGATTTTCAGATCTAAATTTGACCTTTTCAAAGAGTTTGAAAATTTTGGTAAATAGTCAAAAACTCAGATCTACGGAAAAATACAGATTTTTATAAAAACTCAGCGAACTAAAGGTTTCCAACTAGGCCAGATCTATGGATCTCAGAAGAAAATTTTCAATTTGGGTTACTTTTGCAAAAATTTTGAATTTTGAACAAAGGTTAAAATTTGCAAACAGGTAGTGATTTTTCTGATTTTTATTGATTTTCTATCATACCACCATCATAGATCGGATAGATCTGTTCGATCCCCAGTGAGAGTCGCCAAAAACTGTTGGTTCGAAAATCTGTCGCTTGGGCAGATTTATGGATAAACGAGTCAACAGTGTGCAGGGCATAGCCCCTCTTTGAGTCAGCAAAGTGAAACTGGTTTATTGCTATTCTACCAGCAGGAATCTGTGCAAGTCTCACAATATTCTACCTTCGGGGTTTGGGATCTCATCCCAGTAGGGGTGTTTCCAACTGCGGAAAGAAAGGAACGAAGGGGGAGACGGAGGAAAGATCAGATCCGAAGGGAGAAAAGAAATGAATTCCAAAGCAGAAGGGTCAAAGGGTCTATGGTTTGGGTTGGTAGTAAACAGAGCCGAACCTACTTGCATAGATGGATAAAGCAATACTGATGAATAAATGACAACAAAGTAGAAGCAAATCCAACAGAACAATCACACAAATCTAACATAAGAAAGATCTGATATTAAAACACATGTATTCAACACAAAGTCTAAATATATTGTATTTAATGTTTGTTTCTGTTACAGAGAGTTCAAAATCTTCTTCTTACTTCTATTTCTCATCTGAAAAGTATTCACCCCGAATACAACAAGTATTCGAGTATTTATAGAAGAAGGAGAAGAAGGAAGGCAAAAAGGAACCAACCACCTATTTACATAATATCTACAAAATATCTCAAAGTCATGTTGACTTTTGACAACTTGATGGATGACATCATCCCATGGTGCAACATGGATGATGTCATCATTTGTGCCAACATACTTTAGACATTTACAAAAAGAAAGTCGAAGAAGAGAGAGAAATTATTCATCGTCGTCATCCCACGGCTGAAAGGGGGATCCTGCCTACCTTGCTTTGCTCAGGTGACGAGATGTGGAATTGGGCACGGTATTCCATGAACTTGCTGATCATGGGCTCTAGTTGATCCTGGGAAGGATCCTTGTGTCACTCAGTGATAGCCTCGCAAGTCTCCCGCTCATCTGTGAGCTTCTCTGGGAGTTTGGAATATTCATTCTCTGCTTCTATTAAGAACCCGATGAAGTCCCGACAGGCCAGCAGGTTATTGATGGATTCTGCGTCAAAAGTGACCTCTAGCCCCAGCCCTTGCGAAACAATCTCCTTGAAGATCTGAATGGTTTCGTCAACCTTCCTTAAGGCGAAAGAAGGAGTAAGCAACCCTGGAGACATCGTTAGAACAATTTGTTCCATCTGATGCATTGCGTCCAGGGCTTCTTCCTTTACCTTATCAATCTTTTCGAGGACGAATTCCAGTTGATCCATCCGGTAATCCAGAGTGGAAAGGGTTTTATTGAGGGCCCTGGGGTGACCAAAAACCGAACTTGACCAGATCTTTGACTGAATAGTCAAACATTCTTTGAAAGGTCTCATGCTGCAGCCTAGCATGGTCCAACTCTTCGGATATGGGTCCTGCTAACGCCTGGAGTTCTTTATTCACCTTGTTGATGTTCAGATACAAATCGGTGAACTTGGCGATCACTCGTTCACTGTCCTTGAGGATCTGGCTCCTCCAGGTGGAAACTACCATACCCTACTCGCCGATCTTTGCATATTCATTAATTTTATCCTGACTCAGAGGCTCAGGAGTTTCGGCGGCAGTTGTGGGAGGTGCACTGCCCATCTTCTGTAAGGCGTGGAGCAGATGTTTATTTTTCTCTTTCAGTAGCCTTTTCTCTTCTTTTGCTTCTTGAAGCTTCTTGCAGAGGGCGTCAACTGCAGATAGGGCCTCTCCCTAAAGGCTTTCAGAAGACGTCCCCATTGTGACTTGAGTCACTGTGTAATCTGTCAAAGACAGATCCTTTTTATCTTTCAGAGGATTGGGGTATGCGATCTCCATTACCCTCTCTCCCGAAGCACTCTGAGAGAAGCGTGTGATAGGCTTTTGCTTCTTGGCCCCCTTTGATTGGATAACGGAAAAGTCCATCGGTGCGATGGGAACTTTCCTTTTCTGTTGACTTAGGTGCTGGGAGATCCAGGCTGGACTTAGGGGAGAAGGACCAGAAATAGAGAAGGGGGCAGCTGCAGTAGTAGAAGGGAAAAACGTGGAGACACGTGGCGGCGGCATAGAGAGAAAAGCCGAGGAAGTGCCCACGGGAGGAAGGGATACTGCAGGGGAGGAAGACATAGGAAGGGAAGGGAGCTCAGAGATGAGGGAAGAAATGGAGGGGGACAGGTCCGCGAGAGAAGAGAAGATGGACGAGGAAGCAGGAGGAATGGTAGAAGAAGGGGGAGAGGACACGACCAAAGGGATGGTCGCTTGGGTCACTCGAGGAGGGGAAGGAGGAGAGGGAGAAGGGACAGAAGGGACCTCAATTGTTATAGTCGTGGCCACATCCTGAGTGGATATGCCTATTGGAACATCTTCCGCCGCTTCTTCTTCTGAGCTTTTGGGATTTCAACCCGTTCTTGTGAAGCGGAAGGAGGGCTTTCAGGAGCTTCCTCTTGGGTGGAACTGGATTCACCCTCTATTCCTTTTCCCTTGCCTTTTGGCTACTTTGATCGAGGAGGTGCGTTGCCCAACGGAGAGGTTGTGAAATCGACTCCGAGGTAGATGAGCCCGTTCATTCGGCACCAATGCTCCATCTACGTGCAGAGTTTCCTTGACCCTTTCCTCTATTGTCTGGGATGCTTTAGTTCTATCAATCACCGCGAAAGGCCAATCATCCCCACTTGTGTCAAGATACACTTGATCCACTTCTTGCTCAGTAGTTTGGTAGCCTTTGGGGACGATGGCCACCCCGTACTGGATGATTTCTGCTAAGGCCAAGCGAGAATGGTCCTTCCTCCTGAGCTCAACCTCATGATATATATCGATGTAGATATCTTCGATCTAAGGGATGTGGATCGGGTCGAGCTTGGCCCTAGGTAGATAATTTCTTGGGTCGAAGGTGGGCCTTGCTGGGAAGTTATGTTTCAGATTCAGCAGCTCCAGCTCTGCAAACATGTCTTTTGCCTTGTGGTGAGTGAGACACGTATACCTACCCACTGTGAGGGGGAAAGGAGTTCCACCCTTCTTTCTCTTGAGGCACTTCTCATGGTAGGTGATTAGCTGCCTTGACAGTTCTAGCAAGATCAATTTGGGACCGGCATACCTTGGCAGTTTAGTTGGTTCCCCCAAGAAGTTAGCCGCCCTTAGATAGGTGAATGTGGGGAATTGAGTGAACAGGGCCCCCCACTTCTCGGTAGCTGCTACAATACTCTTGATCGTGCGACCATGAGTCATATTCGGCCTCAACAGGCAGATGATGAAATAGAAGAATGCATCATTGATCTTTGTAAATTGGGGGATGCTATTTTCCAGCTTCAGTTCTGGATAGTATTCATAGATTTTAACCTGGGGCCAAACCCCGCACCGCATCAGAGCTGGATAATCTCTTTCTGAAGCTGCAACATAGACCACGTAGGAGTTCATATAGAACCTCCCCATTGTGTTAAGTTGTTGTAGCTGCTCAGAGATTGTGCTGCTTATGATTTCTGCCCACTCAAAGCGTTGATCGGGCACATTTTTGTTCATTGTTTCTAGGTACCGCAGCATCCACTTGTGAAAATAATGGGCGTCAGGAAGCCCAAAGACTCTACTCAGGAATGTAATGGTGTCACTGAGTTCTTCTGAAAAGTCACTACGATGAATGACTTGTGGCCACCGAGTCACCACCTTTTTATTCTTCAAATATACCTCGTTCATCAGCTGCATACACTGATCTTCATTGTCATCCCAGGCCTTGATGCAGTCTTCCCGGCTGACGGCCACAAAGTGCCGGTGGTGAGGGATGCCGAGCATTATTTCAAAATGGTGGGCAGTGAGGTTGATTATAACCTCGCCCTTCTCATTGTGGACACATCTTGTGTCTTTGTTGTAGCATCGGGCAACTACCATCATAAATTCATTGTTCACGGCGCTAACTGGGATTCCTCCAGCAAAGTGCAGGGCACTGCCTATCAATTTGTCCATCCAGGGACTTCGTGTGACCTTTCTGGTTCTGGTCCAGAACTCCTCCATATCAATGTGTCCAAGTTCTGAGTCTCTGATATCTAAGTCACACTCTGCCTGGGATTCGGGCATCCTGACCCTCTGATATTTATACTTCATTTCTTCTTCTGTGAGCTTGGCCTTGCCTTTAGATTTGGTAGGTTTCTTGCTTGATGTTGACATATGTAACTCGAACTCGATTGCTGATCCGCAAGAGAAGAAGTGAAACACAACGCAGAAAAGGTCATGTTAGCGGTTTGATCTTCCATTAAAGCATTAACGGAGAAAGAGTTTAATTTTAAATGCTTGAGGCGCGGGCGCATGGATCTGCAGTTGCAGGGCTAAATAGTACGGCGCACAGAAAAAGGCTATTGCAAGGGGAAAATCAGCGCCAAAGGGCGCATGGCGCATGGAAATTACATGGTACATTTTGTTGTTGCAATCAGAAGTGCACTGCGCCATATGTATGCATTTTATAACGGGCGCATGGATGTAGCATGTTACATGGGTACAGGATGCGCCAAAGGGCGCAGGATTTGTGCATGTTACATCATTTTTTCATGCACCATAAGGGAACTGGCTGCGGCACATGGAAGGTCTGCATGACATGCTGTTATTGTAATGAGGGATGCGCCTACGCCGTTTTACAGTTTTGCACTTGGCGCGGATAATTTCTATGTTGCATACATGCAGGGTGCGCCAAAGGGCGCAGGTTTTAACGATGCAACAAATGAGTTTGGTGCGCCATGAGGGGGCACGAGGAAAGCGTTTGCAACAAACTAAGGAAGTGCACCATGAGGGCGCAACTTTTCATTATGTAGCAGGCAGGGAATATGCGCCATTGGCGCGGCTGTTCTTTGTGTAACGGGGGTGACAGATGCGCCATTGGCGCAACTATTCTTCATGTTGCAGGGTGCGCCAATGCGCCAAAGGAGAAGAAAAATACAGTTTCTTTTTAAGCTTTGATTCTCTCTCTGAGGGGTTTATATGTGGTTAAGCTCCTTTTTAGGGTACCTTGGGGTGATGAAGAGGCTTAAACAAAGAGTTTTTAAGCAATCATTTCAGGACAGAGTTTCCTCTACCAGCAGATCTGGAAAGAGGGGAAGAACATGTGGAAGAATGGAAAAGACAGAAAGGAAGGGGGAAGTTCATGATTTCACAGTCTTTCCAATCCAATCCATACCAACAAGCAGCCAAAAACCACAAACACAAAGTGCACAAAAGAAAGAGGACCTCTTACCAGGATAAATAGTGGAGAAGTGTGCAAATGGGTCCACGAAAAGATTCGAAAGCGACAGGGTTGGTGTGTTGACAGGTACAGAGAAAAATAATCACGTGATTTGTGTTTGGTGATAATGACAGTGCAGATGCGCCTATATATAGGCGAGGTAGTAATAAATGCGCCACCAACTTTTTAAGTGGCGCATGAAAAGCATTGTCGACACTAGAAAGCGTGCGCCCTTGGCGCACCGAAAGACTCGCCAACACGAAGTTATATGCACCCTTGGAACAACGAAAAGTGATGTCGACAGAGAAATATGTGTGCCATTGGCGCACACCAAAAAGTGGAGCAACAAATGTTTTGTTGACATGGAGGCGCATGCGCCTTGCGCGTCAAGAGAAGACTCAACATAGTGAGGCACACCAAAATGCTGTTTAACACAAAACTTGAAAGCATGCGCCAAAAAAATTTAAAGGGTTCGGAAAACTAGATTTCAAAACTTGATGTTGCATAGTCATTATGACCGCAGAACAAAAAAAGGTTATCCAAAAATTGCCCTTGCTAAGTTCGGAAAACTAGATGAAATTGATCTAGAAAAGTGAGTGCATGTTCAACCAATTTGGATCTTTCATCCTTGAAATAATTCCTTTAAAGGTCATGTGGTTGGTGTGCGTAGGCAAAGTGATTAGATCATGTATTTTATGGTGGTGAAAAATGAGTATATGTCTATTTGATGGTGAAACACCACCCAAAATTGATCTAGAAAAGTGGTGCAACCAATTCAGAAATAATTCCTTTGTCATCCATGTATGTGGTTGGGCTCATACATGCACCAGGCTCACAATTGGAAATGTAGTTAGCTAATTTTCATTGTGCTTAAAAATATAGAAACATGGTATACTTTTCCCTATTGCATTAACACAAAAAAGTATTGTGATCCACTCTCTACTCTTTGGGAATATGTGGGGTACACTTCTACTTCCCATTTTTGCAATCACCCTCATCCCATAATTCCTACTAGCTTGCACACCAATTTCATCGTAGTTCCATATCCTTTGTGGTCCATATTTCTCAATTTTATATATTTGATCCAATTTTTCATAAAATACAACAACTTTGTCAAGGCTAAGCATAATTGTCGTCACGATCAAGGCCTTGTGTAGTCCTTAAAGACAAATATGTATGCCTATTTTTGAACCCTACTCACCAAGATTTGTCGGGCATATCGTCGATAAATGGAATCTTCTTATCTCACATGACACATATGTGTTCCACGTGTTCTTTTAATGATTTTATTTACATCCCATGACCCATATCAACCACATTTTTACAGTATTTACAATTTCATACTCATCTTGAGATGATTGTATGGTTGAGGGCCTTTGCATTTAGTAGTTGTGATACGATTTAGCTTGATTTGATAATGAATCCACCGAGACACCCCACTTTTCTGCAACAACTCTAATGGAATACCCATTCTCTTCAACATCTCTTATTTCTCCAGCGATGTTTTCGATTGTCCATCATTTACGAAGGAATTTTTTTAGATGTTGTTGTGCGCTCTCTTAAAATTACCGAGTTACCTCCATCTATGGTGATATTTTTAGCTCTATTTTGTGATTTGGACTAGTCTAAAATTATTGTTTTTGATGAGCTTCAGCTAACTCTTCCTCTTAGTCAAGTATATAATCAAGTTTGACACCCATTTTAGGGTCTATTCGAGACTTCCTCCTTCTACTCTCCTCTTAAATACCATGTTGGCTCATGATTATTTAGGAAAAAATAAACTAAATAACCCTATGTAGAATGAAAAAAGTTTGTGTCGAATGAAATATTTAACAAGAACATGAAAAGAAACAAATCAATATAGAGTGAATATATGTTTGTGAAATTGGTATTGTTGGATTAAACAAGAATATGCACAAAAACGACTAAATAAAAATGAATATACATTTGTAAAATTGGTATTTCTTGCCAATGCAACACTCATTGCATGAAACTTGGGGAGAAAATTCCAAACAACTATGGAAACCTCATGACCCACATGGCTATTGGAAGTTGGTTTAGACATGTCTTCCTTTGTGTTGTTTGGAGCATGAGTGAATGTTATATGCTAAAATATGGATACCTAATTAGAGTTGTAATACTATGATTGGACTTCATTTTGTGATTATAGCATAGAGTTCTTTACAAAATCAACAATTAACAAAATGGTACCAAGAGGAAATGTGTCCTTGCTAACCCGATTTTCTCATCTAACCATCGAGCTTTATGAGTATGCCTTGCATACTCATGTACACTATCTTCTCTCAAAATATAGTCATAAAATTAGATACACTTATTTCTTTACTCACTAATTCACACCTCTTGGCCTCTTTATTATCTTTTGAAGTATATTCCATTGACTTATATTTCCATGCAAACTAACTACTTTATTTCCATTGCATGTGAATTCTCTATGTGTAAACAATTTTGAAAACGTTGCAAAACAACCACAACTATCACACGTTCCATCCAAACATGATTTCTTATCAAAAAACTAACCTTCTTCTCTTGTACAAAAACACTTAGATAAAATCTCTTGTTGATTTAGGTGGATCATTTATCATACACTCCTGTAAAATATTCTCAGTATGAAAAGTAACACATATATGCCAAAAACATTGGAATGTATAACAAATTCAATATGGACCGTACAACAAAAAAGTAGTCCGTGATTGATTTATTTTAACATAAAAATATTTTGTCGTTTGAAAATACCTTTGACTAATTTCTATTTTGAGATAAGTCTCTTTAAACTTAATATGAAATCATGTTTGTGACATATATAAAAAATGTTTAGGATGTGATTCAAAGTTTCAACAACCAATTCTTCTTTTTAAAATGTCTTTTCACTAGGTGAAACCCTTGTATTAGTTTTTCAAAATTCTTCAATTTTGGATTTTAACTCTTCAACTATGTCTTTGTATTTCTATGAGAGTCTACTAGAGAATGCCCATAATTCATTATTATTGGGATCCTCAACTCTTTTGTGCCTTTTAATAGCTTTCAATGTTGTTTTTATATTTATTTTTAGTGCACTACTTGTTTTCCTAATTAAACCATGTTTCTTTGTTGTTTTACTTACTATATTTGATGTAATAACATGTCGGGTAGTATTACTATCTTTTGTACGCGAGGTTGGACCTATTGCTTGGTATGCATTCATCAGATTTTTTTACATTCAAATTTTCACGGTTGGTCATAGACGTTCTTAGGCCAAGGGTCTTCATAGTGGGTCTAAAATTAATATTTTTCATCATTTCAACAAACAATTGACATCTTCTTCTTTTATTTAAGTCATGAAAAAATGTTTTCCATATCTTATTAAATTTTCCTCTACAAGTGTGTTCACCAATCTTATCACTCATTGGGTTTAAAATATTTTCATCAATTTCAAGTAAAAGCCCAAGTGTTTTACACAAAATCGTAATCAGTGATCTCAATGGTAAAGTTGGTTGAACTTTACATAAATGTTGTTCATCTTCATAATTTGCTAATTTTTGTATGTGTTGAATATGTTGACCATTTAGTGTAACATATAATTTTAAATTTGTCATTGCATCATCATTGATTGAACATTCATTATTTATTGATTTAATTGAGGATATGTTTCACTATCAATTTCATTTGGAAGAGATGGCATACCTTCACCTCCATATATTGATTTCTTTCTTTCATGGATTTTTTGCACTCGTTCCCTTGTTTTATTTTTTTCTTCTTTCATGTATTTGTTAGATGATAGACGATCTTTGTCAACATCTAATTTATTTGGAAAAGACACCTTGAATTTGGTTTTTCCATGCCTTTTTGCATTCATTCCCTTTGTTTCTCTATCTCCTCAAGTGTTTTCCTTTGTGGTATCCTCCCCATAATTCTCAAATATATATCAACATAAGACAATTGACACAAAAATGTTTTATGAATGTTAGGAATATAAGAAACAATGAAAAAACACTCAAATCTCAAACAATGATAAGAAATTTCTCAAAACAATGATTGAAAATAAGACAAAAATACAATAAGAATGTTTTATCAATGTAACAAACATAAAAAGTACTCAATTGTCATATGGAATGTCTCAAAAGACTACATCATTGTAAGAATGTACAAAAATAGTGCAATTCACATGCATTGTTGGACCAAATTCACTAGTGATTAGTTTTTTTGTGCTTATGCCTTTTCTAAAGAAATTTTAATGTGAGCATGCAATAACACACTCAAGGTATAATGTGAGTGTATTATAATGCACTCGCATTATGTCTGATTTGGGTTGTAAATTGTCAACCCTTAGGCTTGGATTTGGCTAGGATATCTAAGCCTAAGGGTTGGACTATTTAGTTTGTGAATGAACCCATATTTTGCAAAAATATAAGAATCTCGAGTGTACGCTTCAATTTATCATGTGTTATAAGACAATATTCCAAAAAAATGACTATGACATCAAACTTTGTCTTCGATTTTGATTTCACTTTTTAAGTGATTAATCTCAACCTTTTTAAGCTTTTAGAATGTTCCTAAACAAACATGCATAAAAAGGATGAATTACTACTACTAGAGGCTATTATAATTTAATTAAATTCCAACATTAATTTCCCAAACCATAATATTGTGTTCTTGAGGCGCCTAGAGTGTACAATTGCTCGAGTTAGTTTCGTTGTGATTGGGTCACTAGTTTGAGAGATATGAAGATTTCTTTGTTTCAGCTTCCATGGCTTCCCGAATGAAAAAATAGGTATATCTGGTAAATTTGTAGGCTTATATGAGATTTGAGGTGTCTTCAATGGCTGCCTAGGCCGAATTATTCAAAGAATGAAGAGGGAAAGACTTGGGAAGCTATTAAAAAGGTAAAAACAAGTCTATTTTTAAGTTTAAAAAACATGCTCTAATACTTGTTTTTGAAGGCAAAGGTGGGGCACACTTTTGTGGCCCAACATGGCCCAACTATCCCAAATGTTTTGTACAGATTGGGACAATAGGTATGAAAAAATGTGCTCAAGGCCTAGGCCTGGGCTTGGCAGTGGCGGGAAGAGAGTGGCTAGTTGGGAGGAGGAGAAAGAGAGAGTTTTGAGCACCTGAGAGCTAGAATGAGGTCACATTGAGAACCAAAGGAGGGGCAAGGGTGGGTTGCACTTTACTATCCCAAGCTGTTTCAACTTTCCCAGACAGATAGGATAGTGGATGTGAAAAAATATGCCCAGGCTTAGAGGCTCAATACTTAGTCAAATTTGCACATGAGAACCTTAAGCACTCTCCGGGCAGGATCACGGTCACATGAGGGTCTAAGGGCTTCATCTAGTGGGTGGGGTGTACTTTTGTGTCCCAAGTGTCCCAAATTTACCCACTGTCCTAGATAGTTGGGACATTCGGAGTGAAAAACCCCGCTACCTATCCAAACTAGAAAAATGACTAACTGTTGGAATGATGAAACCGACTTTCTGGAGTTATAGACAATTTGTTTGGAAAAAATTTATATGATTGTGACTCCCAAGACACTTTTGAGATCAATGGGATGGTTTTCAAGACTTTATTCTACTCCCTTCTCCAAAAATGTTGCTTTTACATTCTAGATTACGGGTGAGACTGTTGAAATTGGTCTACAGAGAAGCTCTTGGGTCTTGTG
Organism: Taxus wallichiana var. yunnanensis; assembly: GCA_018340775.1. NCBI lineage: Eukaryota > Viridiplantae > Streptophyta > Pinopsida > Cupressales > Taxaceae > Taxus > Taxus wallichiana. The sequence continues at coordinate 55,592,991 of CM031238.1, read as the reverse complement.
CAGAATGTGAAAACTCCATCATGTAGAGAATCATATAAGATTTTGGACGGTATCTTGTTTACCTCTTGACTCATCCAAAAGCTCCCAAAATATTTAGTTGAAGTTTAGGTGCTTTTTATACTGCACATTCCTTAAGCCTCCGAACCCATTTTCATTGTTCTGACTAGACAAAACCTCTGAAACTTTCCCAAACTTCCCTAAACATGTTCCATTTCATTTAAGACTCTTCCATGACATCTTCAGATGCCCTTAGGCTCCTTGATTAGCTTCATATGATGCATACCATTGTCGAAAAGGCTAGGGAATAACCTTTCTAAGTCTGGGAAATATTTCAACTCTTGATGACACTTCATTGAATGGACTAAATGACCGTATGACCATGTTTCCGACACTTGGGAAGGTTTTTTATCGCATTATGATGATTTTCAATGATGGGAAGTGTATGACACAAAAGGTAGACTAACCCAGAGGATGACTCAGGAGGGGCTTTGGGAAAAAAATTGACACTTGGGTAAAGTTGTCATGTTTTCCCTTGGAATTTTGACCTTGCAAAAACACATGACAACAATATATTTGTCTTCACTTTTCAGCATATGCATATTATTTGTTTGCAAGAAGTTAATCTTGAAATATTTTTATTCTAGTATCTTTCTCGCACAATTTGGCCCCATGTGACATACCACATGTCCAATCATGAGCATGGATGTGGAGGGGTCATGACACTGATTGCTCTTGAATTCGCACAACGTGTGATTTATTGGGGTTCTAACCCCACCCATTGGGTGTTTTGGATGTTGTTTGATTTCGATGGGTGCATCCTTAGGCTTCCCAATATTTATGCATCCAATGATGTAGTTAAGCGAGCTCTTTTCTGGAGATGGCTTTTCGACTCCTTTCTTAATGCTCTTTGGATTTTTTTGTGGAGACTTTAATATGGTGGAATACTTAGAAGACAAGGTCGGCCGTATGCATATGCGTTGATGTGCAGGATAACAGGAGGCCTAGTTCTATCTGAGACATAAGCTCGGATTATTTAATCTTAACATCCCTTTCAAGGATATCTCTTCCTCTTGATGGTTCACCCGGTCCAACTTTAGACTGAGGCAAGACTGTATTGTTCCATGTCTTGACTGTGTCCTGATGCCTAGCCAAGACTTCTTCTATCTTTCCCCCAATTTTGGTCACCTTGTCATTGTTGTTGACATTGCTCTTATATCATATCACCTCCCATCTTCTTTAATATCACTTGGTTATGAAATATGGACGATTCAGAAATTAAACACTAAATATCTTCGTTAATTTCTATCACAAACTTCGTACAAATATATAGTATATGAGGCTCCTATAAATTAGGAGGTAGGTTAAACAACACACCCCATATAACTCCAAATAAACAACCACTAATCTAAGTACATAATATTGTTATTATATACAACAATATTACTTAACTAACCAAATATGACTAACCACCTATATTAGTGAGTTGTTTATTAACAACTTCACTATTACAATAGTAATTATATTTCTACATTTACATAATTACTAACACCACAAATATAATGTAAACATTATTTTCCTAACATTTAGCTTGCTCCTTTCAAAAACACGGGTTTATTCTCAATTTTACCTCAATATTGCACACTTGAAGCATGCTTGGTCTGTGGCACATATTCAACGTGTTTGAGTCTGGTTCCTCGCCATAACAATCAACAAGGTTGGATATCTTGGTGGAATGATGCCATCACTAGGACCAACACTTTTCTTCGCATATATGGAAAACAAGTTGCTCTTTTTCAACAGGCTGCCCATAATGCTTCATATTGTGAATTCCAACGAATCTCATAAGAGCTTAATGCCTCTCATTTCAATCAAATATTGCAACTCCAGTATACCCATTGGAGACACAAACTCAAAATTGAAGAAGCTTACAAAGCCGGGGTGCTCGCCGTGCTCAACTTCATTGGCTTAAAATCGGAGACAGGGCTTCCAAATAATTCTTTGTTATGTGAAATCACCCTTTGAAAAGGGGCGCCACGCCTAGGGAAAATAAACTACTTTTATTTAAGAATTTCCCTCTCCTAGGGATTTCAAATTTTGTGCCTCCTTGCTTATAAAAGGAGTGCTAGGATCATTGTTAGACTTATGTTATGATGAGATTTATTTGATACTTCATGCTTGGAGTTAGAATGCATGCTCATTAATGTTCTCTCTCTTGTGTGGGAAGTTAGTGAATTGGTTTTGATCAATTGAAGTATTCTCTCTTGTTCCATTTGTTGAGCTCTCTTGTGTTGAAGTATGTTCTTTGTATGATTCATACTTGGGTAAGTGCAAAAATTTGGGGGGCCAAAAAGTGGACAAAAACCCGAAAAAAGCAAAACGCATATGCGTTCTATTATAACGCGACCACGTTTTAAATTCTTAGGTTTGGGATTTACCAAAGCATAACACTTACGCGTTATAACGCGTACGCATTATGTCTGCTATAAATAAAAGGGATGTTGGGGGGCCACAATATATAAACAAAGCATAATGCGTACGCGTTATGCTTTTTACTTTTTCCAGCACATGCCTCAAGGCTTGGGATCCAGTTTGATCCCCAACCCTCGAGGCATGGACCTGCACAAACACAACAAACAACATGTTTTTATAGGAAAATGTAAAAATGCCACTTCCTCTATGATAAATCAAAATAAAACAATCGATCCATTTTAAAAAAATTATACCACGATGTAGAACAAAGTTTCTTCTTTATAAAAATATAATTTTTCAAATTTTCTGACTAATATAAGGTTTCCATATTATTTATTTTCTAACTATGCCTTTTTATAACTATTTTTTGAAGTTTAAATATGTCTATCTTTCATCATGTATCTTTTGTTTGGGTCATCGAAATTAAAAAAAAAAATATACTACCACAAACTAGGCATAATTCTATACATATTAAAAAAATCTAATTTTTGATATTTTTTGAGGTAGTTAGGGGGCATGGTTGGAGCTCATTATTTTTCAAAACATAAAATTTATGTACTAGAAAAATCATAAATAAAAAAATACTCATTAAAAAAATCTTAAAAAAATTCTAACACAAACTAGATGCTCCTAGTTATCTTTCTACCAAAGGGTTTTCAAAAATACTCAATGGTGCTCAAAAATGGTGGGGGCACAAAAGTCACTCTATTATGTTTTTTAACAAAAATAGGAGCACCTGTTGGTATTTTAGTTGTTTGACCCACTTAAACTTATCCATTTTCAATAAAATTTAGTAGCTTAGAAACTAGACTCAAAATTCTACGATTCATATTTCTACAACATCTTCTAATTTTGAGTGTAACTATTTGAAAAACTCGTACAAGTTGAAGTTTTTATTTTTCAAAAAAATGCGTCCACTTAAGACACCCTTTTGGCCCCCCAACTTGGTGCACTTACCCACTTGCTAACATTGGCGAATTGCTTTGGGATGTGGCACATTTGTTTGATGAGGATATTTGAATGATTGGTGGTGATTTTTGATGTCTTTATGGTCTGACTTTGATGTTGTAATTATTCCAACTATGACGACTTGATATGGGTCTTATTTTGACATGTTTTAAGGGTAAATCATCTACATTCAAGATCTGATTTGTGTTGGCTTATTTTTGCTAAGTTTGGGCAGCTATTTTGAGTGTATTGAAGGGTTATTAAGTGCTAGAAATCATTTATGCAATTTATTCTAACCCTAGTAACTGGTTTGGGGATTTTGGGGGTTGTTTTGGAGGGGTTTCGATTATCATAAAATCCGGATCTTTAGTTCTTTGGAAATATATTAATTTATAGAATTATTTGCATTTTATTTGAAGGGAAATATGTAATATTGAAGGAGTTATGAATTTTAGAAGATTTCAAGCTTGTTTGCCGACTATTTGGTTGCTTAACAATTAAATATTAATTTCAGATCTGCAGTTTGGGATCTATTTAACATTGAATGTGATTGTAGCAATTAGGAGAAATAAGGAGAAGGTGTTTCTATAATTTTTGGAGTAGATTTGGTGCCCTAAATGTGTTAAGCGACCTAATTTTTAGGGTAAAATTAGGGTTTCATGTTATCGTTGTGTGGAATCGATTTTTGCATATTATTCTTCATATTTTTGTGGTCTAATATCCAAATTTTCAGCTCATTTGGACTTCTCTAGCCAAATATATGAATTTTTAAAATTACAACAATTGGGGTTTGAAAATTAATTATTTTCCAGCGAGTGTGTGATCGATTTATATTATTTCCTAACTTATCCTAGACAGGGGACATTACACATTATTCAAGCGTTTGTCCACCATTATCATGGTGTCTCCGCCTCCCAACACTGTTACCCATGCTTTAGAGGAGAGGTGTTGCTTAAATGCATGCAAGATGTGCCCTACAAAGTCTCTCATACCTAGTGATTTGCGTGTGATTGTTCCTGTCTCTTGCGAGAACTTAAGGAGGTTACTTTTCAAATGGCTCCTAATAAATCTCAAGGCATTGATGGCTTCCCCTCTAAATTTTATCAAACCATGTGGGATGCTTTGGGAGCCGACCTCTCTGATGTCTACCTCGAGGATCTCGCTTCCAACTCACTCGGTGAGCTGATCAACCAAGGCAACATCAAGTTTATTCCTAAGTTGGGGGACCCTAAACAAATTTCTAATTGGAGAGCTATCACTTTTCTTAATGTTTCCTATAACATCGTTCTTGAGGATTTATCCAATAGAATTACAAACCTCCTTCCTCTTGTTGTCCACAAATGAACAAACGAGGTTTATTAAGCACATGTAGATTCTTGGGTAAGTGCATGGAAATGGGGGACCAAAAAGCGGACACAAATCCATTTTTTGGCCATTTTGGCCATAACGCACTTGCATTATAATGCGACATGCAAAATACGGGGACACATTATAACACACACTCGCGTTATAACGTGAGCGCATTATGGCTAATTAAAAAAATCTAAACATGCGGCCTATTACTCTGTTATAACGCGCCCGCATTATAACGCGCTCACATTGCATCTTGTTAGTGTTTGTAATACCAAATTCAAAGGCTTGGATTTCCAAACCGAGAGTTTGGGCGTGTTCTGCGTGATTAAAACCATGTTTAACAAAAACATCAAAATTTCACATGTGCACCCCAATATCTCGCGCATTAAAACATAATATTCAAAAATAAATTATATTATGATGTCAAGATTGGTTTTACCTTGATGACGATAAAATTCTTTATAAAATCCGATTAGTTTAAGGCTTTCATCCATAATTTCTTTTACTAGTGCCTTGTTTTCTTGCAAAAACCTATGCATACGTTTTGGTGCACAATTTACGATTTTTTCATACATTTTTTAAAAAGTGTTTTTTCTAAACTCCATTATATGCACACTTAAAAAAAACTAAAAATAACTTTTTTCTCAAAGTTATGGGGTGCACACACAAATATTTTATTTTCGGGATATGTGCACTTTGAAAATTAATAAAAAATATACATTCATTCAAAAATTATGAAAAATTAGTGGTACCTCATACATGGTCTTAGCTAACTTTCTACCAAAGGGATTTGAAAAAGAATATAGAACAATTGGTTCTTATCTTTTTTACACAAAAATAGACATACTTTGTGTCGCACCACTTTTGACCCTCTTAATCTCAACCATTTTAAAAAAAATAGTAGTTTAGAAACTATATTCCGGCTCTACAAAGTACTTATTCTTATCACTTTGTCAAATTTTGAGCATAAGCATGCCAAAGTATTCAATGAAGTTCGGGTTTCGATTTCGGGAAAAAGGTGTCCCTTTTTACCCCCTTTTGGCCCCCATTTCCATGCACTTACCCTCTTGACAATAACATTGAACTATTTGGGAAGGGATGGAATGGGATCGCCAATCCAACTAGAAAGCCTTATTTATAAAAATTGATTATGCCAAAGCCTATGACCGCATTGAGTGGTGTTTCATTTTGGTAATGCTTCAGGCTCTTTGGTTCGGTCCCATTTGTCCACACCGTGTAGATGCTTTTCATGATGCCGAAGCTTGCATCATTACCAATGAAGCTCAATCTTCCAGGTTTGGTTTGTTCAGATCCATCCATCGAGGGTGCCCTTTGGCCCCTTCGATCTACGTCTTTGGCAATCAAGGCTTTAGCTACCTACTAGCCCAAAGTGCTTCCCAAGGTCTTATCAAGGGGATTGCTTTACCAACCACATGCCAACAAATCATAAATGGCCACTTTGTTGATGACTATTTTCAGTCGGTCTCCTTGAAGAAGAACAATTCGTTCACACCGCTTTGGGTACTGTCTAAATACTTTTTCTTAGCCTCTGGTTCATCCATCCAATGGGATAAAACTCAATGTTATTGACAATCACAATCCCCTATCCCTCCTTGGCTTGCAATTTGTAATGGAGTTGGATCCAACCAGGTGCTCAATTCAAATTCCTTTCCATTCCTTTCACCTTCTAGGCCACCTTGACACAACTTTAGAGCTACGTGGTTCAACGAGTAGAGCACAAAATATCCTATTGGATTACCAAATCGCTCTCTCTGGTAGGAATATTCCAAATTTACTCCAAGGTTCTTGTCGCCACCCATGTATAGTACTTTTTTGTTGGGCTTCTTTGAATATTGCCCATGCGAGGTTTAAAGTTTATGAGAGATTTCCTCTGGGCTAATTTTGAAGGCCACAAGGGGTTTCATAGAGTAGCATGGGATATTTTTGCGAGACCCAAAGAAGTGGGTGGCTTGGCCTACTTGACATCAAGCTTGAGGGTGAGCCTCATGTCAAATGGCTAATTCCTAGCACCGGAAGAGAATGAAGCTGGAAGATTCTGCTATGGCATTGCATCTGCTAAGGTTCTCCCCTAGGAAGACAAGCCTAGAAAGGCCTTAACTTCTATTCCCTTCTCCTCTGCTGGTCCTTGTCAAAATTAGAGGTAATTTTATAGCTCAAAGTATTTGGAAGTCCTGGGAATTGCTTAAATCACACCTTATTTGGAAGGGGGATGGCTTCAAATCTAGTCTTTCTATCAACTCCTACTCTCTCTGGTGGTCATCCATTTTCACTTTCCATGATGCCCCTCTTGCTCTAGCTCCTTGGGCTAAAGCTATTTGGATCTTCAAAAAAGGCATCAAAGTGGTGGGTGATTTATTTTGCAAGCATTCTAGATCCTGGGTCTCTTGGGAGCCTTAGCTATTAAGTTCAACCTTCAACACCAAGATGTTGAATCAATCACGAAAATCATTGCATGCATACATGAGGAGTTCTTACACAAAATTGGCATCACTTCAGGTGTCCCATGGTGGTGCGAATGGAATTGGCCTTCCGCTACTCTGCTCCACCATTACAAACCACCGCTTGGGTTACTCCTGCTTGCCATGTAGATGGTGAATGTTGATTCACTTAACCAACATTGGAACATTGCCTCCCAGGCGCAAGTGTGGAAATGACGGTTCGAAAGGGTTTGGTCATTTCTTGTTAAACCCAAAAAAAGCTCACTTTCTATGGTGCATCTTGCATTAGGGGCTTCCCACAAGGGACCGACTTAGGCACATGGGTTTGAACCCCACTTGCTTGGTTTGTCACCACCCCGAGTCTATCAAACACATTTTCTGGTTCTATCCACGAGCTCAATCGACCTGGAAATGGATTCACTCCCCTTTTAAACCCTTCTTCTGGATTACGGAAGATGGTTCTCTTGGGGGACTCGACCTGCTACTTGCATTTTACTGATAAATTTTGGCACATATTCAAAGTTGATATTGTGTTTCACCTTTGGAAAGATAGAAATAATGTCATATTTAACAATGTTCCTATGGATTGAATTTTTGTTGTTACTAATAAAGTGGCTATTCTCTCCACCGCGATGTTCCAGGATTTAGAACTAGGTCGAAAGTCAGGTGGAGGTTAAACACCTCCAACGCCTACTCGACCATTGGGCCAACGCCCCTTGCGCGGTCAACCGTGTTCCTCTTGATGCTCTTTCTCTCTGCCACTCGCCATCTCGACCACACCGTTCTCCCCCTCCTCGAGGGTGGGGTTTCATAGGTACCATTCACGAAGTCGGCGAAGCTCCTCTCCTTTAAGACGATGGTCCCCTTGGTCTTGGCCCTCCTCCCCTGCTTAGGGTGGGATTTTTGGCCGCCTTGACGGAGCGAGTGATCTACCCCAGCGAGACAAAATTTCGCGGCTAGTCCTTGCCATTTCTCCTTCTCGATAATTGGATTTTGATCAACAACAACATCAACACCAAGATGAAATGGATGGGAGCCCATCCTCGACATGGCTCACCTTGGCTCACAGGGCCGGGGAGATAAGCTGGGCAGTTCTCTGCCTCCTCCTCCTGCCGCCATGTTCATTGGTGTGGCCTAGTTTTTAGGCTGCGGCCTTGTTTTCCTGGTTCCTTGTTTTGTTTGCACTCTTTTTTTATTGAGGTCCACACTTTGATATTGTTTTGATTGGCCTCCCTCTCGAGACCTTGTTGGCTTGATGTGATCGACATTTTGGGGTGTGATTTTTTCCACCCATCTTTTGTACGATCAACGTTGTAATAACCTATTTATATCTATAAAAGTGCGCTTTTCAATCAAAAAAATAATGACGACAATTTCAAGCCCTCGCTTAATATCTCATCTAAAATTTGGTGCGGGTTCACATTTTGGTGCATGGAGCGGTGACCTCGTTAACTAATTACGATTAAAATGATAAAATAAATTAAAACAATAAAATAGGAGTTATGATAGTAAGCATGTGGGTTTGTTTGGTAAAATGCGAAGAGGCCATGTGCAAAGCATGGCCGAAGTGGTATGATTGCCAGAAATGGAAGACTCCACAAGCTTTTCTAGTTTCCTCCATGCCGCTCCTGTCCTCTCTATGCTGCACCAAAGAGAGAAATGTGGCGTCAAGGATGCATTGCTTGTTGGTAAAAAAAACTTCTTGCTTAAGGCATGTAAGCTTCTGGCATATGCAATTGATAGGTGCAAAGCCCATCTCAATCAAAATCATGGTGGCGTTACACATTCTATTTAATGCACACAACGTGTTTTGTAATTTCTTCTGCATATTATGTTCGATTGCACGCATGCATTGCCAAGAAAGCCCTCTCACAGGGTAAGCAAAACCACTCAAACATCAAACATAGGGGATTCAAATTTGGCGCACACCCATTGTTATAGATTAAACTTATCAAAATGTATGATAAGTGTGGAAGTCATGGTTGTCTGAACGCCTTCTCATGGAATCTGATAGTTGCAGCTTGCTCAAGGCATGACCTTATTTGAGGGGTATTTGCACACTTCCATCAAATTCAACAAACAGATGTCCAAACCTAGCAAATCAACCCCCTTTTCCAGCTTATTCCGAAGTGTGCTAAAACGGATACGGTCGGTATGCCTTGGAACTCTTCGTTCGAATGCAAACTATGGTAGGATGCCAAGGCTGTAAACTGTTGGCAAAACTCACCAAAGAAATGTGGTCTGGTGGACTATGATGATTGGAAGGTACGCAAAAAATGTTTGTTAAAAGGATCCTTATAACTTTTAAGCAAATGCATTGGCAGTTTTAAGCCAAACTTTGTGACATTCCAACATTCAGGACAAGATTGATTGTGCCAATAAATAAATCCACCACGAATCTAATTGATTCCCCGAGGCACATTGATGATTCTTCCAAGAGTACTGTAGCCATGCGTATTGCAGGTGATGGTAGATTGTATAAGAGGATTTTTCACGAAATGGACTTCTTCAATGGGCCTTGGAAACCTCCTTATGCCAATATGGAAGCTTGTAGTTGCTCACCAAGTGTTTGACAAAATGCATGAGTGAAATGTAGTCTCTTGGAACGCAAATGATAATGGGCGTTTCTCATGATGGAGATGTTGATGCAGCCTTGGACTGGTTTTTGGCGAATTACATGCAAATGGAATCTTTGCCTACCCTATGACAATCCCCGTCTACTTCAAGGCATGGTTTTCTCCCCTTACTCTATTTCTGCTTCCATATTTGTACCTTGTTTCAGTACAGTAGAGTTCAACCTTAAAGTAAAGGAGACAAAAAAACAATTTTTAGTATTAAATCATGCTGCATACCCGTCCCATATAGACAATGTCACTGAGTTAAACTGATTATGAAAATAGCCATTATGAGGAATGTGACAAATAACTTGACCATGAACTTGTTTAAAACAATCTGAAAACTTGTTCGCCCATGCATTTGCGTATTGGGTACCAAACCAGGAAGGACAAATGGTGAAAATACGAACCTTTGCAATGTTAAAACAGTCCTTGAAATGTGCTAAATGCCTTCGAAATCGGCGAACAAAAAACGTCTGTAAACCTCTCATCTGCTTTTAACCATTGAATCTTGTTCTCTGTTATATAACGATCTCAATGCAATCTTTGAACCTCATTAAAGCATGTGTCAGACTTTTTGCGAAGCGGGTTTGGAAGCAACTTGGAGAGCTGGTTGCAGGAGGCAACCATTCCACATTGTGAAACCCCTTCGAAATCGCATTATTTTAAATGCTTATGTTTTTCGAAAATAGAATCTACCACCACAAAATGATTCATTTTTGTATAGAAAATTGTGCAGCACATATGATTTTTCCTGTCTCCACAGAAAAACATTTTTTCTGCGTCCATATTTTAGCCAATTTGGCGTAGGTTGCATAAGTGCAAACTGTAAAATTCTACCAACTGGCTCCAAAAAGATACCTCTAGAATGAGCTTCGGTTATTGGTTTTGGGTCCCATCAGTTTCTTTGTATTCTCCATATAACAGGGAATAGGTTAGTAGTGTTATATGTTTTGTTCGGGTGTTCAGTGACCTTTTTCCAAGGCCATTCCATCCCATTTAACCCTTCGAGACACTTCCAGTGGGTGAAACAAATTTTATGTTTGGAAACATTTATTTAAACCATAATGAGTCGGTTGGAATACTGTTACAAAATGGTAACGTAAAAAGTGAATTTTGAATGAAATGATGCACCTCTTGATGGAACGTCCTTAGTGGCAGCAAAAAGAGAACTGAGTGTGAAATCGAAAATTCTCCCAACTCTAAAATTTGATTAAACTTCAAAAGTTGTGTGAAAAAAACTTGACTGATCTCTCTCTCATCTCATTTGGTTATTTGAGTAAATTGATTTGCTTGCGTAAAGAAAATGAATGATTTTCTCTCTACCTCTCTCACTAAAACCCGGAAATGTAGTTTCGAATTGATATGTTGTGGAAAATAGTAATATGTGTTTTTTCTCTCTCTAAACTGTTGTTGCAAGTTTTGATAGGTTTGTTAGATGGCAGGGTGGGATCCATAACAACTCTTTTGCTGACCTATGATTGCATGATATTACAAGTTGCAGGTAATGCAGAGAAAATAGAAAGGAATGATGAAATTTGAATCTAAAGTTGTATATAAATTGTAACATGTTTATTTTGCTAGAATAAGAAAATGTATTGTTTTTATGAATAGTCATACCTTCAATACACTTTGAAAGGAGAAGAAGTTTGATCATAATTTGCATGCATTTGTAATTGATACGAAACTTTAAATATATGTTTTTTTAATGTTAGTTGCATCAAAACAATTGTGTACCTTGGTTATTATTGTAGTTCCCTTGCAACATTACATAATGTATGGTTGTATTATGAAATGTAACTCCATCAATTAAAAGTATTGAAGTTAAAAATATCAATCATGAATTTATAAAATATCATGTATGTGTGAATATTATGTTGTAGTTAAATAAGTCATTAAGTAATGGGGACAAGTTCCTAATACGTATCCTTATCCTTTTGTGGAAATGAATTAGTTAGAAATGAAATGAAACAACACATAATTGGTAATGAAATATTCCCCTCAACTTACCCTTGTACTAATAACTTCCCTAGTGAAATAGAACAAGTACAATTCCTAATTAACGTGACATGAGAAAAAGCTATCGCGGACTATCATTTTTACTTGTACTGCATTATGTAGGTCTGCGCTATGTGACCTGTTTAAATCGTAGGATGAACAATCCTTTTTCTTACTTTCATTCCTAGCAAACCTTTCATAAATGGGATTTATCGTATCTGGTTCATCTACGTACTAACCTCATGCAAGAACCTCCTTATACCCTTACAAGTAAAGGTGCTTCCTTAGCAAGTGACAAGTGAATGACCGTTTAATTTGTGCAATGTGCAATGAGTAGATTGTGTTTGTCTTGACATGGACTTCCATGTTTACAATTTGAAATGAAATTAAACTGTGCTTGTAAGAATTATTGGTTGTGCAAATTGGAGATTGAGTATCTCCCTTGCTACATGCGGTTAAACTTTTAAACCATTCTTATTAATAGTTAAATAGGAGTGTTTCCTTAAGGGGAACACAATCACTTAGAAATAGAAATCTATAACTTGGAAGGAAGTGTTTATGATGCTTATATGCTTAAAATGTACTTTTAATATAAGAAGCAAACAAATGACTAAACAAAGTAATTTAATGGTAATAAGAATGTAATTATTGGAAGCTATGTAATTGTGGGTGTAACCCCTTCTTCTCTCTCTCCTAGTGATCTTTGCATGTGTGTTGTGATTAGCTCCTTTGAGCATATGTGGAATTGTATTGTGTTGTCATGTTTGTATGTAAGTTGCATTATGTTGGGGTGAGATTACATCATTGTTTATTGGAGGGATATAGTGTCATTAGTTGAGGGTGGAATAAGAGAATTGTGTGTTGTTGCTTTGGAGGAAACAAGGAAATTTGTGGCTAGTCTTAGTGGAGGTATAAGTGCGTGTTTTAAAAGGAGGGTTAAGGTGTCTCTTGTAGTTGTTGTGGTATGTTTTGGAGGAACCAAAGGCTAGCCATGATTCCTTAGTGGATGGAAAAGGGGTAATGCAATGATGATCTCTCCCTCTTGCAAGTTTCATAGGTAGACTTGGTAGTGTGAGTTGTCTTTACATATGGTGTTAAGTATTTTTCTTATTCTGTTGTATGAGTGGGTCCATGTTTGTGTAAGCATATCATGTGTTGTTGAGTTGTACCAAGTGAGCCCAAGTATTGTTGTAAAAGGGGGGAAAAATTACCTAAGTTTTTGGCTTGTGTTTTTGGTCTTGTATTTGTGGGCGTCACATTTACAGTTAGACTTATAAGCAATTCAGGGACTTTGTTGCTGTACTGTGAATATTGACTCAAATAGATTTTCATGTTGTAGCAACTTGATGTTCTGGTTTTTGTTTTTATAATTGTGAAATACACTGGTGGTGTATCAATGCAACGTGTCATGTGTGCGAGGTGTTTGTTGTGATGGTTATGTAACTTATAAGGAATTCAGGGACTTTGTTACTGTATTGTGAATATTGACTCAAATAGATTTTCATGTTGTAGCAGCTTGATGTTCTCGTTTTTATTTTTTCATAATTGTGAAATACACAAGTGGTGTATCAATGCAACGTGTCTGTGTGCGAGGTGTTTGTTGTGATGGTTATATAAATTACAAAATAGTGTTTTAAGTTTCGTGAACTCTTCTAAAGTATCCGTCTTTAATAGACTTTTGACATTGCTTGAGTAGACGAGGAAATTGTTGGTTTGTTTGTGGACACACAATTGCCAATGCAAGAACAAATACAAAGATTTTATGTTAGAATTACTCTTATCTGTGTACAATTATGCATATATTCTGAATGTAGTAACGATTGAACAGTTTTCTTTAGGCCAGGAATGATAATTCAACATGTTTCTGTATTGGAGTGATTGTTGAGGAAGAATCTGTTGAAATTATATGTATTTTGTAACCTCATCTATATGGTCCGTGTCTTTATAATTAGAGCAATTAATATATTTATATTCATTGAGGGAATTTTCTCATTTGTCATGTGCACCTAAACTGTTCCTGAACCATTTGAATGTTGGTTTCACTGATCTTTCTTTTCCATTTTCATCCTTTCTTTATTTATAGATCGATAAAATCCTATGGATTCTCTAGTTCTTCCTCTGAAATAATGTCTCTTTTCAGGGATATAGTTTTCATTGGAACATCAATAAGGGGTTGCCTGTGGATCTGTGCTGTTATGAGCAAAGCTTTACTCATTTGTGCAGATTGGTCATTAAGGAGAGCCTTTAAAATCTGTTTGAAATGTTTTCAATCTGTAAATTATTGAACAAATTTTATTATCAGTATAAAGATCAAAATTTAACAATGAAACCCTGATTTTGTTTTCGCCTAATTTTTCTAAGACCTATTTAAACCACTCCATATTTCAATGTGGTTTATTGTAAAAACTAATTAAGGACAGTTTAGAGTTGAGCAACCATTTATAACTATTAAGGACATCAATATTCTTTCACGATAGCGAATCCAAAAATTGCAAAGGCATTGAACTAGATTTATTGCACACAATCCTCAAATGTCTTAGTATTAACAAGGGGTTTGTAGTTATAATGGGTGCTGCAGCATTTATGCCAAGAAAAAGGGCAGTGTTAAGTTTTTACAGTGTTCTAAATCTCTAATAGCAATTTATTTTTCTGACTATCAAGCAAGGTATGGTGCCTTGGATTAGGATGATATTATGTTGTACTCAATTATTGTAATTATGTAATGAGCGATTGACTGGACAGATCATATTATATTCCTAATAAAGAATCTTACGCTAGCACATATTAATGCTAAGATGGATCTGCAATGTGCCGAGAAGTATCCAACTAATTTTTCAATCCCTACTTTCTTACATTATTATTTACAACTCCTAGACTATTCTTAATAACCTGCACATCTTTGCATTAATTATCAATTTTTTCCTGAAAATGATGTTAATAGTGAGCCGTGTGATTTCTTTGTTTGAATTCATTGGATGGCTCCATTTCTTCTCTACTGTTTGGTTGGAAGGCATATGAAGAGTAAGCAATTTTCTCTCTTCCTGCCTATAATGGCATTTCGAGGAGGCCATCGACCTCCTCTATAATATGTGATATCATCTTTCTTATAATATTCCATGGTTTTATCTCAGGGCAAGAAAGACATAGATAAGGCCGATAAAGATGTGGGTGGATTATTTGGGCCTCAATTTATTTTTTCATCTTCAACTTCCACAAAAAGATTTCCTCTCCTATATGACTTAGAAGATTCAACAGAAAAACTGCTCCTAGGTGTTTCTGGAGATTTTTTGTTTCTGTGCAGAGAAAGACAAAGACCTAGGCGATATATGGACCTTGCTTCCTTTAATATTTTGGATTGTATTTATGATTTGGAGTAACATTCTTCAGCCTATCTAATTTCGGCTATATATAAGTTGGCAGTAACCTGATTTTATTAGACTGATCATACTTGTCTTTGGGGTACTGCTAATAACCCTAGATTATCTGATATTCAACAATCCTTACCATTGAAATCGCCGTTTAAAATTTTGCGTAAAACACCCAGACTTTTAGTATACAGGTGGCAATTTTTTCTTCCTCCATACAATGTGTATAAAGTGTAAACCATGTTAATTTATTCGGTGAATACATTGTTGATAGTAATGAGAAGGCATTCATTTAAATAATATTATATTAGTTCAAATAAACTACATTTTAATTTTAGCTTTATTAACTTCGAGAAGAGACGTTTAACTCTTTCTCTCTCACAGAAGATTTAGAAACCCGTAGTCTTTCTCACATTGGCTACAATGTTATTATATTATATTATCAAATATCAGGATTTACTGTTGCTGCTGATTGAATATGAGAGAATGAGCTGCTGCTGCAAATTGAACAATAGCACATAAGTGATTCCAAGGGCACTTGGGGCTCCCTTCCCGAGTCTTCCAGTTGTTTTAGCAGGAGCACACTTGTTTATTTCTATAAGTTCCAGGAGGAATACAGAGACACTTGGCATGACGTTTCTTACAGAAAAACATGCAGGGATTTTCGTGAAGAGGTTGCAGAACAGCTACAAGAACACCTTGGCCCACAATCTGCATTCAAATCCAACTATAAGCATCAAGAGAAACTTTCATAAGACACGGGCCAGAAGGTTACCAATATAGAGATCAATACCTGTCAACGAGGATAACTAAATAAATAACAAAACCTGCTGGGTAAAGGCTGCCTAGTCCATAGTTATGAGTAGAAGCAAATAGGAGCAATTATGATAAGTAAAAAGTAAATCATTTTGAAAGCTCATAGTTCACATGTTTGTAACTTAGATGTCATGATTTTGTAATTGGGCAGTTATAGATGATAAATAACCGTTGAGTTGTGTGGTCTAGTGGTAAATTGGAATCCAAACAACCAAGTTCAAATACTGGCTCATGGGAACAACAATCAGGTTAGAATTGTAAAGGAGGGGGCCCATCTATCGACAGAAAAATAAAATATGTCAGCCAGCGGAAGGACAAGCTTACCCTCCTCATTACTGTATTGTATCTGTCTGCGAAATTAAGACACCGTATTGTTATCTAATCCCAAAATCAAAGCTAAATTAACATCATTCCCACAAACACTGTTCCCTCAGTATATATATGTACTACTATGTTCTAGATAATGTAATAACATGATTAAAAGAATAAAGACCAGTTTTCTCTCACAGTACACGTTTCTCTGACCTATATATTTACTACTACATTCTAGACCATGAAACAATAACATGCTTCAAAGAACAAAAGTCAAAAACTGTCAATGTGGCATTGTGCTTGATCAATCACGAGCAGAAGAAAAATCCCATTGTGGCATTTGGTGTGATCAATTATGAGCTGAAAAAAAAATCCATTGGAGCATTGTGTTTGATGGGTTCTGAGTTGCAATGTACCTCAATAATACATACGATGAAGCCCATCAGAGGAAGGAGAATAAACCCAAATGACAGAAAGACGCACCATTCCATTTTTCCATCTCAACTAGAAGGAGAAAAAGACTGCTCAACAACTAAGTTATGCTTGATGGGTGTGAACTTGAGAAGAGCAATGAACAGTGTATGGTAAGCACAAACTAAATAAAAAGGACAACCGAGTATGGTGCTATCCATTCCGTCGAGGAGAAAAATATTTTGTCATTGTGGGGCCCTGTTAAGGGGTTTTCACAAGACAAAGGTTGAATGTACCTTTGTTCATGATTTTTTTCCCTTGATAATATTGAAAATAAGGTGATTTGAGGGGTTCACAACTGAAAATGAGGCACTTGAGCAGGATTAACCATGTAGGGCAGTGGATCAAGATAACCATTCAGGGCAGTGGAGTAAGATAACACTCTATAGCACTCTCCTCTCATTTTTATGCAAGACAAGTGCCTTATAAAAGGAAAGTCTCCCAAAGAAGGATCTTGGCTTGCACTCAAGTGCTTGTGGTGCGACGTCTCTGCTTTAAGCTCAATCTTAGGTCATTTGCAGGTAATATAATAGAATGCAATGGGGTGCATGTGGTGTCATGCCCCTTCTTTAAGCTCAATCTTAGGTCATTATCATTCTTTAAATTAATCTAATATAGTAAAATGCAATGGGGTCATATAGATACTTAGTAATCAACTTTGAAAATCTATGGCACGGGACATCTTCTATTCAAGAGAGAAAATTCCTCATTAGATCAATAGTGCAAATCCATTCCTATATCGATGGATCATTGAATCAATAATGCATATCTATTCTTATAGTAATGGAATGATGCAAATTCACTCCAATGGAGAAAATATATGTTTACGTACCTAGCACAACCTCCTTTTGGTGGGTAGTAAGAGGTGAAGGGCATACATTTTTAGATCTAGAGGCAGTCAAGAGGAAAGTTGTGGACATAAATATTGGGTTGAGATTGGTTGCATTCCACCACCTTTAGTGCATTGACACACTTGTTTGACTTAAATTCACATATGTCCTCTCTTTATTAGTTTATGTTCATTGACATTCGCTGTTTATGTTGATTTCATTCCTTTCCTATTGACTTAGGCCCTTTAAGACTTAATTTGTTTTGTTATCAAGTGCCTCAAGATCCTTGACTAGCAAAAGAGTGCCTTCAAAAATTTCCTCATCCAAGTATTCATTTCCATATCAATGGAGCAAATCTACAATTACGCCAATGCTTCAAATTTTATTCATACAAGAAACGACCATATACAACTCTCTCAATAGTGCCAACTCTTATATGTTGAGTAATCGTATTTTTGCAGAAACTCCTTAATTAAGAACTAATATTCAAGAGATAATCCAATCCTCCAAAGTCATTCAAGGTTTATACCCAACCTCCTTATGATGATCCGAATCCGAGCACATTCTCATTGGTCTTAGTTCTCACATTGAGTGCCTTGGATATTTTAGGAACTTTATGCTTCGAGAAGCTTCGCATGAGTCTGTGCACAATGCACATTCCACATAGTGGTAGGATACACATTGTGAGCTCAAAGACAACATTGCCTCCACCCCAAATCTTGACATTGTTCAACACAACTCAATGTTAAACGTGATCGCCGTTTGGAGGGTTTGTGCCATGCCACAAAACATCTAGGATCATGCAATTGCCATGTGGAGATGTCGTGCCATGCTGTAAAGCATCCAGGACCGTACAACTACCATGTGCATATGTGCCATTCTACAAAACATCCAGGATCATGCAATTACCATGTAGAAATGTCGTGCCATGCCGCAAAACATTCATGATCGCACAATTGCCATGTGGAGATGTTACTCCACATCGTACAACAACCATGAGGAGACATCACACCACATTGCCCTATGCTACAAAACATCTAGAATTGTGCAACTCCTACATGTGTAGACATTGTGTATGCCACAAAATATCTAGTATTGTGCAACCACCATGTGGATATATCACAGAACATTTTTCCATGTCATAAAGCTTCTAAGAACATGCAACCACAATGAGGAGATTTTTCACCACGTCACTCCATGTGCAGAACATCATTCTCAAAACGCACATCATGCCAACCCACCTAGCAAAACCAACCATCACATCTCTAGGAAAGCCAAACTATCATCCATTTGGGAAGTTGAATTGTTTTGTAACCATTCTCTTCTGTATCTGCCTTCTTGGAATGATATATAGACAGCATTTGACCCCAACTAGGGATAACATCAAATGGTCCTTGTTGTTTACATTCTAGTCTAGGCACAGTGGTTATTTAGTGTTACCCCGTTCTTGATCATGAGAATCCTCATTCTCAACATTTCTAGCCATTCACGTCTTGTTGAAGACACTAGGCATCCACCAATCATGTGGTAGAAATGAGCAGCTATACATCGCTATGCCATACTAAACATAATTTTTGTTTCAGTTTTATTAATTTTTGTAGATCTTGTTCACCTTACTCCTGCAGACCCACATAGCACACCTAAGTTTTAATTTTAAATGTTGTCATCTAGACCTCTTGAGATCCGGACCACAAAAATGGAATCATGGTAGACTGTTAACACAGGCAAGCATAAAACAAGTTGAATCTTTACTCGCATGGACATGCAACCAATCTTGGACTACATCGAAGGCAGTCACAATAAGATACATAAAAAAAGTAACGGTACTCTAAGATGCATAAAACTGAATGGTTACATCAAAATCTATTCACATACTAATTTAATGATTGATGTAGATTTTCTTTGGGGGAGTAGGTTGATGTTTCGATCATTTGGAAGATGAGTGAGTAAATAATAAAATCTAATTAATAACTCTAAATATTGTTGAAAAGGAGAACGTATGACGATTGTTGAAAATCAAGGAATCCTCTCCCCAAATTATTCTCGTCTTGAAAATGGTAATTAGAATCTTTAAAATAAAGGGCAACAAAATATTGTCGTCTTTAAAATGATACATAATAATCATAACAAGAAGCCCTGCGTTTTTGCGGTCCAATTTGTTTCACATCTTTGGAGTCTAGGACTTAAACTTGGCTTTCCTGCATTCTCCACTTCACTAGCTCAAGACCTATTTAACCCATTTCATATTTCAGTGTGATTTAGTGGAAAACAAATTAAAGAGAGGCTACTGTGAAACAATCAATTAGTCCTCCCAAGGAAAGAGATTCTTTCAAGATAGTACATCCCTAAAATTGGAAAATTTCGGTAAGATGTATTGCATTTATTCTCAAAAGAGCCTATTGCAAGCACGTTTAAACTAAAGCATCTTAAGGTATTCAAATTGTAATTTCTGTTCCAACTATTGGTATATGGTGCCTTGGATTAGGATTTTGTATACAGTGAATATATATTTGATGCGTAGACATTCATTTAAATAACTTTATTTAGTTCAAATAAAAGTCCTCCTTTCCCCAAGGAAGAATACTACATTTTTCGTTTCTCACCTTCCGGGAGAGACATTTCAGTTATCTCTCTCACAGGAGGACTAGAAATCCCATAGCCTTTGGCTACATTATTGTTCCACTATATTATAACATATCACATAGCAATCAGATGGCAAGCTGCTGCTGCCAAAAATTAAAACAGCTTATTAGTCGAGTCAATTAAATTCAAGGGCACTTGGGACCCCCTTGTTGAGTCTTCCAGTTGTTGTAGCAGGGGCACACTTGTTTGTTTCCATAAGTTCCAGGAGGAACACAGAGACACTTGGCACAGCATTTCTTGCAGAAAAACATGCAGGGCTTTTTGTGAGAAGTTGCAGAACACCTGTAAGAACACCTTGGCCCACAAGCTGCATTCAAATCCAAAACACCCATCAATGAAAAACACTTTCATAAGATATGCACTTTTAAGTTTACTAATATAAAGATCCAGGAACAATGAATAAACAACTATACCTTCAGGGTGAAGGCTGCCTTGTCCATAGTTCTGAGTAGAAACAAGAAAACAAAAAGGATTGTTATGATAAGAGGAAAATATTTCTTTTGAAAACCCTTAATCTACTAATGTATAACTTTCATTTGGGTAGCCATAAATGATGAACCTAGAACACCAAACTTACCCTCCTCAACTGTGCCATGAAAAGTGATTCCTCATTGCTATATTGCATATCTGCCTGCAAAATTCAGACTCCATATTGTTATCCAAATCACAAAATCAAGCTGAACAAAAATCATTATCACAAAGACTGCACACACTGACAGTGGATATGTTTCTGTAGCCTACATGTACTATCATGTTAATGAAATAACAACATGATTCAAAGATTTAAAAAAATCCAATAAAGGATTGTGTTTCATCTATCTGAAAACAAAACAGAGCTCCCTCGACAGTACATGTTTCTCTGACATGTATGCTATTATGTTCTAAACAATGAAATAATACTATGCTTGAAAACACAGAAGAAAGAAGCCATAATAGCATCGTGTTTGATTAACCCAAAACAAAAAAGTGTACAGCATTGTGTTTGATGGGTTCTGAGCTGCAACGTACCTCAATGTTACATACAAAGAAACCCATCAGGGCAAGGAGAATGAAACCAAATGATAAAAGATGTGCCATTCCGGTTTTCAATTCCAACCTGGAGGAGGAGGAGACTACTCAATAACAAAGTTATGGTGGACGGGTGTGAGCTTGAGAGGAGGAAGGAGCAATCTATATAATGAGCTCAGAGACAATCCAAGTATGGTGTTGTCCATTCTATTTCAGTGGGAAACCAAAAGAGCCATTGTGGGGTTCGATTCAGGGGGTCCACAAGGCCAAGGGCAGGACTGATTCTTTGAAATTCCCCGGATTCTGTTGAAAATGGGCTGATTTGAGGGTTCACAGTTGAAAATGGGATGGAGGAAAGCCTAATTACCAAGTCACCGACTGCATGTGGTGTCATTTGCCTTCCTTATTTCAGGTCTTTTTGGATTCCTCGTATCATTCTAATTATAGATGTAATCAACGTTTGCAAAATGTATGGCATTGGATTTGGATTTCACCATTCAACAACAGAGCAAATCCTTCAATTCTATAAATAGTATGAATTGTATCTTACATTAATGAAGTGGCACAAGTCAGTAACGAAGCATAGCTTTTTTATTATTTTAGTTGTAATAAATGCAAAGGTGTAGGATACGTGTCTAGTAATAACTTTGTAGAAGTCATTAATTTAACATTATATTAATTATGCGAATCCATTAAACCATTCTAATTGTAAAAAAAAAAGCCAGAGTGTAGTAATTGATTTTGCAAAATATATGGCACGAGACCTCCACTATTTAAGTGAGAATCTCTTATTATATAAATAATTATCCGATCCTATATTAATGGAGTATCCATTCCTATACTAATGGAGCATTACATCAATGGTACAAATCATAGAGCATTAGGCCAATTTGGGTAAATCTCTGTCTAAAATTTAGTTTCACAGATATGAAAAGTGCGTTTACATTAACAATATAATATGACTAAATACATACATCGTACCTCTAATTTAAACATATATAATCAATAAATTCAAATTTAATAGCATTTTTAATTTTGAAATAATAAGACTAACACCACCTTACAAAACAATAAAAAATAGGGTGTGCATTTGGGGGCATGTCGCAGTTAAACTTCTTTTGAGGGACAAGTTTTGAAAACAATATACAATATAGTTCAATAAATTATCTAATGTAATGTCAGTACATGAAAACACAAGTGGTCAATGTAGGTAAGGGCATAAAACACAAGCGGGCAACATAGGTAAGGACATGGATCATGGCACCAAAAAAGTAGCAAACTTATGATAAAGCTAAGCATAATAAAAACACATCATATATATAAAATATGAAGGAAAAATCTCAAGGACACTATGCACAAAGTAGGAACACCATGAAAAAATATATGTTGATCAAATAAAGCTCGTTAGGTGCTAAACAATTAAACGAAACACAATAAAGCATGTTAAATACACGATTAAAGCTAAGTATAATATAAATATGTCACATATATAATCAAACACAACAACTAGAGTAGGTGCATACAACTTATTTTTCACTTATTAATGATTTCTCTTTGTAAGCTATTGGTGTATACCCTCGATTATCTTAATGGGTCCATCGGGAAAGGGTTGGGGCTAGATTGTACCACTTCGTGAGAGATTGTTGTAGCACTTACCCTTCTTATCATCATCATCATACCACCATTTTATACCATTATACTTCCTTATGTCACCTTCATATCATCTTTTCGCCTCTTGCAAGTGTTTTCTATCATTCTCCTTTCTCCCTCCTCTCCCCTCACCTTTTTTGGATAATGTGTAGTTGACATTATTGACCATGTTGATGATGAGTAGTAGAAACTCTATTCAATTGGCATCATCGACTTGACGGAGGTTGTTGACTAAGTTGAGATGGCGATTTTAGGTTTTGTGTAGACACTCAAATTTGGCAATTCACTCTTTGACACTGATAGTTTTGACAATGCACTCTTGCTAAAATAAATACAACTTTTCCATTCTTGTTTAGTAAAATAAGGTCTCATGTTTAGCTTGTTTGTCCTTGCACACTGACATGTCAAATTATGAGCACACAAAGCATAAAATCTATACACAAACATCAAATAACGTGTTTCAAACTTC
Source organism: Taxus wallichiana var. yunnanensis (assembly GCA_018340775.1). Classification (NCBI taxonomy): domain Eukaryota; kingdom Viridiplantae; phylum Streptophyta; class Pinopsida; order Cupressales; family Taxaceae; genus Taxus; species Taxus wallichiana. The sequence continues at coordinate 55,569,585 of CM031238.1, read as the reverse complement.
ATGACCTACTTTCCTTCCTAGGCGTACATGCATGCAGTTGGTCAAGATCGTACATACGTTCATGGTGACTTATATGGTCTTAAATTGATATGTCCTCCAACTTTGCTTTCAAATTCATATATTTTGTTGGGTCTTATAATCTCAATGGGTCAACATTTCATTGATAAGTCATCTACAAAACCCTATATAAGCAAGTAAACATTACCTCACTTAATAACCCGAGAAATCCTATGACGCTACATTGATACACTCACTTCTTACCCTTGCAAAAGTCACCCAAGGCTCCTAAATATCGCAATAGTATTGTTGCCCAAAATTACACCTCATGTAATTTTGAACAACCTATCAAAAGGACTTAATCAATTTCACGCTCTAGAAAAGCCGCGGGAGACTAGTTTAGTCTACCACGAAATGTTAGAACTTAGTGTTCTGCGGGTTCTCCTAACCCGCAAAATAAGTGAATGAGCAATGCGGGACTTAGGTGGAGATAGGTAAAATTTAGTGTTGTGTGACGTCTTCTTAACTTTTGCAACACTAAGGGAGCGAGGTCACTGACAGGTGAAGTTAGATAGAGTATTGCGGAATTGTTTATCCGTAGTAAATGGAAGAAATCGGCTAAGTTTAAAATCCGCAGAACACTAACTTGGTGTTCCGCAGGTCCACTCTTTGTAATTATCTGTAGGTTTTCTCAAACCTACAAAACGAAAGAAAATAGCCGCAGGAACAAAAGTCGTGGGCGATGGTTTAGACCCTTGCAAGTGGTGCAAAGTATTTCCACTCATCAAGGCGAGCAAGGAAAAAAGTTATGAAGGTCCGCAAAGGGGAAATTTTTAAAATGCCATGGGCTATAGTAAAAGCCATAGAAGGTTCCACGGTTGTTGCACACTCCGAACTAGAGAGACAACCACCCCAACCACCGAAATTTAATGAATCTTGGCGTTGTTCTATGCGGTCTAATGGTGTGTGATATGCTCAAGGGTCGTGTTGTGGTTGTTGGCTGAAATTGGGGGCATCCATACATGTACTACAAATAACTCGAAGATCAATCATGGCTCCCATGTTTATTGACACGTCTTCGAGTGGATGATTCCAACTTGGAGGTTTGTTCTCTTCACTCTTCCTTCTCCTTATTCTACAAATTGTATAAATGTAAGTGCCCTTGCACATACAAAGGGTTCTCTCCGAAAATGATTATAAGCTTTTCCTTTTAGACTCCATGCCTTTGAAACCTCTGTAACTACATCTCTTGGAAGATTGTCAAGCCGTTACTCCTGTAAATCCAAGTAATAATGTTTAATGAAATGCGACTGTGGTTTTTCCTTCATGTGTTGCATATTGAATGTGAATCCCTGACCCTTTTGTCTTTCTTTGAATCTACGTATTCATCCTTTACACATTTACGAGTTTGCCCTTGGCTTCTTATGTGGTGGTTACGATCGTGTTTGCATAGGCCAGGTTTGGACCTTGTTTTAGTTTGGTGCATCACCTTCTTTCATTTTGTCACCTCTTTCCCTTTCCCCTCGGCTTTGAATCCATTGAAAATGTAGTTTAGCTTTGCATTCTTAGTTGTAGGTTAGTTGTGGCGGGCTAAGACAAGAGGAGCCAAACTTCTCTAGAGGTTGATCTCGCTTTGCAAAGTCCCACACTTTCAGGGATCATCCCATGTTACCCAAAGTTCTGGATGTTCATCTATGAACATTCAAGGGCACAACTTTTGGTGTTAACAGACCTGGCATGCTCGGTGGGACAACTTTTGAAAGGAAGAGTCTTATTATAACCAAGTTTTGGTGTGTGACTTAGTGATTTCATCATTTTGAGGTAGTTTTTCAACACATTTGGTGACTCCCAAGTTCAAATCTACGATTAAGCGGTTTGGTGCCCATTTTATTGAGAAGAATATAGACAAGGTCAAGTATAACAAGAGAAGAACCCTTTGACTACTTGTAGCTATCACCAAGAAGAAGGAGAAGAGGTAGATCAACCCAGAGATATCCATCACCTCCAGACCAAGTCCTCTCCACTCCTCCTGGTAGGCCCTTCTTGCTTCCTTCAGGGTTTTGAGACCCATTACATTCATGGCCCAACAAAGGAATCAAGATTTTGTCACGTTTATGGGGAAGTCCCTTACTTCTAGCCCAATATGATGACATTCCATTCTGACCACTGGAGAGTGTTCCTTTCTTTCTTGAAAATAATACAACCCCAATTGAGCACATTAAGGACATTGCTAATATCTGCTAAGTATACCATATAACAAATGACAACACAACGACCACAGTTATTAGCGACTTCTTTCGAGGAAAATCTCTCTGATAGTGCAAAGGCTTAAGGGTAAACTCTATCACCACATGGGATGAGCTAGGGGAAGCTCTTTGTAACCATTTTGAAGATAAATTAGATCACCTATCTTTGGTGGAGCGAGATGATAACAACGAAAAAGAGCACCTAACGAGCCAATGTCTGATTTCAACAAAAGATTTCAAAGGACTTGTTATAAAATCCCACAAGTGGTAAGATCTACACCTCAATATGCATTCCTTTACTATCTAAAGGCTTTGAATAGTGACATTCAACCATTATTCAGTCCATGGGGGTAGAACATTGCCAGATGCTTATGACATTGCCATTAGAGCTGAAAATAGTCTTATCCAGGATTGGAAGTTTTCCCCTAGACCTCCAATGCCTATATTTCCAGAGTTAGGGACACCCGCGACTTATCGAATTCTTGACTTAGCACATATTCCATCCCCAAGAAGCCAAAGTTCAAATCAAGCATCCACTTATGCAAGTCCTTTAAGCGAATTATGGGAGGTCATGAAACAATTGCAAAATTTTGGAGATGAGTTGGTGTCCACTGAATAAGCAACAAGCTCAAAACTTCAGGCCTTATCATTCCCCATACCAACCCAATAAACCTCCTTGCCCACCACCAAATTACCATTCAAGCGACTCAACAAAATCAAATCATTTTGTAAAACGATTTCAATCCTACAACTCAAATGCGTCTAGTTTATCTAAGGCTTTGGTCCCAATGCAAAATAATCTTGTGCAAGATTATGAATGGTGCTTCCTTACTGACCTTCCCCATAATTAAGAAACTTGTGCCAATGGTATTCTCGGTAAGCATTAGTAGTGTAAAATGCTTATTTCCCACAAGATATACACCTGAAAAAGGAAATCAACAACATAAAAGTACCTAAGAAATGTCATAGCGAGTAATACATCGCTTGTAAAATGAAAAATAAAAGAGTTTTGTGGAATCAATTGACTACTGAGAAGTAATCAAGCACATTCATCAAGTATGGCCACAAACACCGAGAGAAAAAGGAAGGCATGCGAAGCATAAATTCCATCCTTTACCCCTCCAAGTCCGCATAATTAAATTAGGCAAACCACGGACTCATACGGATTTCGGGCTCTAGTAACAAAACCACGAAATGCAACAAATCCACGATACACTACAAATTCACATAATATTGTGAGTCTGCAAGACTAGGAAAGGTTGCGATATGTTATTGATCCGTTGATTGAATGAACAAGAAAGGAAAATATCACGCCTTTATTGCGAGAGAATCGTACGGGTGCCCCCTTTAACATCATGGATCAGATGAAGAAGAACAATGTAAGCATCCCAATGTGGGAATCTTCGGCCATTCTGACAAAGAGATTTTTACAAGTTGTCATGGTCGATCTTCTGTCTTGCATGAAGCACCAAGAGGAGGAAAAAGTCATGTTTTCCAATGCATTTTAGCATAAGGATGATCAACCAAGTAAAGTCATAAAGCCTCTGCCCTTATATGTGTATGTTATTATAGGAAATCATTTAGTGCACAATTGCATGATAGACTCGGGAGCAAGTCGTTCGGTGATGCCGAAACAAATAGCGGATCAAGTTGTTTTGGAATATGAGTCACTCTCTAAGGGAGTGGTGCGGTGGACGAGGCTGCGATTGGGACTATTGGGGTCATTAGAGATCTAAGTCTTATGCTATATGCTTGCCCCACCTCTCGATCCAGCAGATGTGTTTATCATCGATTTACCCCCATTATTTTCCTTATGTCTCTCGCGGGATTTCACGACCAAGATTGGAGGATATCTATATGTGTATTGGTCACATATGCTTTTGGACCACGAGATGGTACGAGATCATGTTGTCATGTGTTTTTGCAAGGGAAAAATTTAGTGATGAAACATGACAACTATACCCTAGTGTCAAATTTTTGCTTGTAAACCCTCCTGAGCACTCCTCTGGATTAGTTCCCCCTCTGTGTCAAGCCTATCCCAATCCTCCAATTTCTCATATGTGTTGTAATGACCTTTCCCATGTGTTGGAAATATGAAAACAAGTTCATGAAGTTCTTCCGAGATAGTGCCTCTCAAGACAATTTTTCAATAGACTTAGAAATGACTATTTTTAGCCTTTCTAAGGTGGGTGTGCATCCTTCAGAAGCAGAGTTGAAGGCCCAAATTCATCGGAAATGGTATTGAGGAGATAAGATCATATTGCAAGTGATTTAGGAAATTTTAGGGAAGATTTGAAGGTTTAGGGACAAGTTCAGTGAAAGCGGGTTTTGAAGGTGAAGGAGCTTACAGTTCAAAAAAGCACCTGGGCTTCAGAAGATGATTTCGGGAGCTCCGGAATGAGTTGGAGGCCAAACAAGATACCATTATAAATTTAATTAAATTCCCTACATGGTGGTATTTTTAGATGTTTAACAAGACCAATGTCCTTCTTTCCACAACTCATTTTGGCAAGCACACCCTATGATCCCGAGAAAGAAGGATATTTCGAGGGTTTTAGGAAAATTTATACCTTGAGACCCATCACATTGTCTTTATAAGGCTTTTGGGAGTCAAAATAATATAAGGGTTCATCAAAAATTCCTCTCGGAGCTTTGACAACTTCGTCTTCAAGGTCCTTCCCAAGGTAAGCCTTTTGTACTTAGCCATTTTCTCAAGTGCCACATGTCGGCTGAGGATGAGGCACAATTTTTGTCCCTTTCATCCCATCCCAAGGGGATAACGGGGACACAAAAATGTTACCCATGTCTAGTTAAGCACATGGACCCATCACATGACCCTGAGAAGCCTCAGTAAGCCTTTTTTATAAGTTTCTAGCCTCCCGCCTCGCGAAACCTTAGCTCGCTACTTGTCATTATGAGGTTGAGGGAAAAAAATTCATCCATTCCATCCCAAAGAAAGGGGATGGTGGGAACACAAAACTTCTCCCCTACTCTTGCATGGTTTTTCATATGACCAGTCTCAGCTCCCAGGGTGCTAAAATACTAGTTTTTCCCCTCATCCATCAAACAATCAATGACCACCACTTGTCATCATGAGGCTAGGGCATATTTTCTATCCCTTCCATCCCATCCCAAGGGGAAAATGGGGACAAAAAAATTCTCCCCCTCCCCAAGAGGATAAAAAACCAGAAGTTAGAAAATTTTAAGCTTCCATTGCTCCCTCCTCCATGTGCTTCCTTTTTCCATCTCTCACTCCACAAATGCATTCACTCATGCTCACCACCACTCACAACTTGAAAACATGACTTAAAATCATAAAGAAACCTCCTTGGCAGCCATTAAAGCATATTTTGGAGCTGGTTATGACATTCAAGCACGAAAAAACCCTCTGTTGTGCCCTATCTCCCAAATCAAGTTTTGCTCATATCTCATGTTCCCAAACTCCGTTTGCCATAAAATTTTAACCCACGATTCTCTATGAAAATGATTTTAAGAGGAATATGTGAATGCCCCCATTCAATCCCTTTTTTATTTTCATGGCCAAATGAATTTTCGGCAAAAATCCACCTTTTCTTAGATCTACTCAACTCCAACGAACGAAATCCCTTGAAAATTGGAGCAAAGCCTTAAAATGAATTATGTAAACTTATGCAAGTGGTTTCATTCAAATCCGACATCGGGAAGACCAATTTATATTTTTATTAAGTCCCTACCACATAACTTACTAAAAATAGTAAGTCGAGGAAAAGTTGGTTTCGGGTTTCTCAAGATACTCCTTCAAGTGCAAAACATTCAAAAGTGGCAAATTTGGCAAAAATTGGCAAAATTGGTAAGAATGGGCACCCATGTGAAACATGCTAAAAATAGTAAGTGGGTGAAATGAGCTAAAAGTGGTCACATTTTAGTCCTTCACACATTCTCAAATGATTCTGGTACTCACAAAGGTCTCGATGCGGTATTTTAATACTATCTTCTCACTACACATTGAAAGAGAAGTTAGTGCACCGCTTGGTAACATCTCACTTCCACCTCTTTTCCCTTGTCCATGTACCATAAAAATTGCCCTTACTCAATATGCGATTTGTTAAATCCTCCTCAAAAGGTGAGCAGTGAAAAATATATGCGAGATATGTATTTCATGACACTTTCCTCTTGATTCATTATATTTATATTTCAAATTTTAAGAAATTTTCGGGATACTTTAAGTGTATTAGCTTCATATGGTTCTGATCTTGGTGAGGCAAAATGATTGAAGTTTATAGCATCATCGAAAAGGAAGGTATCTATTTTCTGTCTCATATTTCTAAATTGAGATATACAATTTAAAGCTTGAAAGCTTGTTTAAGGCTGTCAAGATAAACAATAGATGAGGATTGTGTTTTCTTGTATTGTAAGTATAAAACCTTATGACTTCCTCCTCATATATTCTCTTCACCCTTCTCTAATATGTGTTATAGAAAATACTTGAAATAATTTATAAGGCACTTATGGTATAAGGTATTCTTATGTTTTAGTTCTTCTAGTTAACTTGACTATCACAAGATAGGGTAGTATATTGTAATTTCTTAGTTTTCTCCTCTTTAAACACTTGAACTTCTTTCTCACATCCTCATTTACACCTTTATGGAACCTACATTCATATACTATATAAGCTATAATAAGATTTATAAAGGGAATCTTGTAACTTCATAAAATTTACATTCAAACCCTCAAACAAGACTTAACAGTACAATCGGACTATGTTCCAATTTTAACATATCAAACCTTCTTTCCTTTTCTTTGAACTTCATACACATTTTTTTATTATCCCTAACACTTTCTATCCTCCAAGTTATATAAATAAACACTCGATAATTTTGAAGTTAGACTTAATTATATTATCATTCAAAACTCCAAAATAGGGTATACAAATTGAGAAGGTATGTTTATATTTTTTTCTTGTTTTTTTAAATATTCTCCAAAGCCTAGAATGTATCTACGGACCCTTTACGAACTTGTCAACATTTTCCCAAATATGATAAGCTAATGTAATATTATTTATGGCTACAAATCATCATTCACAAGTCTTTACTTAAATTGTGCAACATGGATTAACAATTTTCAAGTCCTTTTAGAAACCATCAACTAATGCTAGCAAGGAAAATTTTAGTGGCCAATTTTTGTAAACTCACAAATATTAGGGGTTTTGGAAATTGGAAATGGTGATTTTCGATGAGTCATTCTTTGCCCATTTAAGCCTAAAATTTCAATTGACAAATCATTTGTATGGGTCAATTCACCTACTATTTACACTTAAAAATGAACGTATGCATGTATTTCGACAACATTTTGAATCAAACTGTGCTCATATTCGCCGAGGTATAATACATAGCTTGGGTGTTGCGGGGGTACCCCCTTATTGGAGTCACGGGGTTGTGTGCCGTGAGCTTTCAGGGCAACGCCCCCGAAAGTGACATTTTATATGTTTGTTTCTAGGAGATGGCCGTCTATTTACGAAGAGGCGACAAGCTAAGAGATGTACATGCCTGGATACACCGATCTATACATAGATGATATGGCGATAAAAAGACAAGTTTCCAACACTTCACCGTCGACCCAATCTATGCGATTCTACATGGGTGGTTGTCGACTCAGTCGGTTGATTCTACATAGATGGTCATCATACTCAAGTCGTCGATGCTACATGTAGACAATCGTCCAACCCGAATCCATCGATTCTACATGGCGATCGTCGACTCGAGGCCATCGATTCTACATAAACGGTCATCCACTCATGTTGTTTGATGCTATATAAATGGTTGTCTAACAACCGTCCATTTTTTCAAAAATACGGATAACTTCAACATGTCAAATTACCTTTTCCACAAATTATTTTGGGATATTCACCATTTAAAAAAATAATAATTTCAAAGATTCGCCACCCATTCTATAATATGTTTTTGGAAGGGGGTCTTAAAATGAACCCTAAATGTCGGCATGAGGGCATTCCTATGAAAAATCCACATCCTTCATACCTTCGCAAGCATTTTCTCACACATTTTAACACTCTAAGTCTTCTCTAACATTGATACAAAATGTAACCATATTACTATAGACATTAGGAAACACACCTTGCGCATAAGTTCTCTTATACGAAATACCAAAAAAATAATAAAGCACAATAATCCTAAAAAATATAAAATCCCACAAAAATGGAGATAAAATACACCTCACCAATCATTTACTAACCCTCGCCAACTCATATTTAATTATGTCCATCTCATCTACCCATGTTTATGCCCAATACTATAGGGATCCTATCATATCACCCACATGTGTCACATTCCTCTATGCACTCAAAATAAATAAAATTAGCCTCACCACATCATTTCATCTTTTATAGCACTCTTATCCACCCCTAACTCTATTTGCACTTGAGCCCATACTTGAGTTTTTTCTTCCTTGCTCACATATTTTGGTATTGCGAGGTCTTGGAGAAGTGAAAGAAAATCACGAAGGATAGGTGCAACTTTACGCATCACTATTTCAAAGAAATTTCAATATAGGTGTCGATCCTGTTTGTGATGATTTACAATTACATTGCAATTTCCGTGAATCGTAATTACAAATTTCTGTGATCTAAGTCAGGTATACTTGTCATTTTCATGCATTGTTTTATCATTTTAATTCAATAAAATGTCTTTTATCTCCTTAAATGGTTAGGGATCTGACCAAGATAGGTCCCCTAACCACCAAAAACTACTAACATTTTTATAAGTGTGTTTGTGTGCAGGTTTAGATTCATATTTGGAAGAGTTTTACCCACTTTATTCAATGAAAGAACCCATAATTTTCCTTCTCTTCACAATGGTAGCATAAGCCCATTTTTTAAAGTAACATTGATTTGGATATTTCATATCAACTAATCCATCTTGCAGGTGATCCAAATCTAGGTATACACTTACCTCTTACAACATTTTCACTACTTTTTGTATGAAATTTGTCTTCACATATGTCCGGTCACCTTGAACACCTCCTTCATGTTCTTCTTATACCTACATAATCTCTTTACACCTACATCAAAACTCTTATTCATATGGCATTCATTTTACCAATTCTCATTACATTTTCTCAAGTAATCACATTTCACAAAGTTAAATGCTCATTGGTGATGTAATATATGTCAAAGGTAATATGAGATCTATTTAAGGATTGATCCCTCTTTAGGGTATGTAGTGTAGCACTTGGCTCCACTAAGGCTATTCCAACCATAGTTTTAATTTTGAGACCATAAAATGACAAACAATTTTTATCCTTTAAACAAATCCATCCTAAGAGAGAGAGGGAACACAACAATGTAATACAATTATAAACCATGAAAAGCATTAAAGAGATTAGTGGCCACTAGGCATGCTAGGCATGCATTCTACATTAATATATTTGTATGAGAGTGTAATTAGATAACTTCTATCTTACATCGATCCATTTTCCTTCGTGTATGTCATTATACACCTTATCATGAAATAGTTGTTTAGCCTAGCGGTCGCTTAAAGCTATACAAAGACTTTTTACAAAGACAAGATCAAATGGATGGAGAATAGGGGCCTCTAATCTAAATAATTGTATAACTGAATATGGTTTTATCTAGTTTAAAACAATATTATATAATGAAACTAAGTTTTAAATATTTGAGGTTAAAATAGGAGAAATATAGCCTACCGACAACTAGGCTAAACATCTATTTCATGATAGGGTGTGTAATGACATAAATGAAGGACAATGGATCAATGTTAGATAGAAGTTATCCAATTGGAAATCATATAAACCTTATATCAATATAAATTATATATATGTACATACTTGTATATTTATTTTATATTGATATAAAGTATATATCGATATAAAATACATACATACATACATGTGTGTGTGTGTGTGTGTGTGTGTGTGTGTGTGTGTGTGTGTGTGTGTGTGTATTCTATATTATATATAGAGATATATAAATATATATATATGGTTATAAAAATAACCAACATATGGATTATAAATTAATCATAATTTTAAAGTACAAATTAAATGTTCACCTCATATCACATTAATTCACATCACCTCATATCGATTCATATGATTTCATTAATACATAGCATTTTATTGATACACGTGTTTTCGTTCGCCTTTGTTTTATGTAGTTTAGTTGGGTTAAGACCGATATGTTTTCGGTATGTTGTTTAGTGTTTAACATGGTTTTCACAGTTCATTTCAATGACTTGGGTTTTTCACAACTTTTCTCATTTACTTTTACATGGAGCCCAAGTGTGTAAATGCATGGTTTTTTATTTTCTGTTCGCATTCGAGAGAGCGTATTTCTTTACATGTAGTTGTAACAATTCTTGTTACAGGTATTGCTGCATTTTTCATGCTTATAAAAACAAGACATCATTGATGACACACTCGAAATTATCTTCTCTCAAATTCCTCGCTTGCAAATCCATATGTGGTAGAAATAGTCGAGCGATTCATCAATGATATCTTATTCCTTGCTTGCAAAGCCAAATGCGGTAGTCTTGGAAAAGGTGATGAAAATTAGTTTAGTGATCTAATATATGTCAAAGGTAATATGAGAACTACATAAGGATTGATCCCTTTCGAGGGTATGTAATGCGACACTTGGCTCCGCCATGGGTAGTCCAACCATGCATTTAGTTTTGAGACAATAAAATATAAACGAAGGAAAATGGATCGATGTAAGAATTAAGGTTTGAATAGAATATGAGTAGAAGAACAAGACATCATTGATGACGTGCTTGGAAATTTTCTTCTCTCAAAGCCCTCGATTGCAAAGCCAAATGCGGTAGAAATTATCGAGTGTGCCATCAATGAGTTATTGTTAGATTGCTTACAAAGCCATATGCAATAGTCTTGGAAAAGGTAATAAAAATTTGTTTGGTGATGTAATATATATCAAAGGTAATATGAGAAATACATAAGGATTGATCCCTCTTGAGGGTATGTAGTGCGATACTTGTTTTAGTTTTGAGACAGAAAATGATAAATAGTTTTATCCAGTAAACAAATTCATCCTAAATGAGAGAGGGAACACTACAATGTAATACAATTATAAAATATGAAAAACACTAAAGAGATTAGTGACTTCTAGGCATGTCATCTACATTAATATATTTGTATTAGAATGCAACATTATTTCCTCAATACTTGAGAATGAATTTATATGCGGGAGAAGAATAATTCGCTTTGACACTAATAATTAAAATTATTCACTTCAACATAGTACCCAAGAAATATATTGGTATTGGGTGATATTGTTTGTGCGAGTAAATAAAAAATACAAAAATAAAAATAAAAATTGGCTAGGAAAACTTACATGTATTTGTCGATTTAAACTAAGCCTAGAGGCCACTAATCTATACTACAAGTTTTTTTGACAAAGACAAGATCAAATGGACAAAGTATGGGGGCCTCTAATATAAACAATTGTATTACTCAAGTGGGTGTTATGTCGGAAAAGTAGCACCCTAGGATTTTCACATTACAAAACCATACTTTTGACTAACATAGGATTGTCTCAAGGTGTGGGACCCTTGTGATTAAGACAAACCTCCATAGAAGGCTGGTTCCTAACCTATTCTAATGCTAACCTACTCCTAAACTATCAATTCCAAGGGACCAGAGAGAGAGAAATACATAAAATGTAAATCCTAAACTAAGGGAGGCGATAACACCAAAACAAGACTAGAGAGATTCCTAGTGAGTGAAAGTGGAGGAAAAATGGGGAAGAAGAGGGCAGACAAAGTGCCACAATCCCAAAACACATTCAAACCTCCAATTTATGGAGCACAACGAATTTAAACCCTATAAAGGAACACAATATGCACAATATACCTGCAAAATATAATAGAAGGCAAGAAATGCAATATAAATCAAGCTAGGGCAAGAAGAGCCACAAAACACTAATTTTATTGCTTAAAATGATGCACAATCCATTACAATATAGGCACAAGGCAAGAATCCTTCACAAAATGCATAAATTCGAGGCCTACAGCTCACAAAAAGTGTTGGAACAATTTTGGAAGAGTTCTTTTACATTCCAGAATGTCTCTCCCTCCAAATGAAGGGGAAATTACATATATATAGAGAAAAGGAGCTACCAACCAACATCTTTCATTAATTACCCGTATGGAGGTATGGGCAACCATATTGGTTCACTTTCCAATGGTACTTTTCTTGCACGGCGAACATGGGTGCCATACCTCATTAATCCAGGTTGTTGAGATACCCTGTACAATGTCATTAATATCGGTCCGTATCAAAAACTCCTTGTTGATGATCGACAGTAACCACTAGTGACACCCAATAAGAATGGGGAGTGTCACCTCCGAACGAGGAATGATTGTCGCGAAAAAAAAAAAAAATGTTGCTTGCAACAGGAGAAAGTGGTGATGCGTGTCAAGAAGTGGTAGTTGACACGCGTCAAGATGGAATGGTTGTTGCGCAACAAGAAGAAAGTGGTGATGCGCATTAAGTTTTGAGACAATATTTAGAGACAAAAATATAATTTTGTCTCTAATTAACACCCTCCCCATATTTTTGTCTCTAATAATTACCCTATTAAAAAAATTCCATGATCTTATATTGAGGTGGCTAATTATAAGCGGGAAATGTGGTGGTTTGTAAGCGGGAAAGGCAACAATTAATGTGGTAGATGGTCGTGTACAATATGGAAAACCGCGGATCAAATATTGTCGATGCAGGTTTCATTCAAGGCGAGCAAGCTGGGAAAGGTGCGGGTCTTAGAAGCCGAGCAGGTATCCCCATGAAATCCATTTTTTTCCCTCTTTTGGTTCATGGGTCTGCGTTTTCTCTCTATTTGCATTTTCATGGGTTTGCATTTGTATCTATATTTATTGGTTCTCAGGTTAAAAACTGAATCTTTCTGATGTCTTTAGCATGTTGCATAGAATTATTTGTTTGAGACTGTTATTGATGATGTTACCTCTGCTTTTCCTTGGGATGAGACTATACTCTGTGTTGCCACTGCCATGCTTGGATAAGTTGAAGAAGGTTAACATGTGGTTAAACTTAAACCCCTAGGGCCCCTTCGAGGAGGCCATGCATCGCGCCCTTGGGATATGTAAAGCATTGTATGGGAAATAGATGAAACCCCATGTCATGAAGGCTCTCATTGATGCACATGTCAGAAATAGGGGTATTATTGTGCCCAAATCATAAAGCTTGATTAGTATATATCATTTTTCATCGTCTCTTTGTTGAACCAATGAAGCCAGTGCCTCAAAATGTGCCAAATATGTGAAGTCATCTCCATCTCTCTCTCTCTTTCCCCTTGTCACAGACCCTCGCAAACTTTTCCTCAATCCCCTTCAAATCCTTGTACAAATTATTGAAGGCCACCTGAGATTTGATCTCATAAATAACTTCTACAAAGGCTCATATATGTCCAAATATCTATGAATAGCTTCTTTCCTTTTCCAATACCTGCAGAACCGGTAGGTAGATACCTTCAATCGATTTGTAGGTAGAAATTTTATTACTTGAGATTTCGTGTGGAGTTGGAGCTTGTTATTCAAAGGTTGTTGGTTTTTCTGGAGCCTATACCCTACCCTACCTACCCATAGAGTATGGTATGGGATCCTCGAGCCTATATCCCTAGAGCCAGAGCCAGCTCACATATTTGTTGGCGGGTTAATTTTCTCATCATCTATCTATCACATAGATAAATAGGATAAAAACCCACTACCCTTAATCACAGATATTCCACAGTGTAAAAATCACCATCTAATTCAGAAGAGGAGGAAGTTTTAGTAATCATGGTGTAGAGGAATCAACTAAAAGTACATTTTCCTTTCTCACTGTTTAAGTAATGTAGAGGTACCATGAATTAATAAACAAATTAAATTCTTTTCATTGAGATTATATGGGTTATTTCATCTATAGAGGTAGTGATACTATGCAAATGGGTGGGGAGCCATTTCATAATCTGGTTTCAAAGAAATAAGTGTATATCGTTCCTCACCTAGTTATTGGGGTAACATTATTTGCATTTGTTGCATGGGAAAATTTCCACCATGAGTTGTTACATGTTAAATATATGGTTGCAATTGGCTTGTCAATACCTCCTGTTAGATTGGAAAATGAAACTAAAAATGCGGTGAGTTAGGGCCATTCCCCACATAAAATTTCACTTATATTTCATCTCCATCCCCTACTGTAGTCCATCCAAAGCTCTTTCAAAAGAGGAAGGCCAAATAAACTTGGGAGAAATGAGCCACTTGTATCCAACCCTAGTGACACTAAACTAGTCATATTAAATTCCCAACCATGAAGGCATTGTGGATCCTAAAGAGTTCCTACTTAAAAGAAGATGGGAGAGGAAAGTGAGATTTTGGATAGCATTGGGGATGTGTCCTAATGACAACATGCACTCTGTAAGGTTTGGGTGGTGTAGATTATGGATATGGGAGAGCAGTTCTTCCAACTGGTCACTTGTCAACTTCAACACCACACCTCTGAGTGACAAATATTCTAGTTCCCGCATCTTTTGTGTCCATTCTAAACTGGAACTATACCTTCCATATCCTTGACTAAGACTTCCATAATACGTGACCCTCTCTATAGAAACATCTAAGAATTGCAGGTGAGAAATATTACCAAGCTGCCAGAGAATTCTACCACCCAATCCTGCCAAACATAAGTTTGATATGATCAGCAAATATTATTTCCTGTGGGTCCAATTGATCAACTCGTATTGTAATTGGGTTATCATAACTTAAATCCTTTTGTGTCTCATATTAATTTGTAGAGGTTTCCATAATTATTCCAATGGTAATTGTCCTCCTTAGAATCCCAAGATGTTAAGAATTTCTCACTTGTGTCTTGGAATGTTGACAAAGATGACATTAAACTTATTCTTGTTAATTCACTTGTCCATAGGCCTTTAGATAGATGTTTATTCTCTATTGTAGTACTTTTCAGATTTCACTCTAGACGAGACTTGAGATAATTAGTGTCATCAGAAAAATGGAAGTTGGAGTACCCCTGTCCTCATTCAATCACCAAGATTCCTAAGATAATTAGTGAACTTATAATGAATGAGATGATTCTGATTCCCAAGCCTGTCAATGACCTACCCATGTACAACAGTGAAGAATCATGTATCTAAAGAGCAACAGTCAAATCAAAAGAATGGCGTTTGTTCTTTTTATATGTTGGGTTATTGCAGAAGGTTAGAGACTGAACTTAGAAACATACAAGTCATATTTCTATGATTATTAGTCATCTTAATCATTGTCTAAATAATGCATAATTTCATTAATGGAAGAACTACTTGCCTTTGCAAAAGATATGGTGATCCACCCTAGAATGTTCGGTATTGAGGCTACTCCTAGTGCCTGCGCATGTATGTAAAACTCTATGAGAATTATTATCAGATCCACACTTCATAGAAAATTATTGTTACCATATCTAATATTTTAAGATATCAATTAATTTAACTTTATCCACTTTTATTTTCCTTGCATGAGACTCTAAGCACATACCCCTTTTCTTCGTATATAATCTGCAATTAATCCACTTAACAAATATATTTAACTCAGGAACTAACACCACTTTTCTTCATATAATATCTTCTTATTTAACTCAGGAACTAACAAATTCAGGAATTTAATCCCCTACAGGACTGGAAAAACTCAACTCACACACACACTTTGCATTTCGACTCCACCTTTGGCCACAACAAAGACCTACTTCATATCCATACTACCCAGATAAGTTCTTTGTTTTTTTGTTACCACCACTAAAAAAATGCAACACAGTACCCACAATGTTTTTGCTGGAGACTCCTAATGGATAAATATCCTGCACAATTCAAGGTTTCATGAATATATGCAAAATGATCACTTTGTTCAACTATAATAGGTAGGACTTGCATTGGCTAGATAATCTAGTATCTTGTTCTTTGAAAGCTAGCGCCCACTATCGATACTCCCCTTTACCAGCCATGGCAGCACCATATGCCTTTAGAGCGAAAGGATGCCCATGGAAATTTTCACTATTTTACTAGCAGCCTCAGATACCTTTGGGTGGAGAGGTGATTCAATGCTTCCAAATGTATACCTCTCAAATAATTTCCAGTTATCTTTCTCTGATAAACTCTTCGTATGGATGAAATACATATTTGGGCTTATCTTACTCAGATCCTCCCTATCTCAAGAAATCACAACAATTTTGGATCCATTCACCTTGTCTGTCGGTGGAAATCCTAAATTAGATAAGAGGCCTTCACCTTCATTGCAGAAAATATGTTTAGCATAGTAATGCTCTCCCTCTCATTCGTGTTTCACTTCCCCAACCTGCACCAACACATGATACATGTTAGAAGTGGAGTGGACATAATGGTCAAAGGATGTTTTGATTTGCACAAAGAGAGTTCTCTAAAAATACATAATGGTCAAAGACTATTTTGATCTTTCATGGCACTGATGCTCTTCGTGATTAGACTCGATTCCAGACACAACCTTGATGGGTGCATAGGGACATTTTGTTTTCATCCCCATTTCCCCAAAACATCCTTGACATCTGGAACTGCAAGGAAATAGGGGGGCCATGTCCCCGCATAAAAGTGAACATAAGTAAATAGGAAAGTTTTGGTTCTCAACATATTCCTTGTTTCCCCAATGGAATCTTATAAGTCAGGTTGGCGTTGTGGCTGGGAATTTAATAAAAAACCTATGCCTTCAAAATTTTAAGTTGTACAAATGTACAATTTTAGAAATAACTATTCTACCTGACTTCCTATGCTTGTAAAGGATTTTCTGTACAAGGAACTGTAATTTACAATCTAATTTAACATACATCCTAGTCATGGGTTACCTAAAGTGACTCCAACATAGAATTTTGAAAAAACCAAAACAATTTTTATGGCAAAAAAACATACTGCAAGAATTTAGGATTGTAAGTAATGGAAATTACCTCTACCATCTCTCGTGTATTCTAATACAAAGAATCCATGAAATAGATACACGACAATAATTGAAATCAACAACTCTATATTATATTTTCATTAATTCACTATTTCAATACACTCCATTATATAGGAGATGTAAAATAACAATCCTTACAACAACATTTGTCTTCATATACAACCATACACCCATATGGTTTCAACCTCTCACCAATATAATAATAAAACAATACTAATTGTTTTATTATTCTAACTTACTAACTTACCACATACTAACCACATTTTACATTTACTATTTACATTTACATAGTAAATGTACTTTCACTAATTTACCATAATAATAATTACACATGTAATTATTATTCACCCATACAAATGGAGCACTAATATATATTTCCTAACATTCCCCCCCTTAGTGCGAACATGGGAAAACCTGCTTTGTACTGCAACGTGCCGCTACGTAGCATGCTCATGATCTGGATGGTTTCAAGGACAATACCAACAACCTCTGGATGGTTTTCCAAGTGGTTAACCAACAACCACACAACAGATGGTTTTTGAGGACAGTACCAACAACCTCTGGATAGTTTTTCTGGATAACTAACAACCACGATATCATGATGATGCAGTAGTATCAACAACTCTCATCACTATCTCACTGCAGGGAATAACATAGGAAATTCTACTTGAAATCATTGTCATTGCATACATACATAGAAAAGGTGACATCTTTGGAAATGGAACATTGGATCATGTTCCCCCCCTCAATGTGAAATTTCCACTTATTGAAAACAGGATCACTGCAAACTGAGGCACACCACACTGGAAGCACTAAAATCAAACTGCACACACACACCTGTCACCAAAGGCGAGATGCGGCCTCGTCTTGCTGACTTAGAGAGGTCTAATGACCTCCAACCTCCGATGCCTCCTGCCTCCGGTAAATTCACTTAGTATAGAAATTCTTCATAATTATAGTCAATTTCATTTGTTATTTGTTCATCTCTAGTTTCCCATTCTACAATTTTGCTTACATCTGTAGGTGCTTTTTCATTTCCATCTACTATCCTCCATAGATTTTTATTCATTAACTGCATCTGAATTTTTACTCTCCATGTATGGAATTTCAACCCATTAAATTTATCTAATGGTGTATCCATTTTGCTGAATCTAAATATCCAAAAAAAAAAAAATTGAATGCAGATTTGAATTACCTCTGATTCTCTGATTTCTTCAAAAAAACAGCAGTGATCAATGTGCTGTATAGTAAATTGCACGTTTCTCCCAAACTGTGAACTGGGTTTTGCTGAAATTTCTACTGTAGCTTCCTGTATAATAGATCATTCTGCACGAAATTTTTTGGAGAAACCCAGATCGCGAAACTAAAGTTACGAGATCATCTTCGAGATGATTTACCTCTAATACCAAATGTAGAAATTAATCTGATCTAATACAAAGAATCCATGAAATAGGCATTATAATTGAAATCAAAACTCTATATTATATTTTCATTAATTCACTATTTCAATACACTCCATTATATAGGAGATGTAAAATAACAATCCTTACAACAACATTTGTCTTCATATACAACCACACACCCATATGGTTTCAACCTCTCACCAATATAATAATAAAACAATACTAATTGTTTTATTATTCTAACTTACTAACTTACCACATACTAACCACATTTTACATTTACTATTTACATTTACATAGTAAATGTACTTTCACTAATTTACCATAATAATAATTACACATGTAATTATTATTCACCCATACAAATGGAGCACTAATATATATTTCCTAACACTCTGCACCGCCATATGTTGGTATTAATCCAAATGCCAATTCAGACTTGTCACAACTATAAGACTGATTTCCCATGTACACTTTAGTGCCAACAGGAGGTTCTGACTTAGCAAGAGGTTCTGTCTCTTGGTTATCTTCTGTAGGGGGTAAATCTGATTATGAGAATTGAACCTCCTCTTCTTCTTCATCCTCTACTGCAAGTGGAAATCCTTCCTGGGTTATTGTTTATGAAAATAATCTAAACACCCTCTTATTTTTGGTGAGGGGGGTAATAACAACAACAGAATTCACCGAGTTGAATGAGGAATAAGAGGCTTCCATACAGAAAGCATTGGGCATGTAAGCACAATAACATGTAGCTTTACCCAATGGTATGTCTACTGGTGGGGAATTACATATAAATGGACATGGGTATTTGCCATTGAGAAACAAGAAGAAGTTGGCATGGTGTGAAAAAAACAACTCCTAATGCTGAGTGAACAAATAGAGAGCCCCCAGACCAAGGATCCAAGTGACGGAGTGGATTATTTTAGGGGGTAGTTGGGTATAAAAATCTATGGACCATAATCATATATCTGAAGGATTTGTTGAAACAGGGATTGTTGCATTCTAGATATGAACATGTCATCTTGCAGATATATTAGGGGGAATTGCACATATGTTGGCCAGAGTATTCAGGCCTCAGAGAGCACAACTTATTACAATGTGAGAACATTTCAAACAAAGGAAAAATCTCTCCGCACACATGATTTTTTTCTTTGCATTCATGAGAGCCTTCATGCCTTGCCAAATCCATGTACAAGCTTAAGTTCTCGGATCCATCTGAATATGTTCCTTCTCAGGTACAATAGCTGCAACTTTCAGTACATAAATGGTCACCCATGCAAGAATGGTCTGATAGAGAATGATCATGACCCTTTTTGAGCACACATCTATAAAAGCACATTGATCATTGGCATCCACAAATAGAGAGACCTTGTTTCACTTCTGCAAGAGCTACATCATCTTCTAACAACACCCTTTACACCTCTTTATTATCACAAAAATCTATAGTATTTGAATAAGTTATTGTGCTCAGCTGTAAAGTTTTATAACATTAAAAATATACTAACAAGGACGCACATTAAACAAGACTAAAAATAGTTTGGGTTAGAATAGTAATCCAAAGAAAGTAGGAAGAATCTAATAGAAACCAATAAATGCCAGGCTAGAAAACAGGTTTTGAATCGGTGTCTTACTACTCCTTAGAATAAAATTTTCCATTGGAATCCTCAATCAAATGAATATAATGAAGAAGGTTACAACAATAATTTTTGAAACATGGATGCGTGATAGATGATTATGAAGAAACTCTAGATGATATATTCTAGAATCTTTATTATAATCACGTATATATGAAACATTGAAATTGTAACCATGTTGAATGATGAATCTTTATAACTTCAATGAATTATGTTAAGAATTGCTCACTTGTGTCTTGGAATGTTTACAAAGATGACACTTTGAAAATTTAAATTTTCTTGTGTAGTTTTAGGCCTTTTCCTTGTTTGAGACTTCATGTTAAAGCTTGAAACTCATGTGGGAGTTTAATGAGGTCTAATTACATGTCTATCAATGTTGGTAACTTATGATCCTTCCTCTTACACATGTTAATCTCAACCACAAGACATCTTAGCATGGAAAAATATGACTAGAGTTAAGATGTAACTACTTATATTTGGAGGAGAGAATAGGAAAAGGATTGAGAATTAAATGGAGGGTGAAGAAGAAGGTCTGAGAAGGAAAAACAAAGCAGGGTTCTAATAGAGAAGACTAAAAATTTAAGAAAATTTTCTAAAAACTCTGTCCAGACTGTCATAATTTTGTATATTGACCTAAGCAGATTAAGATTTCTCATACTTTCCATGTATTCCCAATATTGGAGGATATTTTCAAGTAAAATAAATGAAATAATGAGGTTTTAATATGGAATCCATGTTTGTTTGGTTAGTTTAACATCTTCTATCTCATATTTTTATAGACAGTCCTATAGAACACTATTTCCTTGCATGTTTCTTCTGAGTTTTCTTTATTTTCACGTGTAAAAATGCATGAAGTGACTGGGAAAGCATTTTGCAGGGTTCTAGTGGATCTTTGCAAGTGTTAAGTAGAGAAAACCTCTTAAGAATTGAGTCATACAAAAATTATTCTTAAAACCCATGCTCACTGTCTTGTGACAGTGTAGACACCATCAACTAGGTATTTCGGTGAGGATATTCACCTTGGTTTCTTAGGGTAGAGTGGAATTAGTCATTCTCTGTGTTTATTTATTCTTTCCTAATGTCAATTTTAAAATGCCTATCATTTACCATTTATTGTATACAAATGATTTATGTAGGGTTAATGGAATTTAGATAAGAAATTATTTGCTTTCTGATTTCTTCTAGAAATTGCGACTTGCTCTATGGAAGGAAAATACCTCATAAAATGCGAAGCAAAATTCTTTTCTGATTTTTGTAAAAGTACTGATTTTATAGAGAAGAATGCAAAAGAAACATTCTAGTGAGATATATGTTTCTAAATCTGGTGTCGAGTATATCTCACGACCCAATGAGTAATCCCCAATATCACTTATAACTCTCCAATTTGATGTTTGGTAAGGTCTTACATAATATCTGTGTGTATTATAAGTTGTTGCTCCATCAACATGCAAACTAAAAAAACCCAGCCAACAATGGTATATTTATGGGATATGTTTTTTTGGATTGGCTGCAGTTTCAATGTTAATTTACATTGACCAATATTTCATGAATCATCCACATGTTCAAACTGCTATTGTGAAACATTCATCTGTCATACAAATATGGGGAACATTGAAACCCAATAAGCATATGTTTGTCATGTCCGTCAAGGGTATACTAGTCTTTTTGGTTTTCATGTTCCACACCATTCCACTACTAATTCACTTTATTTCTAGGGGTTATGTATGTGATAGTCAATCTATTACTCATTTATTTCTAATCCAGAAATCATCATACTCATACTTGTTTTGATTGTCTTTCCTCCAGTGTTTGTGTACATCCTTGCATATCATATGGCAAAAAAACCCATCCTACTGAGAATTGTTATATGCAATATCTACCTACTTAAGTTCACAAGTGTACTTCGGTTGGATTTATCATTCCACATGGCCATCTACAATTCACATGTTGTCGTAGACTTTAATTCCTAAGGCTATTTAATTCCTAAAATTTAATTGGAAATGATTGCATGCCTTTGATATTTGTTAAATCTATCTTAACCAATTTTTCAAAATTCAGCTTTCCTAACCAACCTTTGATATATGAGGTTGTGATGCAAATAATTTGTTAATTCTGATGACAATGACTAAATTTCACTCATCTGTAAATGGTTGCCCAAGTAAGAATGTCCTTACCTCACTTTGGTCATACAAATGGTGTAAATCTTCAAACTTGACATGAGTAATTTCCAACACTCTTGGACAAGAGTGGACAAACTCCCTCCATAGTATTTGTCTGGTCAGGATGCTTTCTAGCCTGATATATTTTATGATTTCTACAAGATTTTTCCTACTTTCTTTGGATTACTATTTTGACCCAAACTATCTTTAGGCTTGATTAATGTTCCTCCTTGTTAGTATAGTTTTAATGTTATAATACATTACAACTAAGCACATTGTAACTTATTCTCGAGTTTGGAAAATTCTAAGATAAAAATAAAGGCTATATTTGAAAATATTAAGTGGAGTAACACAATAAGAAAGTAGAAAAATCTCTTGTCATTGTAATATATAATCACAAGATACGTGCCTTGATAAGAGGCTTATCTGCCCTCCTTTCATTTGAGAAAGGAATTAAAATATTTCATGACTTGTACATTTGGGCAGAGAAGCCTCTTCTCAAGGAACATATTTGGTCATTAGATATTATAATGATGGAGCTTGTAGAGTATAAATTGGATTGATCTTTGATATCTTTGACAATGAAAATCAATCTACTTTATCTCTAATGAAAACAAAGACCTATGATAAGTTCCAAGATTCAAGTTTACTTCCAAGTTAACCTTGTAACTTATCGTAGGTCTTATTACAGCATGGTTTTGAATATGTGGACTTTCTCATGGTATTTTGTTTTCATTTTTAATAAATTAGATTGCTTTTCCATGTCTAATTTCTTTGTCTTTTCCTTTTTTCGTTTCATTGTCTTCTCTTGCTCTAGTTGGTGTGGAGTGGCTTTAGTGCAAGAAGGTAAGATAAGATGACATTCTAGTCCTAGATATATTGGTAAATAATTAGAACGTGCAGATACTTTTATTCATTTTTATAAATATTTTTCTGTATTATTATCACGAGTGTTACTTTTTTGTAGGACACTATTACCCAATTAGCCACTATTCTTGGAAAAAATGGAAAGACATGTACTTTCATTTTCTGCCACTTGTATTATTTCTTTAATGAATTGAATCTCAATGAAGATTAATATTATCATAGTCATGATTTTTTTAATAATACTCAGATCTTAAATAACACTCATAATGGACCCTATTTTAGCTTACAAAAAATGGATAAGTAAGGGCCAAGGACCATAATTTTCATGAGTAGATGGAATATATAATGGCACAAATGATCTCATAGTTCAAACTAATGATGTTTTAGTTTATGGAAACATCATAACGGAATTACCCATTTCCAAACTATAAAAAT
Source organism: Taxus wallichiana var. yunnanensis (assembly GCA_018340775.1). Taxonomy (NCBI): domain Eukaryota; kingdom Viridiplantae; phylum Streptophyta; class Pinopsida; order Cupressales; family Taxaceae; genus Taxus; species Taxus wallichiana. The sequence goes on along the minus strand of CM031238.1, from coordinate 55,545,851 downwards.
ATAAGTCTCAAGTTGAGAGGTAGATGCTCATTATTTAAAGTATATGATTTATATAGGAAAATAGTATATCTTCGTCTAAATGTTTAGATGAACATGTATCGAGACTTACTCCAGAGACAAATGAATATTTTAATGAAATGGTATATTGTACTTGTGAAAAGTGCAAAAATAGAAAATTAAAGAAGCGTCGACTCGTTGGTATCCATAGGTTGAAGTATGGAGTTTATATAGAAGAGGTATACTATAATGAAATTTCTAAAAAAATTGTTATTAAAAAATATAAACTTTTCATATCGCATTATTATTAACTATTTTAAATGATATTGTAATGTTTAGCCAATCCAAGTTCATAATAATGTTGATGAAAGGGCATATGACAATGATGATAGTGACACTCAAAATGAAGGAGAAGACACATATATGGGTGATACCACTTCTCAATTAAATGAGGATGGGGTGAACGAATTTTTACAAGACTTCTACACATATGCTAAAGAAGTTGATGATTCGCCCCTAACTCAACTTGCTAAGACGTCTCTTTACCCAAATGCAAATTTGTTTGTATTGGCAACACTTATGTTATTTTTGAACGTGAAATTTATGCATGGAATGACGAATACATGCTTCATTGATATCTTGAGGTATATTTTAAACTCCTCTAAACTATATCTCTACATGTCATTCAAGTTTTGAATATTGTGTATAGTGAATAATATAAAGATCTTTTGATGTTTTATGTAGACTTTTGGTAGATAAGATACTTCCAAAGGAAAATAAGATGCCTCGTTCACAAAAGGAAGTATCTTCAGCAATGAAAGACATTGGGATGGAGTACAAAACATATGATGCATGTCCAAATGACCATATCTTATACTATGGTGAAAATGAGAATTTATAGCAATGCTCAATATGTTTCACCAATAGATATCGTGAAGATCAAGTGTCCAAGAAAGTTCCTTATAAGGTTCTACGCCACATTCCAATAACACCGAGGTTTGAGAGGATGTTCAAATGTAAAGATTTGGCAAAATTTATGGACTATCATGCACTAAGAAGGAGCCAAGATGGTGTCATGCGTATGGTGGCTGATAGCAAAGATTGGAAGGAGCTTGAAGAAAAATGGCTGATTTAAGAAATGAGTCAAGGAATGCAAGACTTTCATTGGCAATGGATGGTGTCAATCCTTTCGGAGATCTTAGAACAACATACTCTGTTTGGCCGGTTTTCCTTGTTAACAATAATCTTCCCCCTTGGATGGCAATGAAAAAAGAGCATGCAATGCTAACTCTAATAATACCAGGTATATGAACTTCTTAGTGTTATGTTCTCTTGAAGATGATGTACATTTACATGAATATATTTAAATTTTAATTCACATTTTATTCATAGGAAAACACTAGGTGAAAGATATGGACACATACATGGAGCCTCTCATTGATGAGCTATGTGAATTATGGAAGGGTGTCAACATGTATGATGTATCGAGACCTAGCAATGATAGGATCTTCCTTTTTCGTGCAATACTTATGTGGACAATTCACGACGCTCCGGGGCTCTCTGTGTGTTGTGGTAATCTATTTATCATATAAATTTGTAATCATTCTATTTATGTTGTTTCCCATTAATTAAATATGGTTTCCATACTAATTTTTCAGGCCTACAGACTAAAGGGAAACATGGTTGTCCATCATGTGGGCCAAACACTGTATCTAGGCAATCAAAGGATCTTAAAAAATTGTGTACGATGAATACAAGCACTTCTTACCTCAAAACCATCGTTATCGCATGCATGAGAAAAATAAGTTCAATGGAAAGGAAGAGGAAAGGAGGCAGCCAAAAGGATGAACCCTTTGAGGTGGAAATCAACATATGACAAAAAGGAAGGGAGAGCTTATCCATTGGGAATGAAAAGACTATCTAAGTTTTATAAGTTAGATTATTACGAGCATCTCCCAATAACTCATCTATTTGATCTGATGCATATTGGAAAAAATGTGGCGAGTGCTTATGGAAACATCTAAAGAGAACCAACAATGAAGACCAAATAAAATTAAGGACCTCAAAACCGTCAATATGATGCCAAACATGTGGTTACATGAAAATAACACATATGATCTTGCGCCATGGGTTCTTACAAAGCAGAGGAGAAACAATATATATAACTACCAATGGTTATGATGATTGTCACTAGGAAAAACCATCTAGTACACTATAAGAAACTATGCACAATTTTTGATGGGTTGTCATCATTTTGCTACTTTTAAGGAACTGTAAAGAAAATTATATACAAGTATCTTGATGGGTTTCTGGGGCTATCAATCATGAGCACTGAACCTCTGTAGTTATTTATTTTAGGTACAAGAAGATCAAATAGAGATCTCCATTACTACAACACAGAGATCTTTAACTGACTGACAGAGATTTATGAAAAGAATAAATTCTATTTAAGCCTGACTCCATGAAAGCCTCTGCCCAAGGGTGTAAATAAATGGACAGAAACAAAAGCATCATGTCATTGAGCTCCTTTTGCTTTGTTCTGATATCAAAGCATCTCATACTTGATTCTCGGACAACTTTTCAAATTAGCTAAACTAATTGCTCCACTTTTTGACAGGATCGTGATTGGTTTTTCATGGGGGATGGAGCAGGAGTTTTGCTTCTTGAGGAATTAGAACATGTAAAGGTACATTCTTTGTCAAGAGGCATTTTTTGCTAGTGACTGAAGTTTGAGGCTATCTAGCTTGTATTTTGAGGTTTGTAATTGTTATATGCTCTAATAGATATGTTACATACTCGGTAAGGAATATTTTTCTTTGGCTACTATAAATTCTGTGATTGTAGATGTTCTTTGTTATGAATTATATGTTAATTGGTTTTTTCTATATGTAGAGAGATATCTAATCACCTAGAAGCATATGTTAGAAGATCGTCTCTTTTTCGGCCTCATTCGATTACCTCACCAATATTTGAAGCCGTCTGATATTTGAAGCCTCATTCAGCTACCTCACCAGGAAGATTCATGGAAGAAAACTGCGCTAGGTATTATATAATGGAATACACTTTCCTATTATGTTGTTTTTTATGCGAGATTAATATGACTCTAATGCATTGAATGGTATAATGTCATGAATATGACAGGAATGGGATAATGTCAAATGCAACGAACATGTAGACAATCTGATCAGTTCACCTTTGTCAGCATACTCCAACCTATGACAAAATAAGAGCTTTGGAACAGGTATTGACATCCATCAAAGCATAATGGAAAGGGATTTTTTTTCAGATGTTGTAGTTGTGGTAGAAATGTATGCAAAAGCACAAGGCATGTGGACTGTTTGAAAAAATGCCTAGAAGAAATGTGATGTCATAGAATGTAATGATTGCAGGATAAATGGTTTTCTTGACAAGTCTTGAGGAATTTCAAAGAAATGCCTTTTCCATATGGCATCCCCTTAATTGTCATTGTTGCATGAAATGCACAAAATGAGTTTGTTGAAAATTCCTTAGAGGCATGTAAGCAAATGCCATTGTCAGATTTAAAGCCAAGAATCCAAAATCTTTGCAAGCATCCTCCCAGCCTGTGCCAAAACGAGAGTTTTGGAACAGGGTATGGACATCCATCAAACAATAATAGAAATCGTATGTTTTTCAAATGTACAAAATATGTTTAGCATGTTGGCGTAGCAGCTGGTTAACAGGATGAGATCCCTCTCCACCATCGGTTCGTGATCTCAAAAACGTGAATTGTACTTTTTCACTTTTAAAAGTTTTCAAAGATCGTGATTTTCTTAACCAATTTTAAGTATTCTTAACTCCACAAATTGATTAAATTCTGATTATTATGCATCCATAGAAGTGCGGAAAACTTGTGTAGCAAATAAATAATCAGAAAAATGAAACATTCAGATAACAAAAGAGATTGTTTACGGGGTTCGGAAATTCCTACGTCCCCGGGTTCAGATTGAACCGATCCATTAATAATATTGAAATGCAAGTAAAATAAATCTTACAAACAACCAATAATGAATCAAAACCTGCAAATGAGCTGATCAATGTCCCAAGAACTCTGAAAAATAGCAGAAACTGTCCCAAGAACGATCCGTGGCTCCTACAGTGTTTTCACAATGTGATCTCCCTGCAACTGTGTTAGAAAAACACCTACAAATGGAGATTTAAAAACATTCTATGAAAAAAATATATATCTGAGATCATATCTGAATTCTGAACATTTTCATGTTTACACCAAGTCACAATTCGGACCAGAAGTGCATTGAAATTCATGTTTTCCAACTAGTTGTCTTGAAGATCCCTGTTAAAATCTGCATTCAAAGCTTCCAAAAATAGGTTAAAAATCAACAAAAAGATCAAATCTTACATCGTTGGAATTGTCTTAGAATTTCCTTCATTTCATCTTTTTACTCCGAGTGCCCAATCTGAGTGCAAGACCTTCAAAAATGGCGTTTTCTGAAACATCCTCCTCTTCCCCCTTTACACAAAGTACAAAGCTCTATTTATATAGGCGAGCTCGTTTCTATCCTATCCGAGATAGGCGACGGGTTGGTTGGCATGATGTGCTATTCTTTTGGCACATTTGCATTTGTTTTAATGGGATAAAATCCCAATTTTGGCGCGGCATTGGTTAAGTGGGTATAAAGTCCCACATATGGTGCCATAAAATTTGGGTAAGGTTCTACCCACTCCATTATTCAAGTGGAACATGCCACGCATACCATTCAACATGCTCCCCACCACCACTTCACTCCTCCTCCACGTGGAAGTAGCATATATTTGGCGGTTAATAATACTAATGTATAAACATTAATATGTATATATGTGGTTTGGCATATATGAGTGCCATTTGGACTTACCAAGATAATATAATTTCGACCCATACAATGTGGCATAGAAATAATTAACTCGGTAAATAACATATAATCCACTTGTCGTCTCCCGATAGGCAAATCGAGCGAATTCGACGAGTGTTGGCAAGCCACGTGTCACAGTGCAATTGGTCCAATATTGACCAGTTGACCATAGTTTGACTTTCCCGATGTCTAAACTTTGACCGAACATATCTAGAGCTCCCGATGTCCGTTTGTCGCGTTCTCATAGTCATTGGAAATCTCTCGAGATGATCTTCTGCACTGAAACCATTTAGGGATGTTTAGGAAATTTTTCAAAAATGATCCCCTGATCACACCTCCCCACTGAGAAAGGCTTTTTGTCCACAAAAAGTTGTGTATCAACCCACAAAAACATGCTATCTCTTCCTGCATTACACAAACACATACAAGAACCCAAAATAACATTATAGGTTAAATAAATGCAAATAGTTGATTAGCTAGTCACATAACCGATCAGATAATAACACCCATTAAGCTAGTGTTCAATCAAACATTGCAGACCACATCACGACTCTACGCACAAATGTGAATGTCATACCCAATGTAATGCCATCACAAATAAGCCCGCAGATAATAACACCCATTCTATTACGGAAAGCTAGTGTTCAACTGTCACTTTGTGATACGGCCAATTACCAAAAATTACAATTCCATAACACGAGATCGTATCTGAAGACATCTAAAAGCGCCAATTAGGCTAGTGCCCCGCCCATCCGAAATCAGAATGATTGCAAGTATTCACTATCAGAATATAATAGACTATCAATGCCCAAAAATAGCTATAGTCAACAACTGAATCAACATGAATATGCCAAAACACTGTATCGCCATCACAAATAATAAGTCAGATAATAACACCCATCTATAACGAAGCTAGTGTTCAACTGACACTTTGTGATTATGTTGATTACAACTGCAAGTTTCAAATTTAGACATGCTACTGATGCCTATCCCTGCATAGTGTTTTCAACAATGGAACTACCAACCAATCTGAGAAAACAAAACATGAGTATGATGAACCTATCACTCAAATCTTCTCTTCAGTTGTTTCCATTCATTTTCAAAGCTTAAATATCAACTTAGGAACAAATCCTTATCAATCAACAGGAATCCCTAAAATATAGCTCTGAAATTTTTTTGCTTGCCTACTATCAACAATTTACTGTAGTGCAAATATAAAGTTGAGGAGTGTTTTTCCAAACCAATCACTTGGGTTTTTCCATTTTGGTTGTTTTACCTTCTTAGTACCAAAATGAGTTTTAGTTAGGTTTAGCACTGTTGGTTTTACAATACTGTTCTTTTTAACAACTTTCCAATTTTGTTGTTTAGGAACAAACCAACAAACCTTAACATCATGACCATTCCTATTACAATGGGAACAAAATTTAACTTCCCTATTTTTAGGAGTCTTACCCATTTTACCATTCTTAGAACTCTGTCTACGAGAATGATTCCCCTGTTTAGGAGAGGTAACATTCTTTCCATTTCTCGCCTTTCCTTGGTGAGATTGGTCTTTAGCACCTGCCTTATCATTCACAAAAGGCATTAACTTCTTAATCAAATTTTTCCTCTTCCAACAATATGCAACAGTGAGAATGATTAGTACCTTCACAAAAATGTGCAAGGAAAGCATATTTCTGCTACCAAAGTCAGTATTGTTCAACCGAAAGAGTGTATTAGAAGTTTTAGGATTTGATTTTCCCTTAGTGCTATTTTTAGTGTAAGTGGAAGGAGGTGGAATCTGATTACCTCTTTTACCTATTTTCTTACACCTTTCATTGTTTCTCCTGATGGCGGAATCCTGCAATTCTAGTGACATAGATCCTTGGCTGTTGGAAGCTTGTCTTCCTTCAGCTGCTTTGGAACTTTCTCCAATTTCCATTTTCCCACTAGAGTAACCCAAACCTGCAAACCGAGGCTGATCCTCTACCTGTACTGGGTTAGCATCACCTTGTCCATTTTTACCAAGGCCCTTTCCGTTAAATCCCATCTTAACCATTAGCTTAGACCCAATTCCCTTAGTATGTTTTTCAAACTGACCCAAAGGAATATCTGAAACTGAATGAGAGGAAGAATTAAAATGTGAACAACTTACAGTGCATTCTTCTGTCATAGTACCCACATCTGATTTGGAAGGCATTTCCTTCTTATGTTCACCTTGCTGCAACTTTTCCAAGAGGGCATCCTTGGTTCGTATTTCTTCCTACTGAACTCTTAACAAAGCCCATCAACTTCTTGCTCTCTTGAAGCATCTTGTTGAGATACTCCTCTTTCTTGGTTATAGAGGATTGTGGCTCAGATTTTAACCACACTATTTCCTCTTCCAAGGAATAAAAATTATCTCTCAAGAAAGAGTTTTCTTCTTGGAGTTGGCGGTTTATGGCTTCAAGCTCATCCAGTTGCTCCTGTTTGGATGACTTGCCCATGATTCCCGGTTCCTACAAACACAACCTGTACTTCCAAAACTGCACACTGCAAAAGAAGATTAACAAGCCCCAAAATGTCTACACACTTTGAATACTGAAATCAATATTGAAACTGAAGCCAAATTTCCAAACACAATTAGAAGCTAATCCGGCAACCTAAGCTGCTCGATACCAAACTTGATCTGAAAAATGTGAATTGTACTTTTTCACTTTTAAAAGTTTTCAAAGATCGTGATTTTCTTAACCAATTTTAAGTATTCTTAACTCCAAAAATTGATTAAATTCTGATTATTATGCATCCATAGAAGTGCGGAAAACTTGTGTAGCAAATAAATAATCAGAAAACTGAAACATTCAGATAACAAAAGAGATTGTTTACGGGGTTCGGAAATTCCTACGTCCCCGGGTTCAGATTGAACCGATCCATTAATAATATTGAAATGCAAGTACAATAAATCTTACAAACAACCAATAATGAATCACAACCTGCAAATGAGCTGATCAATGTCCCAAGAACTCTGAAAAATAGCAGAAACTATCCCAAGAACGATCCGTGGCTCCTACAGTGTTTTCACAATGTGATCTCCTACCTGTGTTATAAAAACACCTACAAATGGAGATTTAAAAACATTCTATGAAAACAAATCATATATCTGAGATCATCTCTGAATTCTAAACATTTTTCATGTTTACACCAAGTCACAATTCAGACCAGAAGTGCATTGAAATTCATGTTTTCCAACTAGCTGTCTTGAAGATCCCTGTTAAAATCTGCATTCAAAGCTTCCAAAAACAGGTTAAAACTCAACAAAAAGATCAAATCTTACATCGTTGGAATCGTCTCAGAATTTCCTTCATTTCATATTTTTACTCTGAGTGCCCAATCTGAGTGCAAGGCCTTCAAAAATGGCATTTTCTGAAACTGCCTCCTCTTCCCCCTTTACACAGAGTACGAGCTCTATTTATATAGGCGAGCTCGTTTCTATCCCATCCGAGATAGGTGGCGGGTTGGTTGGCGTGATGTGTTTGGGAGCTAAGAGGTCGGGTGTTCAAATCCCGGTGGTGCTATTCTTTTGGCGCATTTGCATTTGTTTTAATGGGATAAAATCCCAATTTTGGCGCGGCATTGGTTAAGTGGGTATAAAGTCCCACATATGGTGCCATAAAATTTGGGTAAGGTTTTACCCACTCCATTATTCAAGTGGAACATGCCACGCACACCATTCAACATGCTCCCCACCACCGCTTCACTCCTCCTCCACGTGGAAGTAGCATATGTTTGGCGGTTAATAATACTAATGTATAAACATTAATATGTATATATGTGGTTTGGCATATATGCGTGCCATTTGGAAAGTGGACTTACCAAGATAATATAATTTCGACCCATACAATGTGGCATAGAAATAATTAACTTGGTAAATCGCATATAATCCACTTGTCGTCTCCCGATAGGCAAATCGAGTGAATTCGACGAGTGTTGGCAAGCCACGTGTCACAGTGCAATTGGTCCAATATTGACCAGTTGACCATAGTTTGACTTTCCCGATGTCTAAACTTTGACCGAACATATCTAGAGCTCCCGATGTCCGTTTGTCGCATTCTCACAGTCGTTGGAAAGCTCTCGAGATGATCTTCTGCACTGACACCATTTAGGGATGTTTAGGGAAATTTTTCAAAATAATCCCTAATCGATTCGAGCTTTTGGTGTGATGGTAAATCGTGTAGCTCGAGCCAGCTTGATTAAGCGCCACCCTAGAGTAGTCTTTGGGATGGGTGACCTCCCGAGGAAATTACAGTGTCACTTCCTCTTAATTTGTCGTTGGGCCTGATTGGGTGTATACAGCTCCATCATGCGGGAGGGTATTGGCGTATGAATGGCCCGAGTTAACACGATGAGATCCCTCTCCACCATAAGTTTGATCTTTTGGTGTGACGGAAAGTCGTGCATCTCTGATACCAGCTAGTTAAGCGCGCCAGCCCCAGAGTAGTGCTAGGATGGGTGACCTCTTGGGAAATTCCCGATGTCACTGCCTCCTAATGTTGTTGGGCTTGATTGGGTGTATACCGACTCCATCGTGTGGGAGGGTGTTGGTGTAGTAGCTGGTTAACACGATGAGATCCCTCTCCACCATCAGTTTGAGCTTTTGGTGTGACGGTAAGTTGTGTAGCTTTGATACCATAAAGGAACGATAACCGGATCGAGCCGGGCCAAGAACACGAGATGCTTAATCAAACACCATGATCGATAAGATGAAAGCGATTCGCGAGAATAACCTTACATAAACCTTTGCGAAACAAATGAGCAGCAATATCATATATTATTATGGAACTCAATGCAATACATTAAGAATGAGCCTTGCTTAAATAAGCAAGGAATAACAATCTAAGAACCCGTCAAGGTTGTAGATCAAGCCATAAATCATGGAAAGAACTAGTCATCAAAGAACTAGTCAAGACCATAGATTTAGGAGAGAACTAGACATCAAGGATCTAGTCAATACCATAGATCAATGAAAGAACTATACCTAACAACTAGATAATATCTTCTAATATCTAAATAAATTAAATGAAATATCCACACACATAAGTGGGTGAGGATAAATACAATAAAGGTAAATAAAGTACCTAGGTGAACATGAGCTAAGGTAAATACCTACTCTAACATAGCATAGTGATGACATGTGAAATGTTTTGACAAAATGGAAACAAATCCACTCTGGCATCACATGGGAATCAATTTTTTTAACTGTGCATGTTTGTCTAAAAATTCAAAATGTTCAAGTTTTAGCTTTGTCCATAGAAGCTAGATGTATTTCCTATAAAATCTCAATTTCAGTTTGATGTGACATACTGGTAACTCTGGAATGCTGGTTTTTACACTATAAGGCTGCATTTTTGTTTTGTCTTCCTTCTCTACGTATACTTGGATAATTTTAGGAGGAGAGCAACCTGTACATTTAGATAATTTACCTTTCCTTTTTATAGAAGGGGCATACAGTCTTACGCCCCTCCCTTTCAACTTGAACAACATGACATTTATTCCAGGTTATTGTTAAATTAACATCTTCAGTGTATAATCTACTATTTTAAGTTAAATTTGTTTTGTTTTCCTTATTACATAAAGGGAGTGTTGTGTGAAATATTTTCATTCAGTTTTGAGTTGAAGAACAAGTAACCTGCAAATGGAGAGATTTGTTTTAATGGAAATATTGTGCTTGCAATGTTATTAATCATTCTCAGTGCCAATGCCAATAATAGCAGCAATTGGTATACTGGGGAGAATGCTTTCCATCGCCCTGATATTCAAGGAAGGTTTTCTGTTATGAAACATCGTGTGTTAGTGGATGGAGATTCAACTTGGCCAGGAGTCAAGATGGTAGTGATAATGATGATCATGAGAGCGATGTTGAAAATCTCATGTCCTTCAAAAATGCCATTACACTCAACCCAATGCAGTCACTCTCCACCTGGATGTTAACAATTCAGAGTAGTTGTGCTCGTGGAATGGTATTTGGTGCAGAAAAGGTACTCGGAGAGTGGTGGCCATTATTCTCCCTCAGTTGGGGTTGGAAGGTACGATTTCTCCCTCTATAGGAGGCCTCTCCTTGTTACAAACTTTCAATCTCTCCCATAATTCTTTTACGGGGAGGATTCCACCTCAGCTCAGCAACCTGAAAGCATTGACGATATTAGACCTTAGCTTCAATGGACTCGAGGGTTCCATCCCCATATCCCTTGCTAATTGTATGCACCTTCAGTTGATCGAATTTCATACAACAACTTGACGGGGAGCATACCTGCACAATTTGGTGGCTTGGTAAATTTGAAGAAATTACTTGTCTGACAATGGCCTAGTTGGGAACATTCCAATTTCTCTGAGCAACTGCACAGACCTTCAAAGGATTGTACTATGAGAAAATAATTTGACAGGAACCATACCACCAGAATTTGGTCACCTAGGCATGTTGGAGATTCTCTCCTTGTCTAATAATCATCTCGGTGGAAGCATTCCAATTTCTCTGAGCAACTGCACATCTCTGATTGAATTGAGCATTGGCTACAATAATTTCACTGATACAATCCCCCCTGTTTTGAGCTTGATTAAGAATCTGTCCTATCTTTACCTTGAAGGCAACATGCTTACTGGTTCTATCCCTCCTTCTCTCAGTAATTGTTCTGAATTATATTACATTGCATTTTCTCACAATAATCTCACAGGGACCATTCTATCTCATTTTGGCAAGCTTAACAATTTAAAATACCTTTACCTGCAGTTCAACAACTTGAAATCAAAAATCCCTGCAGCTCTCGGTAATTGTTCTTCACTCGAGAGATTGTTTTTAGGGGGTAACTCCCTGTTTGGCAATTTACCAGCTGAACTTGGAAATTTGAAAAAGCTTGGTAACCACACAACATTGAGGAGGCTAAAGTTGTCCGTGACTCATTCTTTGGGGATCTAGATATTAAATTTTCCTCTTCTACAGAGGTTCTATGTCTGCTCATTCAAATAAATTCTCAGGGACCCTACCTACATCCTTGGCCAATTGTACACAGCTTAAGCTTCTGGATTTCAGCAAGAATAGATTGACAGTGTGATTCCATCAAACCTCATTGCAAATTGTCAAGAGTTGAGGGTTGTAAGTCTTGGCTCTAATCGGCTCGAAGGTGGTATTCCTTTATGGATTACAAACTTGTCTAAGCTGCAGGTGTTGGATTTATCCAATAATAAATTTGGGGAAAAATTCCCCACTGCTTGGAGGGCCAGAGGGATTTAGAAACCTTGAATCTTCAGAAGTGAGTGGTAATACACTGTATGAGGATAGTGATGAAAGGAAATGAGTATACCCTCACCTATGTGCTTGGAAGAAACAAACACAATCCTGGACTTGTCAAACAACAATCTTGCAGGGGAAATACCAGCAAGCATCGGGAAGGTAGGATGCTAGCAAAGGTTGTTGAATTTAGCTTTAAAGCTGACAATTACATTTTCTTGAAAGTTTCTAAAGCCTTTTCAATGAATCCCTGTTATGCATAGCCTGTAATAAATTCTATCTATGAGAACACATCTCTTTGAGGCATTTTGTCAAATGGTTCATGTGCTTTGTCTCTGCTTCCACATTTTACATACATGTCTACTAGGGAAGTTGCTACTACAACATTTGGTGAAATTCCTCTATCCTTTATGCTTTTATGGATGTCCATACCTTGTTTCAAATCTCCCATTTTGGCATAAGGTGGGAGTACACTGAAAATGTAAACTGGGGTTAGAAACACATTTTGTTGCATATAGTGAAAGCATAGAAAAGAGAGGAATTTGTTATTTGCCAATATCAATAATTTGTATATCATCACCTATTTGGAAATTGCAACTTGGCATTATTGACTTATAAGTCTAGAGTGTATGCAACAATGTTGTAATCATTATGCAATATGTAATGATGTATGTTAAAAAAAACAGATGTATTGAATGTGATAAATTGGGAGGTTTAGAGTAATGTTTGGTATATTTGAGAAAGTTGTTGCTTACACTAGAGACTGATATGTCAATTGTTTAATGTTACAGTTCCATTTAGTTCATGGTATGAAAAATATCGATATTGAGTATACTAGTGTATATTTTATGTTTTGGTGCAGTTATCAAAGGCTGGATTAAAAAGCACATTATCGAAGAGTTGTCAATCGCTATTACCTTTACATTGACAATTACATGACCAAATTGACATAGTTTTGAAGGTTAGTGTTCTCATATTTATTTAAATTTGATTTCCATTTGCTCTATAAGTGAATATTTTTCCTCTTCATACTTTCGTTTCGGCCTGAAATCATTTGTTTCTATGGACTAATGGTATTATTGGCTTCTCAGGTTTGCTTGTGTATGTGTTTTCATAGTCTATTTTTCCATGTTAAAAATACATAGTCTATTTCAAACATATTTTCTCTATTGTAAATATGACTTCACATTAAGCTTAACAATGTTCTTGTATTGTTGAAGCAATGGACATTAAATTATTGTAATTGTTATCATGAAATCCTGCAGACATAGATGGACAAGTAGGTATGAGGCTCACTTGTGGGACAACAGTTGCAGGAGGGAGGGCCAGACTAGAAAGGGTCGACAAGGTGAGACATAATAACTCCCTTACTTGTTGTACATATTATATATTAATTTTTCTTGCTAGATGATTTAGATAAACTGTTATTTAGGAACTTATTTGATGCAGCAAAGAATCACACATTCACATAAATACATCAACAATCAAGAATTTATAGCATTTTCAACTCAACTTAGCTCTGGAATTTGAGTATCATTTATAATCCTATATAGCCAAACTGTTCTTCTTGCTCAAATCTTTCCTCACCTGATAGAGTTCACCTTCAATGGCCTATAATATCTTCTCCCTGATTCTTAAGCATCACATCCTTTTCAAGGTCAGTATGCTCTTAAGTTTGCGAATCAAGTAATGTTCACTTTTCCCCTTGGTTACTCAACCTAGTCCTTTTGCACTTTTTCTATTTCCTTGGTGATTCAACAAGTGTCTTATGGTTTTAGCCGTTCTTAAACTTCTTGAGGTTGATCCCTTGTTTCACTATTCACACAAATGTTAGATTCATCATAAGAATGCATTCAAAACAATCTCAAAGCCCACCTTTTTTCTGTTTCAAACTGTCATGTTCTTCTTTGTTAGTTCTTCTTGTTGATAATCAATGTTAAACAGATACTATACTTTGTGTCTTATTCCTCGATTTCCTATATGCATTACTATTGTATCATTAATTAGGTTCATGAAGAATATCTTGAAGCTGGTGCCAAAGTCTTAATAACAACATCGTACCAGGTCTATGCTTATGATATGCATTATTCATACATTCTTATATGTTTGTTCACATGAATATTAAGAGAAAATTGGCTTTAGATTGCTACTAGAGGAATGAGCGTCAGTTGCTTTGTGGTTGGATTGTCCTTTTACATACTTGGTAATTACACTTATCACATCTTTATATCGACCCATCTTTATTGTTGGGATTTATTTTCATTTAATTAAATTGTTCACTGCAATTAGGATATTGGTATGGAGATGCAAATGAAGTAGTAATTCTCTTTTTAATCATTCGTAATATTGGTATGGAGATGCCATTATCATCCGAAGATGGATCCAGAAGTGGGATCCAAAATGTCAGGCTTCATGTAGCTGACTTTAGGAAAATCCAACAAAAAACTAACATGCAAAGAAACTGATCTAAAGACAAAACAAAAAATGTAGTTGAATATAATATAATTTTATTGACAATGGAGCTTTGATGTTCCATACGTCCACAAGGAGAGAATCAATCACTTAAGAAAATTACCAAGTACATAAAAGTATAAACTGCAAAACGGAAATTAGAGCAAAGATCACAATTATTCATGTTTATTGTGGATTATCTTGACTCATTTTCTGTTATACAGGGGCATTCTCATCAATCTGCTTTGAAATTGCTTTGAAGCAGGGTAGCTTTAATTGGTCTATTGGTGAGTGTTGTGCCTCAATGGTTTCACTGGGCATTGTTTGTATATAATGCTTGTACGTTTTTACTCAATTTTCATGCATGTAGTGTAGAATATCCACTAAAGAAAAAATAGATGAATAATGGCTTCTTTTTTGTTTTTCTGTACAGGCTTATATCGGAACATTTTCACTAGGCATGTGTGGAATTCTAGGGATTATAATGTCTGAGGTTAGTCCTTGATATAAGTTATGAAAATGGATTGACAGTAATGAGTTAGTGATAACTAATTTTTTAGAACAAAATGTAAAGATCAGGTCGATTTAGTAAAAACTAATTATTGTCCTAATTTAAATGTAATTTGTGAATACTTTTGGCAGAATTGGAGTAAAATATGTGATCATAATTTCTTAGAATCCAATGCACCTTCGTTGCTAATGATAGTAGAGAATTGCATCAAAGTTGAGACAATCAAAGCGAAGAACATGAAGATGACTGTTGCCGATGGAGAGGCAATTGCTCAAAAAGGAAGTTGCTCAAAATTAAAGTTAAGAAAAATAACCTCAAAGTAGCACTAGGGAATCATATGGATCACTTGAAGTTGGTGGTGGAGAGAAGGTGTTAATATTGTATATCAAGGGTTAACGGAATTCAGACACCCTTTTGTATTTTATCATTGTATTTCAAGGGTTAACGAAATTCAGACACCCTTTTGTATTTTATCTTATTTGATATTAATAAAATATTTGTGGACCTATTTATTGGGCACAAGATTTAAATCAAATTGTTGTTAATTTATAATATTAATTACCAAACCACTCCGACATCATAGATGATATGTAACTTCGTTGATTGCACTATATGATATTTGGTTATTATGTAGTTTTAAAATTCATATTTTTCATTCTTTAAATTCGTATCGTCTCTAGAGAGACAATAAAAATTGAAATTAGTATTGTCTCCAGAGAGACAAAATGTTAGTATTCGGTATTGTCTCTAAGGAGACAATAATGATATTGTCTCTAGAGAGACGAAAATGATATTGTCTCTAGAGAGACAAAAATTATATTGTCTCTCAAGAGACAAAATATGTATCAATCTTTATTGTCTCTTGAGAGACAATAATTAGAGACAATATTAGAGACACCCGCTTTGAGACAATAATAGAGACGATATACAACTTTTTTATTGTCTCTATTTGAGACAATTTAGTCAAATTTTGTCTCTATTAATGTCTCAAATGACCACCCCTTATAGTAGTGCGAGGTGAAAATACATACATTTTATGATTTTTCTAGCTTGACCATTAAAACAAACTCGGCTCGAAACCTTTCTTTGCGGCTCCCAAGCTCGCCACGAGATACCTTGTAAATTGTTCCCCATTAACTATCAATGCCTAGACCTTCAAGTTAATCCATTTTGTAGGGGGTGCAAATATGGATAACAGACTACAGTGGGTTTTATCTAGTCTAAAATAATCTTATATAATGAAACTGGATTTTAAATATTTGAAATGAAACAACCACGCAACTATACAAATATTATTTTGAATGACAAGATCTAATGGTTGGATCCTTGTGATCGCTAAGCTATCAAAGACTATTTTTACAATGATAAGATCTAATGGTCAAATCCTAGCGGCCACTAATCTATATAATTGTATTACTAGAGGGCACCTTAGCTAGTTTAAAACGATCTTATATAATGATAGTAAATTATTAATCATTTCGGTTAAAATAAGATAAATATGGCCTAATAGCATTAGGATAAACAACTATTACACTAAAGGGTGTATAATGTAATACCTTTGACAATGACAACACCACAATGTAATACCTTGACAACAAACTAATGATAATTACACAAGGATTGGACCCTCAAGAGGATATGTATTACAACACTTTGCTTGGTTTAATAATAGTTTTCCAGCCAAGGTTAAGCTAGTGAAAGTAATATATTGTGTTAAATACACTACATTTAATATATTTCAATCCAATTCCCTTAATATATAAATAGGAGGCAAAGACAAATAAAATCGCATGTATTATAGGCTTGTTTAATCTGCACCCAAATACGAGTTAGTAATAAGAAATGTGGCCTTATTTTTAATGTAGAAGTAGGTCCTTTCTTATCCGAAAGGAAGTGCTTGTCTTCACGTACCGTCCTTTTATGTGCACAGTGCTCACTTCACGCAGTGAATTCAATGCATTAAATAAATTCCATGAGGTCGTGACTCACTCTATGCATCTTTAATCTATACAATTGTATGACTATAGGGGTTTTTATCTTATTTACTAAGCGATCACATGTTTTCATTGCAATGTGAATGGTATATGTTATTTAATTTAGAGGTATAGTTATTATTTTTGTAGTTGATGTTGATAAGGGGTTTGATAGATTTTGTAATTGTAGAAATATAGATGAGCCACTTAATTTTAAGGTTGTTTCTACATTTCAAACTTGTTAAAAATTTGTACATGAATACATTTGATACCGTTTTTAATAGTTAATTTTTTATAGTTAATGTTATATGTATTTATTCGCGTTTATTGTGTTAGTTGTGCGGGTTGTTCGGTTGGTGTTTTGTTGGAAAGACATTTATTGTACATCTGATAATGTGTGTGATTGATAGTGGTAGTGTAGGAATATAGATGAAACATTACATTGAAATGTTGTATGTGTACATTTAATTTTGTTACAGATTCGTACATTTAAAGTTGCATATCATATTTCAAATCATCAAATAAATGTAGATTTGCGTGCACATAATGAGACATGTATACATTTGCAGTATTTATATCATGAATGGTAGCCTTTAGTGGGCAATTTTAGTTTCAATAAACATGATTACATTTGATACCCCTTGAATAACAATGTCGCTTTGGATAGAAGAAGTGTTAAGTATAGTAGTAGTGGAGATGCTATCAAAGCAGAGGGTAGTATTTACGATGGGTTGAGTGATAGTAGTCTTGCTTCCTCCTTTCTTCTTGCTCCGAGTGTTGGTACGTGCACCATATTTGAGTATATTTCGAATGAAAAAGTAGGTGAAATGTGGAGATTTGCAAGCGAGGGAACTCTAGAGAAAGCTGTGAATGCCAGACCTTGCCTTTCAGTGGTTCTAATGTTGATGGTTGCTCTGTGTAAAGTAAGTCCCTACGACTTGTGGATAGTTAATCCCCAGGCCATTTTAATCGGCAATTGTCTTCTATTCTCTCTCATAATAGGGGGTATGGGAATATGTAATGGGTTGGAGGGATCCCAACATGGGTCGTTGTATCTATCAAATTTGACAACAACAAATAAAGGTAATGTTGGTGGTTGCATTGATGCGTCGTAGACAATGTCGATGATTGTTCCTGTGGCTCCATTCACGAGGCTGCGTCAACCCATAGATTTGCAATAAGCATGATTTTTTGTTGTTTGCATAGCAGAACTTTGTGTTCCAACTGATCATCATCAGGATTTCCTAGTCCAGATCCGCTTTGTTACTTTCAACAATGGATTGGGTGATCGGAATGTTCAATGCCTTCAACATCTGAAGGTTGTGGGAGTCCACAAGATCATTTTTTGCAAACAAATGTGGTGCATCCTTAAAAATGTTGAGCTCTTGTTGAGTTAGGTGTGTGTCTATGCGAGACATTAAGATTTCCCAATCCTCAATTAGAGGGGTTGAATCTTGCATGTGGAGCAATAAATTTTAGAATGAAACATGTGCATTGGTTGTTCCTTGTTGCCAAAATATTGTTTGCAATGTAATGGAAGAATGAAATCCCTTCCAAAGGGTTGCTCCATAGGAATTACTTGCATAAAGAGGACTGTCCAAAACTGGTGGTAATTGGCTGAGGTTGCGAGGAGGATGACTGATTTGTTCCCAAATTTAAATGTTCTTGAGTGTGGGAAAGCTTTGCGGAGCCTACTGTCAATTTTTCTTAGTAACTTTGGGCTGATGAAACTCATGTCATCAATAAGAACATATTCTATATGTTTCGGTGACTCTTGAAATGACGATAATGTACTATCTTCAAGAGGGTTTCGGTTCTTTGATGGGAATACACAGGTCTTTGAGTGGATTGTGGATGCAAAGATGTTGATTGTTGAAACTTTGGTAGAAGCAAGCACAAGTAGAGGTGAGGATATGTGGTTGGTGATGTGAATGTATTCCAAATTTTATTTATCAGAAATGATTTTCTGTGTCAACCATTCCTTGAATTATCAATCTTAGTGGAGGTAGAAGGGTTTTGTTTGTTGAATGGTGTAGTATGGTATCAAGAGCTAGTTGTTGTTCTAGAGACAAAGGAAGTGTGGAAGATGGTGGTGTGGCATGCATGTTGTTGTTAATTGTGTCTGCCTTCTCTCTCTCTCAATGAATGATGAACCAGTTATCTACAAATCATGTGGAATGTCATGTATGCTCCAATTATTGTGTACGTCGAAATCTCGTTTCCCCAACATGTCAAGACTGTCTAGACCCATGTTGTTTCCGGGTGAAGTTGTGCGAAGACTTTCCATTCTTGTAATGGTTCGTGTTGAATATTGCATTCGGGCTCAGAGTCAAAACTAACATCTATAACAGTCTTGTGTCTGCGGTAGTGCGTAAAACATGCCACGATCTGTAGTTGTGCTTGAACATGTCCCAAGTGCCATTGATGTCATGTGGGGTTGAGCCAAATTCGGAGGCAATATTTCTGAAAGGTTTGTATAAAAGGAGTTTTGACCAACAAAAAGGTCATATGATGTTGAATCCTAAGTTGGGACATCCACAAATCTCGGGTGGACCCGAACAATTGCTTGTGTCGGTCGCTTTTTCCATTTATCACCTTTATGATTCTTGTTGTAGCTCCAATCTCGAGAACTTGAATAAGTGGTAGGTGTTCCATGGTTGTAGGATGAACTTTATATGCATCCAAGAAAGCGGTTGTTTGTTGTGCATCGGCGTCACTTTCAACGACACGTCTTAGAATTTTTTTCCAACATTTAATGATACAAATGGATGGCTACACATAACAAGTGGCAATTTTTGCAGCATGTGGCATGTTTCTTGTGTGCTTATGTCATGTTCAACAACGCTTTCTATGAGCATTTTATGGATCACGATATGTGCTGGAGAATCTGCGTCTCATGTCTCTTGAAAATCTGGATAGCATTTGGTGATATGTTTCTAAACGTTGCTCGGCTTTTGAAGCATATTTTGCAATATACTTAAGAATGGCATGGCGGGAAAGTACCGGTTGGCAATCGACATTTGCTCTCCATATGTAAATCATTGTTTGATTATGGATGTTCAATCTGTCATCATTTCTGGAAGGGAGGTACTTAATTTTCCCATCACTTTCAATGTGCAAGGAAGAAGTAGGTTGCACATGGCCAGGGGCATTGTACACATCTGCGGTTGTGATTGCTTTCTACGTAGGCATGTCTGCTCTGAACATTTAGTGTGGCGTTGAACTCGATTAAGTAGTTCTTCAAGGTCTGCATGCGAGGAGGAGGATATAATTTGTGTTGTATCTAGCAAGCAAGGGTTGTCTAGGAGTGACCTACAAACAAAATCCAAGTGGTTGCAAGCCGGATGGGGGTTCCAGAAGACACGAACTTATCAAAGTATTGTTTTGTGGCCTCAATAATTGTTATATCCTCCCAGTCAATTTCTTCAACTTTAGGTGCATTCTCGAGCCATAATAAACCGTGGACATGAGTGGAGCCTCTATGTTTCCATTCATACCTGCGAGACGAGGGAACATAAATATTAGCTATGTAGTTTGGAAAAAACTTTGAAATAAGTAGATTTGATTACCTGTACCAAAATTCTACTGCTCCAAGTTCCTTCGTAATATTTCTTCACGAAATATTGTGAATCATGATGCGGGTATGCTGATACTCAATGAAGGTTAGAGACAATGTTAAGTGTTCTCCAACGCGTTGTGCGGCTCGAGGATTAGGTGGGCAATCACTTGACATAATATTATGGAGATCTGGCCATTTAGTGTCTGTAGCACTTAGAGTGAAGAATAAGGTTGGTGTCCCTAATTGTTCCACCATATCTCGAAAGCTCGCTTCTACTTTTTTGCCGAATGAACATGTCCCTCAAAGGCTTGATCCAAAGCACATTAAGTTGTCTAGGAGGTTGTCTTTAGGGCATTCCAGTAGTTGTCTTCACAGATCTCTAATTGTCGGAGGGATTCCAGATTCGATGTTCTATTTCATAAAAATTACTATTGTGGACTGGCTTTTGTGTCGCATTATGAGGTTTAGAAGGAAGTAACAAAATCTTGGGTGGGAACCGAAGCACCCATCATGGTAACACATCAAATGAAGTGCGTATTCATGCATTGGAACTTCTTTTATGTGGGGTTGTTGCCACATTGCTTTTCCTGTCGAAATAAAGTTGGGAAAGCCATTGAGAACATGCCCTCCGTATTGTATTCATTTATTGGCGAGAGGCCAAGCTCTGGCCATGGCATGGTAAATGGAGTGTTACCATCGTGGTTGAGCAAGAACTATTCGATTTCCTCTTCTTTTGTTCCTGTATTGTGAGGTGTTGGCATGAAAGACGATGAGTGTTCATACGTTTCATCAAAGTGAGTGGGAACATCAATACCATGAGTTGTAGAGGCACTTTGCATTTGGGGCAGTTCCACTGTGGCTATGTTAAGAGAGGAGGAAACATTTGACGACTCGGATGGTAGAGAGGAAAGGGCATCATCGTCGATTAAGACATCTTTGTAATAGGGATTGTGTTGGATTTTATATTGCAAGGCTGCCCAAACACGAGATCTATTGACGTAGAAATCATAATTTTTTAAATTAGATCCTTCCCTTTGTATGAGAACTATGTCCAAATCTCCAAGGCGGTGGGGTAGGGTCTTTGTTATTGAAGTAATGTTTTGCGAGAAAACTTATGGTGTGTCTTGAGTATTTGTATTGCCCGCCACATACTTGGGCGACTTGCAAGAATGGATTAACTTGGGCGATAAGCATCCCCTCGATTTGGGTTAAAGACACAAGAATGGTAGGCTGGTTTTCAGGGTCCATTTTGTTCCATGAAGAGAAGCGGTGGCCTTGTTTTTCAGTTTTGCATCTATTACAGGAGGGAAAACCTTCAAAGGAAATTGTTTTAATCCCAAGGTAATTTTCCAAATAGATTGATAAAGTTTGGATGTTCGCCAACAAATCTATTCTTTTGCGAAACCGACGTTGGGATTCTAAAGTTAGCGACGAGGGTGGGAATATAAGAAATCTCTGTGTATTGGAAGGGATGGGGTGTTTTGTTTCAATCGTTTGTCGATTGCAAGGTTGAAAACAGTGTGAAGGAGAGGAGAAGTTGGTTATATATGTGCAATGAACTGAAGAAAGGTCAATACTTGAGACAGGTTTCATGTGGCATCCTAGACATTTGGTGGAAAGTGGCATTTGTTAGCAAAGATGGGTTCATACAAAAAAGGAATTTGTATGCTCCTAAAAGTTTGTTTCCATGGAAGTTACATGCGGAACGTTGGTTGGCAAATCTTCAGTAGTTGTATTTGATGGAAAGATTGGAATGTCAAGGAATTGTAGGTTGTTGGTCGGTGTAAGTTGAAAGATATTAGAGATTTTTGTTGTTCTATGCTCTAATTTATGACGTCATTGCTCAATAGTTATGTGTACTTTATTTTTGCGTAGTTCTCTCTTCGTTGGGCTCGTTTTACAGGAGTTGACATGATTGCGAAGTCACAGGCTTATGGAGTACCACCTATTGGATAAAGATCATGTGGGTTAGCAAGGAATGATACATTGTTTGATGACATACAAATGCAGAAATAAGTCAAAATATAAAACTAAATTCAATTGTAATGCATGTGGAGTTCCAATGGGAAATACGCATAAGAGGTAACAATTTGAGTATCGAGAAACTGCATTTTTTCTTAAGGAAAAGAGTATTAGATATATAGAAACATACAATGCGTTCACATAGTACACAAGGATGTAAATACGTACATAACAAAAGTGCATGTATTTTATATTTATTTTCTTAAAAGTACTAACAATCCACATAGTAGCAGGAGACAATAGTATGTCAGTGTATAAGGGAATACAACAATTTTCTTTTGAAGCAGGGAAAAAAGTGAAACATAGATATGAAATAAGAAACATAACCATGAACCATTACCATTCTCTCTCACCTTTTTCCTACATTGTTTGTCACCTTTTTGAAGAGGACATGCCTTGTAAAAAAAGTTGTCCATGTTGATATTTGTGATTTCTGTAGTAACCATGGCCCATTCATTTCTCTTTGTGTTCCCCATATGTAGTACCTCCGAAATCATTGTTATAGAGGTCAAGCTTTTTGGAGGGCCCATAAATTGGCTTGTGATAGAGGGTACCGAAAGGGAGTAGTCATCAAAATCAACCCAGCCATGAAGTGTATTTGTTTATGAAATTAGAGGGTTGATGTAACATTTGGTTCTTGAAACAGTGTCAACTGAGCTTCCATTGAAACTGGAGACACGAGCAACTTTCAAGGCAAGGACCGAAAGAGGCGGTATAGAAAGCATGTCTTCAAGTTCGTTGCTTATCTCATCTAAGTGTTGTCCCCACAATGTGACACTTACACTGAATCCCGACATGTCCTTTAATTGTAGTGTTCTTCTCTTTGTTTCAGACTTGTCATGCCGATGAATTGTTGAGCATGGTGACATCGTAAGAACAATGCCAATCAAATCAACTGTAGAACCTTCAACGCTTGTAGGTATGTCCTTGATTTTGGTGAAGTGAAAGTGATAGGAAGGTATTGTATCCTCACTTGCTTTATGAGTGGAGATATGGTTGAGAAAGGTTGCAGGAAAATCTCCAAAGCATTATTCAAATGATTGTAACATAGCTTCCCATCAACAATCCTCACAATCCTCCCATTACAAATTGTATATAGCTTCCCATTTTCAATCTGTTCATAGAATGCTTCCACGGCCTCATTGAAACAAGTGATGTGGATTTCCCCTCCTTCTTGATCCACAAAATCAAACCCAAACACGGAACCATCTCCCCTTGCATTGTGATATTGGAAATCACCGAAGTGAAGTACAAAAGATGAGATCAAGCAGTTGAAGCGATTTAAGAGCAGAGATTGCTTTTGGAAAATGTGTAAGAGACACACAGCCTCTCAAGTCAAGAACTTGAAGCTGAGTCATATTCATCAAAACTGCAGAGGGAATGAAAGATAATTGTGCATTCCCACCAAAGAATCCTACATGAAGAAATGGACAACTGAAAGAATTAGGGAGTTCCTGAACATTCCTATTGCAAAGAGAGATCTTTGTGGCCCTGCTTAACAAACTCTCATCTAACAAACCTCCTTGTAAGGATTTCATTTTGCGGTCTGGCACAAACAGACGATGTTCCTGATGGAAGTGGTTGACCCAACAATCCTTGCCAGTGTTGCTTAAATATAATAAGTATTGATATCACAAAAATATAATATGTATTGATATGGCGTAGATATTCAAAGATCTTTGTATGAGGTGATTTTGCAAGTGCATGATACAAATAACATTCAGAACCCTCGATTATTAAAAATAAACAAGAATTAAATGATCCAAAGTTTACCATGTATTTGGAATTTGGAGTTCAAATCCCTTCATAATCCAAGAATAAGAACAACATTACAACTGTTATATAGGAAATACAAAATGTCACTCTATCCTTTTCTTCTTGACAAAGATAACATCCTAATATCCATGCAACAACTATCTACACTTTCATACAATCAAATACCCATTTAAGTAATCCAATCTCAATGGTGGCAGTAGATTTAATAACAGTGCACATTCCTTTTGCTTCAATTTATAATTTCTTCACTTGACAACTTACTATATTTATCTATTTCCTTCATCTTTTAAATCAAACTCAGGCAGTGAGCATCAAGAATCGGTATTACCAGCACACATTTATGGAGTAAGAATAGAGTTGGAAAGATCAAGATATTATTTCATAATTCCTTTTCTTTCTGTATTCATGCTAAAACGGGGGAATCAAGCAGTCTCTTCATAATTTAACAAATTTCTCAACCTGGTGTATCAACTGACAATATCAATCACAACATTTCTATTCCTATTATTTTTACAGCAGATACCCAGAGAGTACACATACATCAGATTATTTCTTGATGTATTCACTACTTCCCGAACTGATATCCTTTCCTAATTTTACTCTACAACTTCAACCATCTTTAAAAGAGTATAAGCATTCGACAACTGAACTATTTAGTATTTTTTTATTCTTCTAGGATCATCTATAGAGAAAATTCTTCCTTCAAAGATTGTAAAAACAACTTTTCACAGTGCATTCATGAGATAAGCTTCACAAATTCATTAATTTGTAATCTTCAATTCTTAAAGCCCTGCAACCTGCATAAGACGTGTCAGCTAAAACAATAGCTGCATGGGATTTCCAGTTTACACTGTTGAACAACTATGAGACGTTTGATAGATTTCACATCTTTCACCAAGCTAAAGAGTGAGAATAAACAGATTTTATGGAACTTTATCTATCCCAAGAATACAATGTATTTGATTTTCAGCAAGGCATGGACCAAAAACATAAATCAAGAATATAGTATTGTTCCACTTTTCATTATCCCCTAAAGTAGCGAGAGTTGGAGGAAATATTAGTAGATACTTGTGCCTTATGATGCAAACAAAGGAAGACAAAATTTGAGCGCAATTGAAGATGCAAAAAAAAACGAATGGACCTCGATGCAGGTGGATGCAGAACGAAACAGGATGCTTAATAATTTGCGTTGGTTTAGTTGTTATCCAGTATTTAAAGACACTTATACATGCAAAAAAATCCAATTGGAAAAACAACACTTAAAAATAGGTTATTCAAAATAGAAACTAAAAAGCCACGGTTAAAAATTACCTGCAATAGCAAAAATGACGTGCAAACGGCCATCAAAATAAAACTCATTGGAAAAACATCTAGAGGCCGTCAATTTTAACATCATCGCAGAAACGTCCGCAAGGTCATTTCCCATAGGGGGGACGCCTTCGGCGTAATAATGATCTTGTATTAAAAAAATGAATCATTAATCTTTAATATTAAAATAATAGAAATATAGCCTAGCGGTCATTAGGCTAAACTACTATTTCACCAAAGGGTGTATAATATAATACCTTTAACAACAACATTTTTTTACCTATATGTAAAATCAAGAGACCGAGCCTAGTGGCCACTAATCTATACAAATATTTTTCTATAAAGACAAGATTGAATGGACGGTAATTCCAAATGCGGTAAAAATTGTCGAGTGTGTCATCAATGATATATTGTTCCTTGCTTGCAAATCTTGATGTGGTAGTCTTGTCAAGGTAATGAAACTTCGTTTGTGGAGCATAGGGGCCTCTAATCTAAATAATTGTATTATTGAAGAGGGTTTTATTTAGTTTAAAATAATCTTATATAATGAAACTAAATTGTAAATATTTGAGGTTAAAAAGAGAAATATAGCCTACTAAACAACTATTTCATGATAGGGTCTATATTGATGTAAATGAAGGACAATGAACTTATCTAATTGGAAGAATTAAGGTTTGAATATAAAATGACTAGAAGAACAAGACATAATTGATGACGCTTTTCGGCACAACATCTTTTCTCAACTTCCTCTCTAGCAAAGCCGACGTAATAGAAGTTGTTGAGTGCATCATCAATGATATTTTATTCCTCGCTTGCAAATCTAGATGTGGTAGTCTTGGAAAAGGTAATAAAACTTTGTTTGGTGATGTAATATATGTAAAAGGTAATATGAGAACTACATAAGGCTTGATCCCTCTCGAGGGTACGTAGTGCGACACTTGGCTCCGCCAAGGGTAATCTAGCCATGGTTTTAGTTTTGGGACAATAAAATGAAAAATATTTTTATCGTGTAAACAAATTCATCCCTAATGAGAGAGGGAACACTACAATGTAATACAATTATAAAAAATGAAAAACACTAAAGAGATTAGTATTCACTTGGCATTCCTTATACATTAATATATTTGTATTAGAGTGTAGTGGTTCCTTAATACTTGAGAATGAATTTATATGCAAGGGAAGAATAATTCACCACAAAACTAATAATTACAATTATTCATTTCAACACACTACCCACGAACTACATTGGTATTGGGTGATATTTTTTAGCGGTATAAAAAATACCAAAAAAAAGGTAGTAAAACTTACATGTATCCGTCTATAAATTAAACTAAGCCTAATGGATCTTGAGCTATAGAATGTTTTTTACAAAGACAAGATCAAACAGAGATAGAACATGGGGGCCTCTAATCTAAACGACTATAGTCTTGAAGAGAGTTTTATCTAGTTTAAAATAATCTTATATAATGAAACTGAATTGTAAATATTTGAAATGAAATGCTCGCATAACTATATAAAGAGTTTTTACAATGACAAGCTCTAATGGTTGGAGCCTCGTGCAGATGTTAAACTATACAAAGAGTATTTTTACAAAAATAAGATCTAATGGTTAGATCCTGACAGCCACTAAGTTATGCAAAGATTTTTTACAACAATAAAATCCAATGGACCTATCTTAAAATGATCTTGTATAAAGAAACTGAATTGTTAATCTTTTATATTAAAACAAGAGAAATATGGCCTAACAACCACTAGGATAAACAACTATTACACCAAAGGTTTAATAATGGAATACATTTGATAACAACACCATAATGTAATACCTTGACAAAAATTAATGAGAACTACATAAGGCTTGACCCATCAAGAGGGTATGTAGTGCAACACTTTGCTCGAACAATAATTGTCCAACCAAGATTATCCCAGTGAAAGTAATCTATTGTGTTAAATATGTTGAATTTAATATATTTCAATTTAATTCCCTTAATATATTTAAATAGGATGAAAAGGAAAATAACATCACATGCATTATAGGATTGTTTAATCCTCTCATGAATATAGTTGGTAATAAGCTCGGTATGTCCTTATTTTTGAATGTAGAAGTAGCTTCTTGCTTATCCAACAAAGAAGAGAAGAAGATTAGGTAATTCACACATGCAGTGCATGTGTCTGTACGCATGTGTTGTTTGTCATACCTTTTATGCATGCGCTCCCATTACATGCATTCGAACCATTTCTTATGTAAATAAAGAGGTGGATTCAATGTATCAAACTTTGTGAGTGTAGGGCATTGGTCATGACTCATTCTATATCTCTTGTACCCCTTTGTCTAATAGATGAAATCTTCGGTTGGTTAACAAATTCAATCATGCAATGATCATGATTTTTCCACGATCCATCATTGTAGGATTTATGATTATACTTACAAACCTATGCTTGGCGCGCGATGACAGGCTACCTATCGACAATAATAATAAAATAAAGAGTGCACGTGAGGGTGGGTATTGTGGAATCATGTGTAGATAATGAGCTATGCAAAAATCGGCTAAGTTATCACGTAATTTTCCCTTAATTTGCAAAATCGGCTAAGTCCCGGGTTGTGTCTACTGCGCACGAACCTACTACGTGTTATCTCAACTTATCCTCACGCGCACACAAGTGCCTTCCTTGCGTGCCACATTCCTCTACACACTCTCAATACTTAGTCATTTTTTCCATCCAACACCGCACCGCAAATGGCCCAATAAAAAGATAACCTAGAGAAAACAATGTGCAATTTGAGGTCGTATGTCGACAAAACTATCCCGAGTTGGTCATAGAGCGAAGCAATGCAGATAACACTTCTTGTTGACAAGTTGATGGACAAATTGAACAAAAATGAAGTAGTTAAGAAGATTGCAGCACAAGTAATCAACACCAGGAGTAAAAGAGGCCATAATGATACCCAAGGATTATGTCCTATTGCTCAAGCGGGCTCAAGCTCGGGCGAAACATCTAACATTTGAACTCTTGGATTGGAACACACAAATACAGGCTATCATAAGAGAAAATAAGAATAATATTAAGGTGGCGACAAAACCGCACCAACAAATTTTGTTAGAGGAAGAAGATCAAAAACTTGAAACCGCTTTGTAATCATCACTACAAGCGAGGGATAATGTCGATGAAGCGATTGTATGAATGGGAATGAAATGTAACAAGGAACATTTTCGCGGGGCCCTAGCACATCGAATGAGATACGATTGGAGACAATCATTCAAGATATCCAAACCGCTATTTTGGTTCACAACCAAGCTTCCCAGCAGGCTAAGGACGACCAACTATATGAAGTTATAAAGGTACTCACACAATTACAAATGTACTACAAAATAATAAATGAAGCCTTCGCAAATTAGAATCCATACAAGGCATACCTAGAGGTTATTCTTCCAACTGCAAGATAATGAAGAACACACCAAGGCTCATTATGTTGCATAAACTTCTTTGAAGAGCCAAGGTTGCACTCATAATTCCACCAAAGATTCACCCCATGTAGTCAAACTCAAAATACGGAGCAATCGAAGTAGACTGAGCAATATCAATAAACAAGGGGCAACACAATTTTGAGGAAGGTAATTAGGTGAATATATTAAGTGCGCAAATTTGGGTATATCTGTAAGCAAGCCCGCATAGTCGAAAACCCATAAGGGAAGATTATGATGGAGTTCCCGTGAGGTTGAAAACTGAAAGGGTGATCTATTGGGAATTATACTTAATTGAAAACCCGAAGGGTCGTTAACTAGTGCACGAGAGGATAAAAATTGGTAAATAATGTCCTCGGTGTTGATTGTGAACAAAGTAAGTTACAAATCAACGGAAACGCCATTTGG
The DNA here is from genome assembly GCA_018340775.1 of Taxus wallichiana var. yunnanensis. Lineage (NCBI taxonomy): Eukaryota > Viridiplantae > Streptophyta > Pinopsida > Cupressales > Taxaceae > Taxus > Taxus wallichiana. The sequence continues at coordinate 55,516,277 of CM031238.1, read as the reverse complement.
CACTAGATAGAAGCAAATGCGAGAGAGAAATTCCCTAAAATTTTATTCATTTTTTTCTTGGGATGAGACAACTATTAAGTCCAAGAAAGTGTTGGACAGTAAAAAGAGATAGTAAGCTGACATGGATATAGTTCATAATTCCACAATCATTTTGTATGTATATAGTAGTGTAAGACAAAAGATAGAATGTTTATCTTCTATGTGCATATGTAAAGGATATGAAAAGACTCTGAATATATACGAGAAGGAGATGACAGGGGGTAATTCAATAGTCATTGCATTTTGTATAAAGCTATGTAATCTGAGTTGAAAGAGATTGATCTTGGACCCTAATAGAAAGTACTTAAGTATTGTTCCTTTTCCCATCTATGTTCTAACATAGCTCTGTTTAATTTTGTTTTACATTATGGGATTCATGTGATATGGTTCTCTTTTCTTAAATCTTGGTATATATTTGATTGTGCAAATGAAACATCCCAATATATTCCATGCTCGAATCTAGACTACAACATGTTGCAAGTTTGGATGTCAAAATCTAGGAACCTCTACTAAAAACACATTGGGGGCATTGTTCAACATGACCGATTAGGTGTAATCGTCCCATAGATTTTTCAATTTACATATTACGTTTTCATATCTTGATTTTGCATCACTATTGAGTGTTGATATGTGTCTTTGTCATGTGGTTGTAGGTTTCAAATTAGATTGGCGCATGGGCACATTCATTAGTTACACACCATCTTATGATCAGGATGTGAGGTTTGCATTTACTTGTTCTTTTCTTTTAATCAAATATTTGTCTATACTAGATTAAAATAGGGCCAATTGTAGTACCCAAAATTTGGTCCTATGTAGTTTGACATTTATTCCCACATTGTTCCATTTATTTATTTGTCAACATACTTAAAACCTCATGCTCTAGCATATACCCCGATTCCACTAGGTCATAGTTATTCTCCAACTTAGCACTTCGGACATCATTGTACACTTTAGATAATTCATTGATAGACCATAACCTATTTCAAAATTGATCCCAGCTCTATCCTAGACATTTTCATGGGCCCAAGAGGCATTTTGTCGACGAACCTATCCCACTCACTACAAGTTTGTCCTCTTGTACTTGTAATAATCATCTTTTAAAAGCACAATTTAACTTGGTTAGTCTAAATGGTAGTTTTTGGTTGGTTGAGTGGGAAATCATTCAAATGGTCACCTATACAAACTCCTCCACCCTAAGCTATTAGGGGCATGTAAGGATCTTATATCAAAGGCACACTCTAAGAAGGACATGAACAATAATTTAAGAACTCATTCCTTAGAGCACCATTATAACAAAGCTACTCAAATTTTGCATATATCTCTAATGATGCCCTATATCAAAAATACCACAAGCGACAACTAAGTTAAGGGTATATTCTCAAGTGTGAGGGACTAATCAAATGATCCATCTTGTTTACATTCATTATAACTCTTCATATCGTCATAGTATTGGGGGAACTATGTGTGGCTTGATCCCTTCTCAAAGTATTGGTACATAGTGCAGCGCTCATCACATCAATGGGGTGTGGCGAAATCAGTCCATTGTAAATCAAGATTAATCCCTATTTAGGTATACAACCAAGGAGGAGAAATATCCATTCCCAACACTATCAAACTAAACTAGACAATTATCCCGAATCTCAAAAACATGTGAAGCAAATCCTAGAACTAGAGTTTTGGTTAGAGCATTGTACGCGGGAAAAGTGACATGCGAGCGTGAGAATCTACAAGTAATTCTTCCGCGTACCCGACCTCCCGAGGTCGTGCCGAGACAGCCGGTGGGTAAGGAATATGTGTGAAATGCGAGACAAACTAGTTAGGCAATCTAATGTCTTCAATACGCACTAGCGAAATTTGTGAGTCTAAGGCAAAGAAGGCCCTCCTAACTTGAACTAGTGTGATAGATCGGTCGCCATGAGGATGACTACTCAAGGCTCCAATCAATATTGAGTTACGCGTGATTCGATCTATAGGTTGTGGAATACGTGGCAAATGACCCGAGATAGTTTCATGTATTTCTCCGGACGGGTCATATGGTGTATAGTAAAATGGTTGTTTATGGACAATTCTCTGCCTAGTCCGAATTCTCTAGCTCTGCTATTGTTTGTTGTATCTAGCAAAGATAATTGTTTGATGATAATAGGTGGAAGTGGAGTAGACCGGAATACTAATATGTGTAGGCCGATTATGTCATGTCTAGTTCTCATTGTGGGATTCGTTAGGATGCGGGATTTGTGGGTCACAAGTAGATTCTTAGTTGTCGTGGACTGTTATGGTCATGCGTGAAATCAAGTCCTAATCCCAAAGGTTTGTTCTCTTTCGAACCCTTCTACAGTCATATGAATGTTACCTAGGGTAATTTGTAGTTCGGTTGATTCGACCAAAACGTGTGTGCTTGGTCGTCTTCTATGTTTAATCCGTTCAACTGAGAATTGATTTGTTGCAAGCTTACCATTGTTCGGAAGACTTGAATCCTAAGATTTTGATCTATATCGGTTATTGCCCTGATGAGATTGGGTTGAGGCACGATTGGCTTGAATATGTATTCCCTGGGCTCTCTAGGTCCCGTGATTGTCATACGAAAGTAACAAAGCAAATTAACTGTAACAAAATGAAATTTAACTACGTGAAGTGTATTTATAGCACATACATTTTCTCTATTATTTTGTGTTTTTCTGATGAACTTTACGAATTTAAGAAAGCAGCTATTTAAAATATCTAGAAATGACAACTAAAATAATAATTTAAAACAAACAAAATAACCGAGTGTAGCTATTTGTCTGTGCAATTTGTAGATCTATTCTAAACAATAAAATAGCTTATCTAATCTATTTGCAAGATTCTCGATCCTACCTCAGAAGTGAGGAGTGAATCATAGTTTCTCAGAAACTATCAATCCCCACAGCTTCCCTGGCAATATCGAGAATAGAATTTACTGAAATAAAGCAATTAACTACTCTATTTGATATGATTCTAACTAGAACTTTGAAAGCTAGAACCTGGATTCTGCAGAACAGTGGCAAATCCGATGGTGTGTGTGATCTTGTCCCCTCAGTGTGATCTCCTCATTCCTTCGTGTTCACGTGGATCCAGAAAAGCGTGTAATGCTAGCATCAACAGAAGTAGATATTGGGACAAAGGTAGCTCAAGACATAGACTGAATACAATGCGAGTAGGAGAGGGATAGCGCAAGAGTACAGAGCTTGGCTTATGTAATTCCTAAGCGGGATCTATTGCAAGTCATACAACATAAAGCATCCGAACACCGAAACTATCCTATTTGAGGAGCGAAAATTGCAACTTTAATGGCTTCCTAAGCTATTCTACTCCAATGGATTGGATGAAATAACAGAATCTGCTTGCACAAGATGGATATGTGGCTTACCAACAAGAAAACAATGCTAACTAAGCATGCAATGAACTAAACTATGAATCCTAAGCAAAATAAAAGCTGAACTACTCAAATGAGGAAATGAGAGGTAAATTGAGGGGCCATTTGCTTGAGCACAAGCCATCTATTTATAGCATTTGGATTTACCCAAGGTAAAAGCCAAATAGAACTCTTAAACTATAAACAATGGCAAAACACTATTCCAGGGAACCAAAATCATAAATGCAAGCTTATGGCGGTGAAAGAAAGTGGTAAAACGTTGAATTTACGTGAGTCCTATAAAAAGATCTTTCTTGAAAACGTGAAAGGACCACCGCTCTGAGCAGGGCGGCGGTTACAGGACCGCCGCTCTGAGCAGGGCGGCGGTTCTGAGTCCACCGCCTGTTCGGGCGGTGGTTTCATAACTGAAGAGAAAAAGGCTAAGAAAAGAGGGGAAAAGGGAAAAACAAAGCACGCGGGGGCTAAGCGGGGCATGTGGGATGTTAATGCATACTTGGAGAGCTTTTCCGGATCCCGAACACCTTGCGAGGAGACCTGTATCATCATTGGGGCACTTGTTACATTGTTAGATAGTTCAAGACCTTACAATTTTGGGTATGTACATATTGCCCCCTCGTAGAAGCACTTTAGCCATGAAGAGGCGTAAAACGGTGGGTCCGAGTATGGCGGTCCCGAAATGGGAAGTTAGAAGCTATACCTGATACGTCCGTGTGTCGAAATGACGTCGTCCAAAATTCCCGCTACCTGCAAAACGAAAAGAGAACTCAAGTGCAGATAGACACAATAATTTGGAAAATAAACGCTAAAATAATAGGGAATGAGAACGTACCATTTGTGCGGGGATAGGAACTTACCTCCGTCGCGCTCCAAAACCTGTGAAAAAGTCTTTTAAAACGAATCAGGGCGCTATATATATGAAAGTGGGCCCATTTTCCTATTCATTTGCGCGAGTCGATTTGATTGATTTTGAGCTCTGGGACCCACGGTGATGGTTTCTTGCGTGAGTAGAGTCGAAACGTCCGCAGCGAGATAGCGATCATGCCTCCACGTGCGGAACACCGCCCCGCGAGATCACAGGTTGGCTTTCTTCAATTTATTGTTTTTACCCCCTTAAATTTGAAATGCTAAATACTTTGCAATGGGGGGGTCATTTTTGAAAATGCTAGTGTTAAAAGGTCCACCTAGGGGGCGCCTACTGGGTAGGCTTTGTTTTTAGGAAAAAGGGTCATTTTTTTGCACTTTTAGGCTTGTTTAGCATTTAAAACCCGTGTGGGTTTTCGGACCACGACCACCGCCTGCCCGGGCGGTGGTTCTGCGACCGCCGCCCTATTCGGGCGGCGGTTACTGTTTCGCCGCCGCCCTTAAGGCGGCGGTTACACGACCGCCGCCCTTAAGGTGGCGGTTACAAAACCGCCCCTCTGCTCAGGGCGGCGGTTTTGCACAGAATGCAAAAGAATTTTTTTTTGAAAATGTTTTTGCTTTTCTAGCATTTCTACGTGCTTACATGGTTTTTCTAGTATTACTCGGATGCTAACTTGCTTTGTTTTGTGTGTTTTTGGGTGTATGCAGGTGAGAGAGGAGTACATCCGATGGAGTAGAGAGAGGGAGTGTGATTGGCTCCCAGGGGTACTAGATGCCCTCTCACAGGATGAGGAGGACACACTTCAGAGGGCTGGCATATTGCGCATATCGCGCGTGCCCCATGTTACACCATCTAGTCACATCCTTTGTGACTTGTTCTCATACTGGGATGCAGATCGGAACACCTTCCGATTGCCAGGGGTCCGTGGTGAGTGGACCATTACATTGGAGGACGTCTATCGTATTCTGGGGGTCCCGATCATCGGGAGACGACTCACCCTAGAGACAGCAGGCTCACGGGCACAGATTGCACAGTGGGCCACATATATGGGAGATGCAGTCATCTCCACGGGGTCGAAGAAGGGGGTGAGAGTTCGATCTATTCCTTCTTTTCCCATCCCCTTACTTCGCCAGGCCATCATGGGGATCCTTGCCTCGAGACTGATCGGGGACAAGGGAGGAGACACATTATTATACTGTTGGGCCCCCATTATTGCACAGATAGAGGGCATGGTCGGATATATGCCTGGGGGGCCGGACATTCTTGGGACCACCTATCACGATTTATACAGGGTGGTCCGTTTACAGGGGCAGTCATTGAGCCACCCGACTCTAGTCATGAGTTGGGTTTATGAGCATTTCATCCCTTATGGCAGGGGTGTGGAGGTGGCAGATCCTGGAGCTGTGAGGGCAGCCAGATGGACAGACATGTCGGTGCTTAGAGCACCTCATCAGCCAGTTGCCTCCCTGACTACTGCCGACATGGAGGCCACACCATACCAGACTATGGCCAGCATATGGGGCGAGGAGGCTCTTACCTTGATCTCCTGCTCCACCACAGGGTAGCTTATTGATAGAGTGGGGCGAGTGGAGATGCACCCCTTTGGCCGAGTTCCTCAGCAGTTTGGCCTACCATACACGGGTATGCTTCCCCCAGTGGCGCCAGTCTACAGATCAGTCTGTGAGGCCAGAGGGGGGCCTAGAGGCCGAGGTTAGACAGTGGTTACTCCTGTATTCCTATTGCAGCCAGGAGGATAGTTCGTGCCAGAGGGAGAGCCGGTGCACCTCAGGCACCTTTACTTAAAATTGCTGCGGGTCCTGCTCATAGCTGTGATGACCCTATTGATATTGACTCCGAGTCTGAGGAGCTCTCAAAGGGAGGGACAAAGGAGGAGACCGAGGACAACGATCCTGAGTGGCATGACACTCGGGGATATTATGTAGGCGAGAGGGCCGAGCGGAGCGCAGAGAGGGTGACTGCGGTTTCGAGGAGCCACTCTCCCGGGGCCATGGGGAGGATGAGTCATTGCGGGGTGTTACATTGCTCCAGCTACAAGATCAGCCCCTCAGTCGGTAGCGGCATCCGTGGCGGGCGCCGACCCCATAGATCCATCTTGGAGGCTCAGTGATCCGAGTAAATTACCCTTTCTCCCTTTTAATGTTTGTTTGTAGGTTCTCCTTAGTTCTTTATCTTGTATTTCTAATTTCTTGTTTGATTTCTAATTTCTTTTCTCCTTTATTTGTAGAGACTGCGCCGATGAGTGGCGGGACTTGATCCGCAGGGTATGCACTGATACCCTGATGATCCCCATGGAGAGGACCCGTGTAGAGCTATCCGTGGATGCTGGGGAGCCTTTAGGAGCCGGCAGACATACCGATGTCTTTGCTCTAGTCTGGCATGTGGCCAGGATGGTATCAACCCTTCGCACCGAGCTAGTGGGGTATAGGATGGCTGAGCGCCTGATGAGGAGCCATTCTTGTGGTGAGACTGCGGCTGCCCCTCGAGATCCTGAGCCCTCTGTGCATTCAGAGCGACCGGCGTAGCCGGAGTCCTAGGCGTGGGCGTGCACCTTCGGAGGGGTCCCGTAGGGATTGAGAAGCCACTTGGCTCTCATAGATTTTGTACTATATATTCTTTGTATATCCCGGCTCTTTGAGCGTTTTGACCATGCTTAGTGCATGATGGCATTGTATATAAACGTTGATCATTTATATATACGTATTCATTTTGGATCAAAATCTTGGCACTCATGGCTTCCTTTCTATTTCCAGTTTCTTCGTGTATACTACAATGTATGTTTATATGCTTTTTAGAATGTATGCAATGGTGAACAAATGATGTAAATGTTTTACTTTCCTTTTGTGTTTCATGATGCTGATATATGATAATGTAGATATAATGTGATTTTGAATCTTGGTTTCTGTAAGCAATTTTGGATACTTCATACTTGTTTTGGCAAAGTGATGAAAATAAACTGGTATGATGAAGAGATAAACCTGCCCCTACCCCCAACTCCACGCAACTAGTAAGATGTGAGGGCTTATCACCAAGAGTTGGGAAGGGCGCAAGTTATGAGGTGTAGTGAAATGATAGTGATGGAAGACAGACAAAGCTTTGGCGAGAACCAAATTAGGACACTACAAGTCTACTCCACTCGAGTGACTTCATAGTTTTGGATGCAACTTGTTTTGCGGTTTATCCAGACTTAGACCCGTAGATGGCCACATAGTAGACAAAATCTGGGTTTTTAGAATTTTAACTCTCTTGGGATTTTGAACATCTGATTCACTTGTTTTTTACTCAAAGTTTCAAAGTTCGAATTGTTTGTGTATGATTTTTTTGCATTTATTTGTCAAGAGGACCCCCTACACTATGCCCCATGCTACTAGTAAGAAGCATGGGTTTATCACCGTGGGCAAAGCATAGGCGAGTAAGGTCATTTCCATCCTTTCCTAACCCTACGTCACTAGTAAGAGACGCAAGCTCATCACCAAAGGTTGGTGGGGCAAGGAAATGTGTAAAATTAAAATTTTCTGTTTGATCAACGTTTGACTTGTTTATTTGAGTAAAATGTCAGTATGTGCTTATTTCCAAAGAGATATACATATGGGATAGATGTGACACCATGAAGCTTCTGTAGATGCACCATATAGGCAAGACACCTACCCTAAGAAGAAATCAAAGCGAGAATAAACTTGCAGATCTTGGTATGGTTACCGTTAAGACTTCGTCATGTCTAGCTTTATTTGATAAAATGATTCCGAGATAATTTGATGATATCATGAAAATGGAGAAGTATGATTAGAGTGTTTATGCCAACAACATCATGAGTTTGTAATGAATTGCTTTGAGAATAGATTCCTTAATCACCATTTGTGTATGAACAAGTGGACAATATGATCCTAATCTATATGAAGATGCAATGTAGATATATATATAAGTAGTGCTAGCTGCTTACGCGTAGAAACACTTGAGGTGCAGGGAATTGACTGTTTCACCAAATTCCTCACCTTCTAGCGTACATAAGAGGTATGCACCGTTTCCATAGTCTTTCATGACTCGGTATGGGCCTAACCATTTAGGCCGGAATTTCCTTCCTTCGCCGGTCTTCTTGTCGATCCGGCTGTCTAGCCTTAGAACTAGATCACCTTCATATATGTCACGCTCATAGACTTTCTTGTTATATTGCCGGCACATCCGGTCAGCATAGACTCTATGTCATGCTGTTCAGCATCCAACCTAGTTTCATCTAGGCTTTCTAGTTGGGAAAGACGTGCTTCTCTGTAAGCGTCTTCATCCGGATCCCTTGTAATGAAATGCGGAGACTGGGTATTTCAACTTCGAGTGGGAGAACCGCCTCTACCCCGAATACTAATGAGAAAGGAGTTGCTCCCGTTGGTGTTCTTATTGAGGTTCGGTGGGCCCATAAGGCCGGATATAACTTCAAGTGCCAATCTCGTTTGTTTTCTTTTACCGTTTTAAGGAGAATGGCTTTTAGTGTTTTATTCGTCGCTTCAGCCTGTCCGTTGGCTTGTGGATAATACAAGGAAGCCATATGATGGCTTATTTTAAATTTATTACACAATTCATGAACTTCTTCATTCTTAAAAGAAGTTCCATTATCTGAGATAATGATTTGTGGGATACCATACCTGCAAATGATTTGGTTCAAAATGAACTTGGTGATCACAGAACCCGGTACAGTAGTAAGAGGCATAGCCTCTACCCACTTGGTAAAATATTCGGTGGCCGTGATTATAAAATTATGGCCGTCATGGACGAGGGAGAGAATTTCCCTATTAAATCTAGGCCCCATGTAGAAAAGGGCCATGGAGTAGCGATTGGTTGCAGAGCTTGTGCCGGCATGTGGATCTCATGGGAGAATTCTTGGCACTTATGACACTGCGTACGAACTCTACTGTGTCATGTTCTAGAGTAGGCCAGAAATAGCCCATTCGATGTATTTTGTGAGCGGTGGCATGGCCACCGAAGTGGCCTCCACACATTCCGCTGTGAGATTCATGGAGAATCTTCTTGGATTCTTCTGTGTCGACACATCTTAGGAGCATTCCATCGAACGCTTTTCGATAGAGCACTTGCTCTATAATGACGTATTTAGCTACGATAATACGTAACCGCCTTCTTTGTTGTGGTGTAGCTCCTTCTGGATACGTATGGTCCATGATATAATTAATGATATCAGCGTACCAGGGACACTCAGAGATAGAGGGTCGGGTTTCGATGTAGTATACGCACTCATCTGGAAAATCTAAATCTACTAGATCACCTCCATCTAATGGGTTATCAGCTAACCAATCCATGCAATGATTTGTCCCTTAACCGACTTCTGATTTACAAACGTTAATTCGAATTCTCCCATTAAGGTTATAAAACGTCCAACCTTTTTAGACAAGGACCCTTGTGTGAGGAAAGTTCGTAAATGGTCTGTTTTTACCATGACCCTTATTTCTTGATTTAGCATATAATGTCTTAGGCGTTTGGTTGCAAAGACTATGGCGAGACATTCTCGTTCTGCTTGTGTATAACGTGTTTCATAGTCGAGCAGCGTTCGACTAATGAAATAAATCACGCGTTCTCTCTTGTCATCGTCTTCTTGGGCCAACATGCAGGCTAGCGAGACATTGGTAGCTCGTGAGTATAGAATTAACGGGCGATCTAGCTTAGGTGGCATTAGTGTAGGTGGTGATAACAGGAAACGCTTAATTGCATCAAAAGCTTTATTGTAGTCTTCACCCAATCAAAGCTATAATCTTTCTTGAGCAAATTGTTGATTGGATGTATGCGAAGCTTAAGTCCGGGATGAATCTTCGGATTGCACCCAGCTTTCCGAGAAATGACCTGATTCCATATTCATCCGAAGGTGGAACCATTTCGAGGACAGCCCGAATTTTGGTTGGGTCAACATCTATCCCTCGTGATGATATGATGTAACCTAGGAGCTTCCCTCTGTTACACCAAAGATGCATTTTTCTGGATTTAGCGTGACTCCGTATTCTATTAGACGTGAGAGAATGACACGGAGTACTTCTGGATGGTCACAACGCTTCTTGGCTTTAGCCAACAAGTCATCTACATAGGATTCCACGATTTTATGAATTAGATCGTGAAATATATATGTCATAGCCCGCTGGTATGTAGCACCAGCGTTTTTGAGACCGAATGGCATAACAACAGTAGCAATAGGTTCCCCAAGGAGTTATAAACGTGGTTTTAGCTTGATCTTGCTCAGATATTTTAATTTGATTATATCCCGAGAATCCATCCATGAGAGACAAAAGTTCAAACCCAGCTGTTGCATCAACAATGACATCAATAGATGGCAACGGGAAGTCATCCTTAGGACATGCTTTGTTGATGTCTCGGAAATCTATGCAGATGCGTATCTTTCCATTCTTCTTGAGAACGGGAACGATGTTAGATACCCATTGGGAGTAGTCGACTGGTTTGATGAATCCTACTTGGAGGAGTTTTATTACCTCCTCCTTTACCATGAGAGCTACCTTGGGTTTCATGGGTCTCGATTTTTGTTTAACTGGCTTTGCATCAGATTTAGTGATGAGGTTGTGCACCGCGATGTGGGGTGCAACCCCTGTCATTTCCTTATAATTAAATGCAAACGCCTTCTGATGTTCTTTGAGGATCCGAGTGTGTATTTCTACTTCCTCTGGGGTTAACGAGGACCCTAATTTCAATATCCTTGGTTCGTCTTCCGTTCCGATGTTAATATCAATTGTTTCTTCGATCAAAGAGGTGTTACCCTCTTCAAACTCAGGTGGCGCTGGAGGTAAATCCAAATCATCCCCATTTTCTACTATGCATATGCTAGGTTCCATTTGTGAGGGAAGATCCATCATGGGATTTCCAAAGTAGGAAGATGAATGTGGGATTAAGGACAAATCTATCATATGATAGGAGAGATGTAGTGCCGCATAGGCGTTTAAGTAATCCAAAGTGGCCATATCACTATCAACATGGTCTAGGATAGTAGATTCATTTCTGTTTAAAAGAGAATTTGTCATTGTCTTTATTAATGGTTCATCATGAAGGGATACCATGAAACGGGTATCTTTTAACTCATTGCTTGGAGTAAAACGTGACACTGAAGTTGCTATTGAATCGGCGAGAAGATTTTTCTCTCGCGAGATTGCTTCAATTGATATGAAGTCAAACTCCTTGCTTAAATCTAATACAGCTTTTTTATAAAGTTGTAAGTTCTCGGCTTTGGTTTCATATGCTTCGAAACTTGTTTTGCCACTAATTGCAAGTCTCCTAAGACTCTGATGTTATCAACACCAATTCTCTTAGCTAAGATGATGCCAAGGAGGAGGGCTTCGTACTCAGCGCCATTTTTGTGCACTCGAAATTTAGTTTAAAGGCAAAAGGTAAGACTTTTCCTTCAGGGGAAGTGAAGATTATTCCCGCCCCCACTCCGTAACGGCATCTAGCTCCATCATAATGGAGTGTCCAATATTTGACTGGGAATATGGACACTGGGATATCTGTTGTGTTTGTATATTCTACTTCTACCATATAGAGATCCTCTGCCGGAAGAGAGCCAATGCCTAGGGAATATCCGATGCCTACTGAATCGAATGGTAAGAACATTGGTAGATCTTGTTCTATTAATTCAATGATTTTTGCAGTAGTTCCTAATGATACTACTTTTACAGTTTTAGCCTCATCTTTGGGAATTGGGGTTGCTTTGGCTAGGCTCATAGTTTCAAGATCTGTCATAGGTACTAACTTTTCTTTTGTTTTTGCGTCAAAAGGTTTACTAAGTTGATTTGTTGGGAGTTCAAACTCCGAGTGTACACCTGGTCTCTTTTTTAAGTCGGCTAGGTGTACATCAAATGGTTTTGGATCACCTTTGGCCACGAATACCTTTCCTAAATGTAAAAACCTTACTTCTTGAAATAGTGTAGAAGGGATTGCCTTCATGCGGTGTATCCAAGGTCGGCCGAGGATCATATTATAGTTAGTTTCCCAATCTATAATATAAAACTCAGTCAAGATGGTTTTGGGTCCTAAGGTGACTGGTACTATTATAGTTCCAATTGAAGTGGCTTTAAGGCTATCATAGCCTCTTAGCGTGTTTCGAGTTGTGGAACAATTGGTTTCTCCATACCCTAGCTTTTGAAGGAAAGAGAAGGGGACTATGTTAACTGCCACCCCATCATCAACCATTGCACACTTTACATAGTTGTTATAAACCCATACTTGCAAATGTAAGGCTGGATCACCTCGGCGTGCGATCTCGGATCTCTGTCGGTATTTTGTTTATCTCGAATATGAATTCGACATCCCTATCTACTCCTTACTGGAGGATGAACATCAAAGTCCACATGATTTACCTATGTTTCAAGCGGTGGAGTGATGTTAATTAGATGACCTAAACCTAATGCTTCTAAAAGAGCAGCCCTGTGGGTAGGAGAGTTCTTTAGTAAGTCTAAGAATGAAATGTGCGAGAAGGTTTTTGTTAGGTCGTTAATCAAATCATAGGCTCCCACAGGTTTTACTACGATTTGTTGGATGTCATCTGCCTCTGGCAGGTGGCTTGGACTTGGCTGAGAGAAATACTCTCGCGTCCTTGTTATAGCTTCGATGGGTAGCTCAGCGTCTAACTCTACTAAACCGACTACCTTAGGTCGTGGTTGACTTCCTAGTTGCGGCACAACTAATGGATTTAGCGAGGTCGAGGCTTCATGATCATTGTTTCCTGTCATTGCACCCTTGTTCGTCCCAGTTGGATTTAGCCTGTTGTTATCGTGATTTGGGAGTGGATCATTAAAGATCTTCAGGGGTGCGTTTTGAGGGGAAACTGCCCCTAAAAAGGTATTTGACGTTGGTGACGTAGGATCTGCTAAGAACATATCCATAAAAAGTTGTTTTTGTTCATTCGGCAAGCGTTGCGCATGAATTTATTGTAGTCACGGCGTTCTAGTCTCATGGCCCCGGATTTTGTGGAAACCACGATGCGAATTGGGGTTGTAATTCCTAGTTTGTTGGTTTGTCATGTATTGTGGCCCAAAATTTTGATCAAACCATTATCTATTAAAATTTTGCGTTTGTTGTCTTTGGTTTGAATTTTGGTTTTGATACCTAGTTGAATTTTGACTTGGCCCTTGTATGGGATTTTGCCGTTGTTGTTGTTGTTGTTGTTGTTTTTGTGGATGATTAAAATCCACTGTATTGACTGTCGGGGTAAAGTTGTTGTTTCGTTGATTGTTTATTTGTGATGGAGTATTGACAATATTTACCTTTTTAGGTTGGTCGGTTACTCCATCTGTTGTTACACCCCGATTTTTGTTAAGGATTTTAGGTCCTTGATTGACGTTCATGGTAGTGGGATAAGTTGTAGTGTTCTGATTGGGGGCGATTAACCTCCCGTTTGCTCCATATGTTTTGCGACCACTATCAATTGCTGCTTGATCTATTCGAAGAGCACTCTCTAGTACTTCATCGTAAGTTCGTAATGGGAACTTCTGGACTTCTTCCTTCACTTCTCTGCTAAGCGAATGAAGGAATAAATCACATAGTTCCATTTGATCCATGTTTGGAGCACTTGCCGAGGAATAAAGGACTGTACGCCACCTTTGGATGAAATGGGTGACAGATTCGTTGTGTTCTTGTTTGATGTGTAAGAACTCCCTGATTCCTGTTCTTAATAGTTTGTTCATGTTGAAGGCCTTGATGAACTCTGAAACGAGTTGTTTGAACGAATGGATGGAAGCCTCAGGTATTCTATAATACCAATCGAGAGCGATGCCTTCCAAGGTTTTTGGGAATATTTTAGCAACAACCCCATCCCATGGGAGTAGTTCTCGAATGGCTATAGCATAAGCTTTGATATGTGCGTTTGGATCTCCCTCTCCTTTGTATTTGGGCAAATCGGGAAGAGGTCTTGGAAGCATGACACTTCGTATGGTGAAATCTAAAGGCTCTTTCAAGTATTTTGAGTATGTCCCTAATGCATAGGTTTCGACCATTGATGGTGCTGCCGAGGAGCGGCAGTGGAATGGTTTGTTGATATGGCGCAGCGTATGCGTTGGCAGGGGCATGAGGAAACCCCTTTGTTTGAGTAAAAATGCCGGGAGAGGAGAACATATCCCCTTGTGGTGATTTGGAGTACATGTTTAAGTATGACGGGGTACTGTCCAGGAATGGATTGTTCTGTACTAGACCGGGAGGAACAATGTTAGAGATGATGGGTCTAGTTGGCATTTGTTGTGAATACTGAGGAGTCATGCCTAACGTGCCTACTCCTGTGAGGAGATCTACTTGGCTAGGATGGTGTGGAGGATTAGAACTCCCTGCTTGTATGAATTGCAAATTTTGACTTGCTTGGGCAAGTTCTAACCCTCTAACCTTTTCTATTAGAGTTGAAATGACTTCATTTGGTGAAGTCACGATATTCTGCCTTGGTGGCGTTTGTTGTATACCATGGTTTTGTATAGGCATGTGATATCCTGCTATGAACTGATTGCTATCTTGCCAAGTTTCTCCGAGAGTATTTCCTATATGCAGTGGTATAGAGGTATTTTCTTGAAAAGAGACCTCGGGTTGTGGTTGTAAACCTCCTACAGGTGGATACATACCTCGAGAACGTTGGTCGTTCCTGGCATAACGTACTGAATATTCATCGTCTAAACCTTGGTATGAGTCTGATTGTCTACTAATTTGTGGTCTAAGTAGTACCTGAGGAGATGAACCAGATTCTCCGGTGAACGTCATATTGTTCGAGCCTGAAGGCTCTATTTGTTGCGTTTGAGCGAGTTGTTCCAACTCCTCTGTTTGGAAGGGTGAGCTATATCTGATCCTTGGAGTTTGTGTTGACAACTGACTAGTTGAATAGTTGTCACCCCACACTGAGAGCGAGGGTGATGATTGTCTATTTTGTTGGGCGTAGTATGCCTCAAGACCCAAGAGGGGTCTGCCATATGCATCGAATCCCGACATATTCGGGGGGTATATGAATACCCGCAGAATAAGGAGCGAAGGTGAAAGCCAATGAGGTGGAGAAAATGAAACGTATACTAAACTTGGAAGAACATGTGATACTATGACTCCGAACTAGAAAGTAGGAAGTTCACATCAGCTTCACTAATTTTGTATGCCGGAAAAGTGACATGCGGCGTGAGAATCTACAAGTAACTCTTCCGCGTACCCGACCTCCCGAGGTCGTGCCGAGACAACCGGTGGGTAAGGAATATGTGTGAAATGCGAGACAAACTAGTTAGGCAATCTAATGTCTTCAATACGCACTAGCGGAATTTGCGAGTCTAAGGCAAAGAAGGCCCTCCTAACTTGAACTGGTGTGATAGATCGGTCAGCAAGGATGACTACTCAAAGGCTCCAATCAATATCGAGTTCTGGCGTGATTCGATCTATAGGTTGTGGAATACATGGAAAATGACCCGAGATAGTTTCATGTATTTCTCCAGACGTCATCATCGGTGTATAGTAAAATGGTTGTCTCTATGGACGATTCTCTGGCCTAGTCCAGAATTCTCTAGCTCTGTTAGCTGTTGTATCTAGCAAAGATAATTGTTCGATGATAATAGGTGGAAGTGGAGTAGACCGGAATACTAGTATGCGTAGGCCAGTGTCTATGTCTAGTTCTGCTGTGGATTCGTTAGGATGCGGGATTTGTGGGTCACAACCGTAGATTCTTAGTTGTTGTGGACCTGTTATGGTCATGCGTGAAATCAAGTCCTAATCCCTAATATCCAGTAATCGTATGCTTTCTCAGCTTCTATATTCAAGACCAATAACTGTGTGATTTTCTCATAATATCTTAAAGGTGTTCGTGCAACCTGAATTCTTAGGTTGGTATCTATATCTAGGAGAGTGTCTCCTGCATCTGGCTGTGGGACCAAAGGATCACAACCAAAGGTTTGTTCTCTTTCGAACCCTTCTACAGTCATATGAATGTTACCTAGGGTAATCTGTAGTTCGGTTGATTCGACCAAAACGTGTGTGCTTGGTCGTCTTCTATGTTTAATCCGTTCAACTGAGAATTGATTTGTTGCAAGCTTACCATTGTTCGGAAGACTTGAATCCTAAGATTTTGATCTATATCGGTTATTGCCGTGATGAGATTGGGCTGAGGCACGATTGGCTCGAATATGTATTCCCTGGGCTCTCTAGGTCCCGTGATTGTCATACAAAAGTAACAAAGTAAATTAACTGTAACAAAATGAAATTTAACTACGTGAAGTGTATTTATAGCACATACATTTTCTCTATTATTTTGTGTTTTTCTGATGAACTTTACGAATTTAAGAAAACAACTATTTAAAATATCTAGAAATGACAACTAAAATAATAATTTAAAACAAACAAAATAACCGAGTGTAGCTATTTGTCTGTGTAATTTGTAGATCTATTCTAAACAATAAAATAGCTTATCTAATCTATTTGCAAGATTCTCGATCCTACCTCAGAAGTGAGGAGTGAATCATAGTTTCTCAGAAACTATCAATCCCCACAGCTTCCCTGGCAATATCGAGAATAGAATTTACTGAAATAAAGCAATTAACTACTCTATTTGATATGATTCTAACTATAACTTTGAAAGCTAGAACCTGGATTCTGCAGGACAGTGGCGAATCCGATGGTGTGTGTGATCTTGCCCCCTCAGTGTGATCTCCTTGTTCCTTCGTGCTCACGTGGATCCAGAAAAGCGTGTAATGCTAGCATCAACAGAAGTAGATATTGGGACAAAGGTAGCTCAAGAAATAGACTGAATACGATGCGAGTAGGAGAGGGATAGCGCAAGAGTACAAAGCTTGGCTTATGCAATTCCTAGCGGGATCTATTGCGAGTCATACAACATAAAGCATCTAGAACCTGAAACTATCCTATTTGAGGAGCGAAAATTGCAACTTTAATGGCTTCCTAAGCTATTCTACTCCAATGGATTGGATGAAATAACAACACTACTTGCACAAGATGGATATGTGGCTTACCAACAGTAAAACAATGCTAACTAAGCATGCAATGAACTAAACTATGAATCCTAAGCAAAATAAAAGACTGAACTACTGAAATGAGGAAATGAGAGGTAAATTGAGGGGCCATTTGCTTGAGCACAAGCCATCTATTTATAGCATTTGGATTTACCCAAGGTAAAAGCCAAATAGAACTCTTAAACTATAAACAATGGCAAAACACTATTCCAGGGAACCAAAATCATAAATGCAAGCTTATGCGGTAAAAGAAAGTTGGTAAAACGTTGAATTTACGTGAGTCGTGTAAAAAGAGCTTTCTGGAAAATGCGTAAAGGACCGCTTTGCTCTAAGCGTGGTGGCGGTTATGTTAGGAAATAAGAGATAAAATATGCGGAATAATCCCTTACAGATATCATACAAAGTAGAAACTAATATGCAGAAAAATATTACAGATCTGAAATAAAAGTGCAGAATAAATAACACAACACAGAGAGACAAGATTTAACGTGGTTCACCCAATTTGGGCTACGTCCACCAAGAATCACTTGCTCAGATTTTATTACAAGCCTCCACTCTCTCAATACAATACCCGAGATCCGTTTGAGCTATGCTCAACAAACTCTCTGAGAATTCACACCCGAATTCAAAACACATCGTAATACATTTGCTTGTACATCTATCATATGCATAAGACCATATAAATAGAAAACTCGCTTAGCTGAGTTTGATACAAAACCGTGGGTATCAAAACCAAGGGCAAAAAAACCGTGGGTATCAAAACAATGGGCAAAAGACCGAAAAAACCATGGGCCCAAAAAACAGCCCATAACGGTTACCCATTACCCATGGGTTAATGAACCACCCATAAAAATACCCGAGTGTAACACATGGAAGGTATACCAAACTCTAACATGAAAATAGGCTCCACAAACATAACAGGTTACAGGACCGCGCCCGCCCGAGGGGCGCAGTTTCAAAATTGAAGAGAAAAAGGCTAAGAAAAGAGGGGAAAAGGGAAAAACAAAGCACGCGGGGGCTAAGCGGGGCATGCGGGATGTTAACGCATACTTGGAGAGCTTTTCCGGATACCAAACACCTTGCGAGGAGACCTGTATCATCATTGGGGCACTTGTTACATTGTTCGATAGTTCGGTACCTTACAATTTTGGTACGTACAAGCATCAAGGACATATTTGTAGCCTCTTAGACATGTTCATCCATGAACCTATCCTCGGTTGGTTACTTGTCCTATGCACACTTTCAAGTCCCCATATTTTACAAGTATCTTAACAACTATTTTCCCAACTTATGCACCCAATTTTGCACACTCACACATTCAAAGCTCGATGCATGGAAATATATTTCTAACCCTCGAGATATTTTCATTGGCATGTTCATTAACATGATCTCTTTACATAATTTAGGACTATTATGAGTGTATTTCTTATGTTCATGATTATATTTACACAAGTAATGTCTAATTGGGAACATTGCATTACAAAATATAAAACCCTCAAACCCACTTTAACCTCGAAGAGGGATGATAACATGGAGATAAATAAATAAGTTATACATATTTTGTTTCAAAAATGACTTCCATAGCTTAAAAGGGAGATTTTTGTTTCCTTCCTTATTAGAAAATGGTGGTGCTTCCCATGTTAATGCCACCACCTATGAAAACCATGTGGAGGTTGAATGTGTTTGGACTTTATACATTCTCCTCCTCTTTCCATTCTCGCTTAATTTGAATGGCGTGGTATTTGGGTGATTTGGTGGGTTGACAAGAACACACCAACTTAGGTTGAGCATGTCCTTTCTCAAGTTTTTTTACATATGTTCATCTTCATAATGTACCAAGCGAACAATAGAAAGGAAACAAGTAAATTGAATGTCTACAATTAGTTTCAAAATATTTGAATTCAATTGTGGAGATTTTTTTATTTTTGACCCTCTACAATTATTGATTACAAAATCCAAACCAAGGAGGTTCAACAAAGGGGTAAGGATGATGCTAGTGGTAGCATGTTGGCTTCTCAATACCATGAATGTCAATTTCGCTCATACATTCCAAAAGAGCACATAGTGGAGTCCTACAATGCTACAACCCTAATTTAAGCCCTACAAAATAATCTAGTTGTGATTATCCCTAATAATATGAGTCATTTATTTGGTGTAATGGGTTCTTAGCGATTTATGATTTAAAAAGTCAAAAATTGTTCTCCATCTTCTTATTTTTTTCCCTTTGATATAGGGAGTATAAATACTCTCTTTGATTTTGTGTTGTTTATTTGATATATGCCTATAATATTTGTTGTGCCTCATTCTTAGGTAGATCACGAGAGTGAATATCAAGGTTATTATTAGATCCTCCTCTTTGTAGAGGATCAACGTTAATAGTTAAGATGGCATTAGAAAATATGTCGGTAGTAGAATAAGGCCAAACATTGGGAACACCATATATAGGGGTAGAAGAGGGATGATGAAAGGGGTTCCTATTGTAACCCCAAATATGAGTATATCAGCGTACGGACTTGATGTGAATATCATAGAAAGGTGGAAACAATGACATGATGAGGTAGAATAGGAAGATAGATACAACACCAAAGACAAAAAGGAAGATCGTAGAAAATATCAAGTCATGAATTAGGTTCACCAAAATGTTTACACCCTTACTAGATAATGTTAAATCTAACAATGAGTGTTTTTCACGTGTGGTATTCATCCCGAGAGAAATTTCCTTGTCGGCGCCATCATCCCTAGTACTTGTAGCACCCTTCTCTTTTGCACATCTTTCAAAAAGTATCCTTCACACCTTCACATACACACTTGTGTGAAATTTTCCAACTATGTCAACATGTATCTAGATCTCGACACCAATGGATTTATTTTTCGCACACTTGCGCTTGGTTCACCCCACACTAAATGTATGTGTGGTCCTATGTGCATAAAATCAATAGATAGTAATCATCTTCTTGCATGCAAACACGCTTATTACAACAAACAAGGAAATAAAAACAACAATACAAAAGCAATAACTGGAAAGAACCACATGAGATGGAAAACCTAATCTAAGTGGAAATATTTCTTTATTAAAAACACCAATAAGATTTATTCATAGTAGGGCTTCATCCTACTCCCATTGAAGTAACCAAGCAACATGGTGCCATCCAGTGCTTGCAATTGACATGTGCATGATTCAGGTATCTTGGTTACAACAAAATTTCCCAACCAATGCACCTTATATTTCCCTAGGTGGCGTGCAAAATTGGATTCATATAGAAGGACCATCTTGCTAACTACAAATGTCTTGTTCTTAATGTACCTATTATGCCAAGCCTTCCGCCTTGCCTTCCCATTCTTCTCGGATCCAGCGTGTAATATTGTGCCTCTCATCTAGTTGCATGAGTTTGTCAATGCGCTCTTGAAGTGCTTTTTCATCATATAGTCCACATGCACGCATAATACGCGGGGATGGTAACAGAATTCAATTGGTAGTACAACCTCTGCACCAAACACCAACTGAAAGGGTGTGGCCTTGTTTAATCTCTTATATGTGGTCTTGTAAGCCCAAAGAACTGTTGACACTTTATCATCCCAATCCTTTCTTCCAACATCACATATTTTTGTTAATGTTTGTCCCAAGATCTTGTTAAAAGCCTTTATAGTGCCATTAGCTTGAGGGTGATAAGGGGTGGTTTTATGGTGAGCCACCATAAACTCTTCCAATAAAATTTTGATGGTCTCATTCAATAAATGAGTTCCTCTATCACTTTTCAAGCTTAACAGAAGTCATACCTAATAATTATATTCTCCCATAGGAACCTTGTTGTTGTAGTTGTATTACAATCCTTTATAGGTGCAGTCTCTACCCACCTTATAAGATAATATGTACATGTAATAATGTAGCGTGCACTGTCCTATGTGTGGGTGAGGCAATAGGTCCTACAAATTCAATAGCCCACTTTTCAAAAGGTTTCACACTCGCAATAGGTCTAAGTGGCATCTCATCTCTATGTCTAGGCTTTCCAAGGTGTTGACAATGATCACATGCTTTTACATACTCCTTGGTATCCTTGTACAATGTCTCCCACCAAAGGCCATCCATAAGGATTTTACGCATAATCACATCACCTACATAATGTCCTCCTGTATACCACCATGAGCCTCTTCCATAATAGCTTTGCACTCATGTTCAAGTACACAATGACACAAGACCTCATCTCTTCCCATTTTGTACAAATATCCACCAATCAACTGATAAGGTGTCACACATATAATGAGCTGTTTTTCCCAGGTGTCTCCATCCCCTCGGCATCGCTTTAGTAAACAAAAAGACAATTATGTCTTCCAAATCGGTGGGCGCGCAGTTCAACCTAAACAACTATGCATCAGGCATAGTATCTTCAATTCTTTGCACATCCTCACCTGAATTTATCCTTGATAGATGATCAAGCCCTAAATTTCTCTTTCCTAGTTTGATAACTATTGTGAATTCAAACTCTTGAAAAATAAGTATCCACCGGAAGATGCACTCTTATAAAAGCGGCTTGTTGACCAAGTAATTCAATGTCATGTGGTATGTATAGAAGATAAAATGAGTAGCCAAAAGTATTTTCTAAACTTGTGAAGCATGTATACCATAGACAAGGCTCTGCACTCCATTATTGTGTAATTCTGCTCTACGGGTGTCAACTTTTTGCTTGCAAAGAAAATAGGATGATCCACAATTCCTTCTCCCAGTTGCGCCAACATCGCGCTAATTTCCATACCAAAGGCATCTATGTGTACATGAAATGGTTTTTCCCATGAAGAAAAGTGCAAAATAGGTGCAGTGGTAAGCCTCTTCTTCAATGTCTCAAACATCTGTTGTTGCACACCACCCCAATAAAATTTACCTTTCGCTTTGAGAAACTCTTCCAGGGCGCGAATTTTTTTGCATATCCCTTGATAAACTTTTTGTAGTAGCCAATGTGTCCCAAAATCCGTTCACTTCACTCTAATTTATAGGCTCTTCCAAAATCACAGCTATCTTGGTTAGGTCTACCAATAATCCTTCTTTGCAAATAATATGCCCAAGCAAGGTACCAAAGGTTATAGCAAAGATATAGTTCTTAATGTTAAGAGAGATACTCAATTGTCTACACCTCTCAAACATGAGCCTCAGATTGTCATAGTGATATTTGAATAACCCTTAAATGGTCCAATCATATAAATATACCTATAAGAACTTGTGAATAAAATCTGAAATGCTTGCACTACATTTGGCGTAATATTGTGGGCATGTTCTTTAATCAAAAGGGCATAAATGTATATGCAAAAATTCCCCATTTAGTGGTGAAAGTTGTCTTCTCTTGATCTTCCTTTGCGATGCGCACTTGGTGATAACCTGAAAAACCATCTGTGAAAGAATATATCTTGAGCCCAACAACTCCTTCAAGTATTTCCTCCATGAAGGGGGTAGGAAAAGGATCTATTACACATGAAGCGTTTAACTCTCTGTAGTCCACACAAATCCTAATCCTCTCATACTTCTTAATATTTATAACCATGGGGCTAACCAATTCAGACTCTTCAATTGGCTCAATAATTTCAAACTTAAGCATTTCATCAATTTCTTCTTCCACTTTCATGTGCGGGTTAGGGGTCATCCTCTAAGGCCTATTTCTAACCGTGTGCGCCACCTTCTTTCAAATTTATGTTCATCTCACCTAAAGAAGGGTGTGCTCCCTTTAACTCATGGTAGCTTCTTGGAAAGAGATCCTGAAATTTGTGCAAGATCTTGATAATCTTTGCTACCTCTTGCTCTAACCAAGTAATC
Source organism: Taxus wallichiana var. yunnanensis (assembly GCA_018340775.1). Taxonomy (NCBI): domain Eukaryota; kingdom Viridiplantae; phylum Streptophyta; class Pinopsida; order Cupressales; family Taxaceae; genus Taxus; species Taxus wallichiana. The sequence continues at coordinate 55,493,196 of CM031238.1, read as the reverse complement.
ACCAATAATGGCCTCCTTATGCTCATCCTCGGTACCAATATTCACCTTCTTTGTTTTTATGGGAGCATGGTATGCACCTGCCTTCTCATATGCAAAAATCCATGACCTCGCACACACCCTTTGTGTGGCTAACATCCAGGTTCTCTACCTCTTCATCATCAATCATGTATACAAGCTTTCCTTTTTATTTTTCTTTCTAAGCGCGACCCATCTGTACTTCTTTTTTCTGCTTTCCTTGGGATCAAGGTGTGCCTCGGAATCAGGTTCACCCAAAAGTTCTAGCATGAGCTCTAATGCTTTCGCGTTATCCCCAATGTGATGCACTTCATGATTTACAAGTGCTTCATGAACCGAAGGCTTAGTAGAAAAGTAATCAAAAGTTTGAACTATACCTGTAGTCATCTCTTGCCGCTTGAAAAATCCCTTTTAGCTCGGCATGGACAAACCAAAGTGCGCGTGCATCCACGCAGTGTGGAGTATAACTTATGTACCCATAGAGATGGTGGTAAATCCTCCTGGCCTTGCACCCATAGTCTCTCAAAATTATGGACATGTACCAGAAGTTTGGATTCTTACCATGAAATTCACAGATGTGCATAGGTACATTATTCGAGTAAACCTGGTGGAAAAGGTGATTCTCACTTCTCTCCATTCCAAAATTCTATCTCTATGTGTAGCCCACCAGCGTGCTTTTGTCCCACCCAAGGTATAGACTAGCATATTTCTTTATCCCCCTCATTTTGCCACTGAGCTTTCATGATGTGCAACAAAGATGTATCGGTCTTTCCCTCACTAGTATACCTTGGTACTGAGCCGAGCCTAAATGCCTCACCATGCATGGCCTTCATCCTTGTGACTTGCCCTTTAACTTTGCGCCTATCCATTTCATACATTCCATAAGCCCAGTTATCACAAGAAACACTAGTAGTTTCTCTTACAATTCGTGTGTCTTCCCACCGAAGCATGTCTTATTTTTTGGCTACACATGCTCTAGATTGTGCATTGTTTGTACATAGATTAGATTAAGCTCCTCCTCACTTAAGGGATCCACATAAGGCTCTGTCTTCTTATCATACAAAATTATGATCATGTGCTCATCTTTGTTCTCAAAACTTATGTATCTTTTTTAAAGCGCAAATCAACATTGTTCGCATAGCACCAGGGACGTCCAAATAATGTTGTAAAGTTGTCTACTTCAGCAAGTTCCAATATACTTCAAAGTCTCTACTAAACTTGGCTCCCTAAATGATAATGGATGCATCCTTCAATACCCCAATAGGCATAGCTCTAGTTTTGTTCGCCATACATAACACATTTGAAGATGGTTGCAATGTAGGTCTTCCCATTTGATTTCATGCATGCAGAGTCACCACATTTACTTTAGCGCATGTATCAATCAAAATGTTGCACACCAACCAACCATCAATCACCACATCAAGTGTGATTTCTTTGTCAAATTCATGACCACCTCGTGCTCACCTCTAGGGCATAGTACCTTTTCCCATAGTCATTCCCCTAGAAGAGGAATGATCCTCTCCTAGTGCAACATCTTGCACACCTCTTTTAGGTCATCCACATCCTTATGCGGGAGCTCAACATTCTTCACACGTTCTCTCTCACGCCTTTTCTTTTAAGCATTGTATCTCACCCTATAGATCTCTAATGACTCCCATGGTCTCTTGGTATACTTCCTTCTCGATGTGTTTCGTCTGGATACTTAGCATGTATCACTTCTTCTCTTGTATACTGGTTTAGCATTCGAGAGGCCCACGTGCGCACGCAACCTCAACACATGTAGTAACCAATACTACTGTAAATCAGGATCAAGCATCTTCTTAGGCATCCATTGATCAACATTCATGTGTTGCACCTTGATCATCCCCGCGCCCTTTTCCTTCTTCTTGTTTTTACTCATGTGCTCATATAGATCCGAGAAATCCTCTAACTTATGTTGCTTCCCACACCATGAGCAAGCTATATTTTGGGGACAATCACATTGATAATGATCAGGGGACCCACAAGTGTAACAAGTTCCTCTAGCAAACTTTGTCTCTACCACCACCGTGACCTCGGCCTCGATATCCTCCTCGGAAGCCTCCATTCTTGTTATCCCCATTGTTGTGCCCTTCATTATGTTGTCCTTCATGTTCCTTGGATCCACTAGCCATAGTGATTAAATAAATAAGTGGTAAAATAGTAGTTAATCTAACTAGGAACAACGGTAAATAAATATAGAAAGTGACCCAAGCAACTAGGCTAATGAAAATAGAAACCCTAATATGCAAAGAAGGGTTAGAAGGAGATTAGCTGATTCGGTGAGCTTGTTGGACCGTGTTCAAAAGCTAATTGGAGAAATAGTAGGAAACGACTATGTCGAGGTTTAGTAAAGTGCGAGATCTAGGAAATCTAAGTGGATTGAGGAGCCTGAGAGAGGATCAAGGCACCTATGGGCACCCTAGTCTACGTTCTGGGTGCCCTAGTATGTGCTTTGGAGGTCTAAAATCAAACTTGTAAATCGCTTAGATGATTTTAATCCTTCGTTGTCTTTTGCATTAACTTTGTTGTACTCAGTTGTATCTCATAGATAATCAATTATTAAGAAGAGACATGTAAAACCCCAAGACGAGCATCAAACCCCTAAAAATAAAGATGCATATGAAGGGGTCAGACTATCCTCAGCTAGCACAATGGTGGACTTACTAATTGAGCGTTGCACAACATCTCAGACCCAATGTAGTTCTATGTGCTTATGTGTGAAATCATGACTCGGGTGCTCTTGTGCAGATTGCACTTTTTGAAAGTAGCGAGCAATAACTATGTGTAGAAAATTTAATAGTCCGTGGATGAAATAAAATAAACTTCCCTCCTATGCAGTGTGATGTAGATGAACCAGCCTGTGCCTTGTGATGGAGCTAGATGGATGCAAATGAATCCTTTGATGGATGCAACCTTAGGTGATGATAGTAGCGCTTAGTACTTGGTCCCTCATTATGTTCACATAATTTTATGTTTATATGGTTCTCTTGTTCTAATTTCGTAATTAACCCCGAAAAGGCCGACCACAAAAAATATGAAATGCTCAAATGACTAGAAAGTTCCCAAAAAGTGGCGGGAAAGTGGGAAAAGGATCAAGGAGCCCCAACTAGGACAAGGGCACTTGTCAAGCACCCCAATACTAGCCCGAGTGCCCGGTCAAATGAAAAATAGCATGGAACGATAGAAATAGACTGGGCATGCATGTGTGGGAGGTCGACAAGTGACGATAGAAAGAAAAGTAAAATGGCCAAAAGATGGGGGTTAATTAATACTTTCTTCACTCAAAAACCATATGAATAGTAGTATGAGACTGAAACTAAATAATGTCTAAATTTCTTGATTTTGTGACTACACACACTAGTCTAGTGCACTCTTGTCTCAATGGCTTCGTGGATATGATCAATCAATCTACAATCAACAATGTCATGGGTATGGGCATGAAAAATCTTACAATACATGGACACATTATTCTGAATCACATGCTTCAAAAGAGGACAGATTCTGAACATCATAGTCCATGTGACAGACTTCATAATCTAGTAACAACGCGTGAATGGACTTGTGTGGACAACTATCCTTAGTATGTCCCTCAACTTCACAATCATTGCACCATATACCATTGTGTGTCTTGTGTGTTGAGTTGGCATAAAGCTTCTCCAATTGCTTCGCCATGGCTGCAATCTATGCCTCCAAGAACAAGCTCACTCCAATATCAACATTTCCAACCACCTCGGCGTCCGAATGGCTTCCAAGGCCTCACGTGGATATACATATGTCTTATGAGAGAGTGCTCTTTGGAATAGAGTCAGTAATCCTCTAACGAACCACTATGCATGTTGAATTTGATGAATGTCATAAGACAATTTGGACAACAAGGTCTTAAAATGTGCGTCATACTCCCTCATGCTTTCAAATAAACCCTACTTGATATCCTTGAGTGCGTTGATGCTTTGTTGTTCAAACTCCGGAATGTGAAACTTAGCCAAAAACGCAGTGTACAAAGCATTATAATCCACCATAATCTAATGTGGGTCATACTTCTTATACCAATTATGCGTGCGCCCTTAAAGCGTAGTGGAAAATTGACTCACCTTCCTATCTAAAGTTATAATTCCCTTAGCGTGTCATAGTAATTCACACTTATGCACATGCTCGCCACATCTTCAATCCCTCTATGATCCGCGAGAGGAGAGACATCTCATAGTAAACTTGAGGTGTTTAGTGTGGTTGAAGAGGTTATTCTTGAGATTGATGTGGTGGTTATTTTGGTCCCTATCCATTAGATCCTCGAACTCCGAACCTCCTCCTCCAAATGCGGTGGCTGACCCGATCCTCCCCGCCCCCACCGCAGGTTGAGGTCCAGTCGATGAACTCCCTTGTGTCCTAGTTGTAGTGCTAAAATGGACACCCACCTGTCTACAAAGTTACAACACCCATAGAAGTTCTTCCAATGGTCTCGCGCACCAATACCCTATCCCGATGATGCTCCCAAAAAACAATCCTACAATAGAACTCTCAAACACTAACATTTGTTGTGTTTCCATGGGTACACTACTAAATTGATTCCCTTTGAATTCAACGCAAAATGATATCTACTGTCTCTACTTTCTTACCTGCACTAGCTTGCTTCTCAATAACTACCTCTGGATATGGAACACCATGCGCAAGGGCTAGGTGGCTAGGTGGGTTCAGATGTGCACCCACGGTCCTCATTCTTTCCTCTAATGCACTCTCATTCAAATCCGAAGGGGTTCTCTCTTGCACTTTCCCAACATCGGGAGGACAAAATGTTATGGCTCCTTGTCTTCCATGAGAGCTTCAAAACCTTCGCGATCCATCATTCCCCTCAACCTAAGTGACTCCTCAATGTCCTGCACACGTGTCATGTCCCTCTCTCGCACTTCATTAAACCTTGAGCCATCTTTCCTCTCTCTTTCTTTCTCATCACCAAGTCCTCCTTCTTTCTCCACGCCTACTCCTTCTACTCGCATGTGGTGGGGATTTAGCTATCCGTATGGAGGCTTTCTAAATCCAGTTCTATAGTAAAAATCTTGATTGATAAAGGTATAGTGCAGAAGTAAGATCCTTTGGGCTCGTGCAAGAATGAAACTCAGCCTCCTCTGGACACAAATACATAGAAATATCTTACTCTAATGTATAATTGTGCAACACTCTAGCCCACCAACAATATAAAGCTCTTGTCCACTCTACATCTCGCATCAAGAAGAGTCTAGTAATCTTCCAGTGTCCAAATCCTTGGCCTAGGTCCCCACAGACTTTACTAATGCATAGGAAGCCAACCACTTGTAAAATTCTACTAGAAAAAGATGAATAATGCCTCATATAGCTCATGATAATGATTGTCTTCCACCCAACGACGTGCATTGAACTCGAGTGCACAGGTGTTATATCTCTATGGAAACTTATCTTGTCCATCTTCTACCCAACTTTTAATGCTCTCCAAAGTCAATCGATACGTCATTTGCAAGCAACATCCTAGCAAAAAATTTGAAAAGAGGTCTCGGTGACGGAACCAAATGTAGTCTTTATTTCCCACACAAGTGTTATGCACGTTGGCACTTCATTTAGCGAATAGAATGCTCACCCAAAGCGTGCACACCTACGAGATCTCTCTTTTGTATTTTTCGGTCAAGATGTTGGCATGCATAATCATAGTGATATCTAACCAAGTACTCATTCAATCATACTAAATCATTGCATACATTCACTTGGAAACACATGTAATAAGGAAACATAATAGATCAGACAATTACCAATATCAATTGCACCATGAAATCTCCATATTCAAACATATCAATGATCATAATCCATCCACCATATTCCATTATACCAAAAGTATTACATCACAAAAGTTGAATACATAACAAGTCTTATACCAAAGCACTTGGACCATGCACGCGTGTATCAACCCTAAGCTCCAACAACATACTATGCTCCAAGATTGGACTACAGACTCCACGGTCCCAAAATAATGGTTTACATCAGATATATATAGGAGTGGGGACTTTCCTTCACCGCCCATGCACTCTCCTAATAATAGGTGTGCCAAAAATAGACTACATGCATGCTTTATAAAACAACTAATAATAGACTATCTTATAAATAAGACTTGCTTTAATCTTATTAATAGCCTCTATGCATGTGCTCGATCTACATGCTCATTCTTCAAAAATAGCCCTTGCTTATCTGCCAAGTTATCATTCTTTTATCATTTACTTGGTCCGCATTCCATCTTTGCTTTTCTATTTTTAGCCCATAATTTGCAAAATCGGCTAAGTCTTGGGTTATGTCTACACAGGCACAAACCTACTACGTGCTACCTCAACTTATCCTCGCATGCACACAAGTGCCTTCCTTGCACGCCACATTCCTTCACACGCTCTCAATACTTAGTCATTTTTACGTCCAACACCGCATTGCAAATGGCCCAACAAAAAGATAACCTAGAGAAAACATTGTGCAATCTGAGGTTGTATGTCGAGACAAAACTATCCCCAGGTTGGGCATAGACATGATAGGCGACCAAGTCATGAGAGAAGCAATGCAAATAACACTTCTTGTTGACAAGTTGATGGACAAATGAAACAACAATGAAGTGGTTAATAAGATTACAAAGACAAGTAATCAACACCAAGAAGGAGGTAAAAGAGGCCATAATGATACTCAAGGAGTATGTCATAATGTTCAAGCAGGCGAAGCTCAAAGTAAACAACTAACATTTGAACTCTTGGATTGGAACACACAAATACATGCTAGCATAAGAGAAAATAAGAATGATATTGAGGTGGGGACAAAACTACACCAACAAATGTTGTTAGAGGTAGAAGATCAAAAATTGAAACCGTTTTGCAATCATCACTACAAGCCAAGGATAATGTCGAAACGATTGTAGGAATGGGAACAAAATGCAACAAGGAACACTTTCGCGGGCCCAAGCACGGCGAATGAGAGACTAACTTGGAGACACTCATTTAAGATATCCGGACCACTATTATGGTTCTCACAACCAAGCTTCCCAACAAGCCAAGGACGACCAACTATATGAAGTTATGAAGGTACTCACACAATTACAAATGTACTACGAAAGAATAAATGAATCCTTCGCAGATTGGAATACATACAAGGCATACCTAGAGGTCATTCTTCCAATTGTGCAGATAATGAAGAACACACCAAGGTTCATTCTGCCACATATACTTCTTTGAAGAGCCAAGGCTGCACTCATAATTCCACCAAAGATTCACCCCATGTAGTCAAACTCAAAATACGGAGCGGTCGAAGTAGATTGAGCAATACCAAAAACAAGGGGCATCACAATTTTGCGGAAGGTAATTAGGTAAATATATTAAGTGTGCAAATTTTGGTATATATGTAAGCAAGCCCGCATAGTCTGAAAACCCGTAAGGGCAGATTATGAGGGAGTTCCCATAGATTGAAAACCGAAAGGGTGATCTATTGGGAAGTCTACTTAATTGAAAACCCGAAAGGGTGGTTAAGTAGTGCGTAGAGGATGAAAATTGGTAAACAACATCCTTGGTGTCGATTTGTGAACAAAGTAAGTTACAAATCAATGGAATCACCATTTGGCACTATATAGAAGCAAATGCATAGAGAAGTCCCCCATAGTTTGAATCAATTTTTTCTCGGGACGAGACAACTATTAAGTCTAGGAAAATGTTGGATAGTAAAAAGTGATAGTAAGCCGACATGGATATAGTTCATAATTCCACAATCATTTTGTATGTATATAGTAGTATAAGACAAAAGATAGAATGTATATCTTCTCTGCGCATAGGTAGAGAATATGAAAAGCCTTTGAATATATACGAGAAGGAGATGAAAGGTGGTAATTCAATAGTCATTGCATTTTGTATAAAGCTATGTAATCTAAGTTGAAAGAGGTTGATCTTGGATCCTAATAGAAAGTACTTCAGTATTGTTCCTTTTCCCATCTATGTTCTAACATAGATCTATTTAATTTTATTTTACATTATGGGATTCTTGTGATATGGTTCTCTTTTCTTAAATCTTGGTATATATTCTATTGCGCAAATGAAACATCTCGGTATATTACATGCTCTAATCTAGACTACAACATGTTGCAAGTTTGGATGTCGTAATACAAGAACCTCTACTAACAAACACATTGGGGCATAGTTCAAAGATGACCAATTAGGTGTAATCGTTCGTGGATTTTTCAATTTACATATTACGTTTTCATATGTTGATTTTACATCACTATTGAGTATTGATATGTGTCTTTGTCATGTGGTTGTAGGTTTCACATTAGATTGGTGCATGGGCACGTTCATTAGTTACACACCATCTTATGATCAGGATGTGAAGTTTGAATTTACTTGTTCTTTTCTTTTAATCAAATATTTGTCTATACTAGATTAAAATAGGGACAGATTGTAGTACCCAAAATATGGCCCTATGTAGTTTGACATTTATTCCCACATTGTTCCATTTATTTACTTATCAACCAATTTAAAACATCATGCTTTAGCATATACCCCAATTCCACTAGGTCATAGTTATTCTCCAACTTAGCACTTCGGACATCATTGTACACTTTAGATAATTCATAATAAACCATAACCTATTTCAAAATTGATCCCACTCTATCGTAGACATGTTCATGGGCCCAAGAGGCATTTGGTCGAGGAACCTACCCCACTCACTACAAGTTTGTCCCTTGTACTTGTAACCGTCATCTTTTCAAAAGTACAATTTAACTTGGTTAGTCTAAATGGTAGTTTTGGGTTGGTTGAGTGGGAAATCATTCAAATGGTCACCTATATAAATACATCCACCCTAAGCTATTAGGGGCATGTAAGGATCTTATATCAAAGGCACACTCATTTAAGAACTCATTCCTTATAGCACCATTATAACAAAGCTACTCAAATTCTCGCATATATCTCTAATGATGCCCTATATCAAAAATACCACGAGCGACAATTAAGTTAAGGGTCTATTGTCAAGTGTGAGGGACTAATCGGATGATCCATCTTGTTTACATTCATTATAACTCTTCATATTATCATAGGATTGGGAGAACTATGTGTGGCTTGATCCCTTCTCAAAGTATTGGTACATAGTTCAGCACTCATCACATCACTTTGGGGTGTGGTGAGATCGATCTAGTGTAAATCATGATTAATCCCGATTTAGGTATACAACCAAGGAGGGGCAATATCCATTCCCAACACTATCAAACTAAACTAGACACTTATCCCGAATCTCAAAAACATGTGAAGCAAATCTCGAACTAGAGTTTTGGTTAGAGCATCAAGAGGACATATTTGTAGCATGTTAGACATGTTCGGCCATGAACCTATCCTCGATTGGTTACTTGTCCTATGCACACTTTCAAGTCCCCATATTTTACAAGCATCTTAACAACTATTTGCCCAACTTATGCACCCAATTTTGCGACTCACACATTCAAAGCTCGATGCACGAAATATCTTTCTAACCCTCGGGATATTTTCATTGGCATGTTCATTAACATGATCTCTTTACATAATTTAGGACTATTATGAGTGTATTTCTTATGTTCATGATTATATTTACACAAGTAATGTCTAATTGGGAACATTGCATTACAAAATATAAAACCCTCAAACCCACTTTAACCTCAAAGAGGGGATGATAACATGGAGATAAATAAATAAGATATACATATTTTGTTTCAAAAAATGACTTCCATAGCTTAAAAGGAGATTTTTGTTTGCTTCCCTTATTAGAAAATGGTGGTGCTTCCCATGTTAATGCCACCACCTATGAAAACCATGTGGAGGTTGAATGTGTTTGGACTTTATACATTCTCCTCCTCTTTCCAAATCCGCTTAATTTGAAGGGCGTGGTATTTGGGTGATTTGGTGGGTTGACAAGAACACACCAACTTAGGTTGAGCATGTCCTTTCTCAAGTTTTTTTACATATGTTCATATTCATAATGTACCAAGCGAACAATAGAAAGGAAACAAGTAAATTGAATGTCTACAATTAGTTTCAAAATATTTGAATTCAATTGTGGAGAAAATTTTATTTTTGACCCTCTACAATTATTGATTAAAATATCTCGAACCAAGGAGGTTCAACAAAGGAGTAAGGATGGTGTTAGTGGTAGCATGTTGGGAGGTTTTCAACAAAGGGGTGAGGACGGTGCTAGTGGTAGCATGTTGGGAGGTTCAACAAAGGGGTAAGGATGGTGCTAGTGGTAGCATGTTGGCTTCTCAATACCATGAATGTCTATTTCATTCATACATTCCAAAAAGAGCACATAATGGAGTCCTACAATCCTACAACCATAATTTAAGCCCTACAAAATAATCTAGTTGTGATTATCCCTAATAAGATGAGTCATTTATTTGGTGTAATGGGTTCTTAGCAATTTATGATTTAAAACGACAAAAATTGTTCTCCATCTTCTTATTGTTTTCCCTTTGATATAGGGAGTATAAATAATGTCTTTGATTTTGTGTTGTTTATTTGATATATGCCTATAATATTTGTTGTGCCTCATTCTTAGATAGATCACGAGAGTGAATATCAAGGTTATTATTAGATCCTCCTCTTTCTAGAGAATCAACGTTAATAGTTAAGATGGCATCGGAAAAGATGTCGGTAGTAGAATAAGGCCAAACATTGGGAACCCTATTTATAGGAGTAGAAGAGGGATGATGAAAGGGGTTCCTATTGTAACCCCAAGTATGCGTATATCGGCCTACGGGCTTGAAGTGAATATCATAAAAGGTGGAAACAATGACATGATGAGGTAGAATTGGAAGATAGATACAACACCAAAAACAAAGAGGAAGATAAATATCAAGTCATGAGTTGGGTTCACCAAAATGTTTACACCCTTACTAGATTGTGTTAAATCTAACAATTAGTGAATTGAATACACTAAAGGGAAATACAAAAAATTATTCTAATTACTTAACTATCTCTTTTTTAATTTCTTTTGTCTCTAACGATGGGTGCTTTGTACTCTCATTTTAAATGAAAAATTTTTAACCCTTTAAAATAAATTGTGTTTCCATCCATTGCTAAATTTTAAAAGGAGGTTAGTGTTGAGTGAGCATGGGGAAATGTAGTAAGAAAGGAATTTCCCAATTTACAATAACGTTTTGAATGCAAAAACTCGTTTATTTTTAAGGTGAAATTTAACATTGAGCAACATAATGTCAAAATCCAACGATGTTTCCGCCCAAACTACTTACCTCGTAATGTGAAGGAATATTGGACCCTAAAATTATCTTTTATTCCGAAGATATCGCTACTTGTCCCTTCCTAAACTAACCACTTCAATGGAATCCTCCCAAAAGTCACCTTTCCCGATGTCTTTTCACAAAAGAATAAAATGAAAAAATATTAACTTCCCAAAGTACTTTTACCACGTTCAAGAAGCTTCTTCTATGCTATTTCCACATAGGTGGAACCACCGGTAAATTCTTCCACGGTCCAGACTGCAAAGTGAAATTAATTACCCTATTCTAACTTTAAAAGTAATATTCTATTTTTGTAACAGTTAGTAAAGCAAATACTAATATTCTTACATTTGGTAAGGTACATATTTTTTGGTTCATTATACAATAAAATGGATAAATTTTATTAAAGTCCGGGTCTGATAAATTACTTAGCGGGGTCCATTTGCATGTGCTAAAAGTAGTTGTGGACCTTCTGACTGGAATGAATTATTTGGCGGGCATGTGCTCTTTATATCCTGAATCAATGCCACATTTTAATGTTGGATGCCCATTTTAATTCAATTTTTGTTACATGTTATTGTCAAACTCTAATGGGTGTGGTGGGGGCTCTGTTGGACTAGTCTTTTCTTTGTGGAAAAACTCAGGCTTAAAAAGAGCACAAAAGCCACCGACTGTTTGGAGGGCATGTGACACTGCTCTTAAAAATGAAAAAGGATTAGGTATATGTTTATATAATTGACATTTTTGTCTACCTAGATGTTGTTGAGCCGTCTTAAAAGACTAGGGTTTGTCAATGTCCGTATCATAACCAGTTAGGTAGGGCAAACTTTTTTTGTCAAGTTCACAAAAAGTGAGATAATGAAATACCTACCCATTTTAGTTGTGACTCAATAAAATGTCTAACAAAATATCAAAATCAACAAGGTACTGAAACAACTACAGCGAGATGAGAGAGATATCGACAGAAAAATAATTTTAACAAACTTGGATAAAAGAAGAGGAAACAAGAAACTACTAGACTCTTTCGTTTGATAGCGCCATGAGGGTGCTTCTTCCTACAAGTTGGTGGATCATTAGGATCCCTTACTTTTGACCGGTGAGTACTCTCTATTAAACTTAAATTTCCTAATTTCAACCAGTGAATATTCTCTATAAACTCAAACATCATAATAAACATGAACTCAAGTTTGAGCTGTGAAATCCAACCTCATCCAATGACCATGATTACTCAATGAACATTCAAACTTGAATTTGACTGTGGCCTGTTAGACCTAAAATACTGAGTTAATTTAAGGGTTAGTCATTTTCATTGACCCCCTGTTATATCATTGTTGTTAGGGTGGATGGCATCTGTAATATCCCTCCCAACATTATTCTCATTGACCCCCGCTGTTATATTATGGTTGGTGGGGTGGATATTATCTGCAATATGTCTCCCACCTTTCAAGTACGTAAAGGAAAGTGAAAGCTCAACTTTCTCATTACTAATTGATTCGAGCATGAAACGGAATAAGACAGGATTGCTTCAATCTTTGATCGAATAATGTGTCTTTTCCTTTGTCCCATTCAATCATTTTATTAAAATCCAAGTTAAAACAATGATCTGTCTGTCATCGGTGGCTTATTGCCCGATACACAATCCAACAGATACATGGAACCTTATCTCACCACATAATTCATTTGTTTGTTTTGAAATTGACAAACACCACTTCTGCCTGTAAACATAGATTAATAAGATGTTACTGTTCACTTGGCCTCCTGGAGTATCTTTGTAAAGGTTAGTCTCAATAAACTTTTAAAAAATGTGCGGGAGTACATTTAGCATAAAACTGAAAACCAGCAGCTTTCTATGAAAAAATCTAAAAATGGAGACCATTCCAAAAATTAAAATTAATGAGCCAAGAAGCCCCTTGCAAACTGGACAATGTTCTAAAATTGCAGCGCGTGTCATTTAAGATGAACAATCTCAATATAATCACTGTTTTTATATACATTTTTATGAAGTATCAACCATTCTGTTAGGCAACCTAATTGATTGTGTCCAAGTATACCTGAGTTGCCCTGACGGTGAAGAATTTGTGCTCTTGAAAGGGAGATTTTAAGTTCAAATTCTGCAGGGGTAAGGTATGTATGCGTTGTATTTGAAATACAATTAGGTCTTGGAAAACCAATAACAAGCCATCCGGCATCATAGACTATAAAACCAATTACTATTATTAATTAGAATTTATAAAACCAGTCATGCATGTTGCACTCGAGGGTTGAGTCATCTTTGATTGACAACCTGGTTGCATGTTCATCAATGTCTTAAAAGAAATCATTACCAGATGCATGTTACATCTTGGCATGCAGGCCTAATTGCTTACCTATGCTTCCCAAATAGAATTATCTTTTTGCATGTTCTTCATCAGATGCAAAACCAAGCCTGTTACTCCTTGGTGTTTTGGACAGACTTATTGATTTTGGTTTTGTAGATTTGAATCGTTTTTTTCATGTTGTTTGTACTAACGAATCTATGAATCACCCCATGCATGTTACATATGAGTGGTTATGCCTTGTAGATTTGAATTGTCTTTTTTATGTTGTTCGTAATAACAAATTTATGAATCGCCCTGTGCATGTTACATATGGGTGGTTAGGCCTTGCAGATTTGAATTGTCTTTTTCATGATATTCGTAATAACGAATCTATGAATCACCCAGTGCATGTTACATATGGGTGGTTAGGCCTAATTGATATAACCTGAGCTACCAAAGAGATTTTGTTCTCTTGAATGTTCTTCATTGTATATAGAAATCAAACAACAACCGACCATCTGCCCGATTGGTTTCCTGTGGTTCCCTGATATAATCTTTCTCCTCACATGTTATTCATTTGATATAGTGTATTGTGCTGGGTAGATAAAGCATGCATATGATTCAATATTTTTTCTACTTGTTCTTTTGATGCCATGTTATGTCTTGTATTTGGTAGATAGGATATGCATCTAATTTCATTAGAATTTCCCTGTACTGATTCAACTCAGTTTTCTCATCACATTTGATTTTCCCTTTTTTTTAAGGCTTAGCATGAATGTTTGGGAATAAAATGCAAAGTAGCAAAATTGGTTAAATATTTTATATAGGGTTAATCGAAATGTGAATATTTTTAATTTTTTGGACCGATTAGCTTATTGTTTTTGGGACAAAATTTACAATGGATTGAAACTAACTTCTGACATTATCTTAAAACAATGACCTTACAAATGTATTGTAACAAAACACTGTGAAAATAATTTAGTTACACTTCTTCCACGGATCTTTAGTTTCTGACCATGTTGTTATGTTGCTTTTACAGATCTATGATAACAAGCACTTTGAAATTAATTATGACTGTAGCCTTGAAATGGAAAAAATATACAAATTTTAAATTTTAGCTTGCATATACACAACAAACAGGAAATTATTCAGAGCTGTATCCACAATGTTTTCGTAGACAAGAACAGAGAGAAAAGTCAGCTCCCTGAATGAACGCTAGGCTGATAAGAATAAAATCAGTACATTGTATAGTTATGTCGGTCCAGATAAGGAGGAGCTGAAGAAAACAAATCCTCCGTTGACCACTCTGATACTATGAACAAAATTTGGTCTGAAAACCATTTACATATTATTTGATTATTGAATGACTGCACAAGTATGCTGATACTACTAAACACACTGTAAGCATAATGCTCATTACATCAAAAAATTTATATGTTATACTGAATTAGCCGCATATCGAAACATATCAAGCGTATGGACTTGACAATATATATGATATGAATTCATATACAATAAAACTTGTTAGATCAAGACCACTTAGCACCGTGGTTCCTCACCCAAGCTTGACACAGATTACAATCCATACCAAAATATGCAGAAACATCATCTGAACAAGACAGCATCATAAATTCTGAACGTGTGATGAAAACTCCTACATTGTGAATGGAGTTGTACAAATGTTGCAGACCATTCAACATTCCACTCTGCATCCATTTTTAAAGAGAGCGTAATTTGATGACCCAATGGCGAATGAGAAGCAAGGCCTGAGTTGAGCAATTAGAATTTTTATAAAACATGACAACAATAATTACGGGAAGACAAAACCAACATCAGGAAACTCATAAGGTTCTGAATCTCTGATGTGATGAATGCACGTGCTCTGATACCTCTTGTCTGGAAACCCAAATCCTCTCATACCACTATCAGGGCTTAACTTCCACAAATGCAATGCCAGGTGTGCTGAAAATGTTGGTCAATGAGAAAAAAACATAAAAAATGATATATGACAAGGACAAAACCCACATCCTGGATATACGAAAAATCGCTGATGCTTGGGAAGACTTGATTTCCACAAGGGCAATGCCAGGTGTGATTTATGAAGGTGCCAATAAATCAGTGAAGTAGCAATATCTGAATTGAATTGAATTGGTTACAGGGGAATCCAATTAGGATGGTGTTTGGTGTACCTGATCATTTTCAAATTTAAATTAATCTCTCCATCTCCTGCTGAAGATGTTGCGAGCCGACTTCCTGCAATTCTCTGAAGAATTTTCTTTGCACCAACAACCTCCATCTCTGCAAGCTTCTGCAGATGCTGGCATGCCCCGGCCATAGCAATCTTCTTCCTGCAGCTCTTGCTGGTGGAGAGTGCAAGCAGGGCCGAAAGGGGAAACTTTTGGCCACAGTTTGATTCCTCGGATCCAACAGCTGCACCAGCCGGAAACACTCTTGTCATCCTTGACAAATTCTCTTCTATTAGTCTCCACAACAAGCAAGGATGATAGCGCCTGTGCAGCCATTTCTTGAGAAGAACTGGGCTTGGATTCAAGCATTTTTACAAGGGGCGGGATGCAACCCGCCTCGCCCAATGCCTTCTTGGTCTCCTTATTGAAAGAGAGATTGCATATGGCAGATGCAGCCAACTGCTGGACCGTGGAGTGTCCATTTTTAGGACGGAAGCAAGCTGTTTAAGAAAACCAGATGATGAAATCAAGGTCTTGGCAGCAATAATGGAGGCAGAGAGGCTGTTGATTGCTCTGATAATGAGTTCCTGCAATCAGGGAAAATCCTGAGGGTTCAAAATATTTGCAAGTACAGGATACTTGACAGATCTTTGCCCTTAAAAGAATAAAAATAAAAATATGTATTATAGAACACAGTATTTGCCATTGTTTCTATTTTGGCAAATCTATGTATATTTATATTCAAAACTTGATGGATAGTATTTGAAACAAAAATTGTATCTTTTAGATTTCCACGGGTAAGGAATTGGTCCCATAGCAGATGCAGACAATTGGTCCAATGCAGCAGAACATTTTCAGCATCATGCAAGAGTTTTATGAAACTTTTTGCTCAAATTGAACAGTAAAAAAGTTCTAAAAACATAGTGTCATTTGGTAGAAATGTTTCCTATATTCTGTGAGCAGGTAATGCAAAAATCTATACACCCCTTTTCCAGCTTCCACTCAAAATCTCTGGCCAGAAAATTCTATGCTCCAATTTATAAGGGGATGATTCAGTTTTTCGTGTTTTATAGTTTCATGAGATGAACCACACAGTAAGAATATGAGCGGCAGCTACCTGCATACAACATTAAAATACTGTCTGCAACTTAGGTGTAGACAATTTCCCAAATTGGATTGAATAAAACATCCAAATTGCTGGACAAACGAGACTGGGTGCAAGTCTCCATGTGAATTTGAGGGAAGAGACAGCCCTTGGCCGTGGCAACTAAACAGAAGGTTACCCTAGCTGATTATTATTAGGGAACCTGGGATAATAATGTTAGAGCTGTAACTATGAGTGTCACAGATTGTTTGATGTGCACTTTGTTATTTTTCATGGATCAGCTAGGACTCAAACCTAGGACGTCCTATTATTTTTCATGCATCATCTAGGGCTCAAACCTAGGCCGTCCCACTAACACAAGTCGCTATACCACTGATCTATTGTGGCTTTGCAGTCCATAGAGTGGATTGTACTTCCAACATATTTTAGACAGAAGGTCAGAACTGTAGCTATGAGTATTACAGATTGTTTGATGTGTATTTTGCTATTTTTCTTCAATGCGTTACGACTTGAACCTAGGACGTCCTATCAGCATGTTGGGACTCTCTCCCATCAATCTACTGCACATTTCAGACGAAAACTTGCACACGATCTGAATGACGAATCTACAAAATAGCGAACCTATTACCATGTTAGGGTGTTCTACCATTGATCTTTGCAGTCCCAGGTATGGATTATTCTTCTAATACAATTTAGACGAAAACTTCCAGATAATTTACTAAATGGTAACCTAACAACAATAGCATAATGGGGAGAACAATGGATTGTTCTCTCAGCATTTTTCAGACAGAGACTTGCAAATTATTTTTATTAAATGGATAATCTAATTTGATAAATGGTCACTACCGCTTTGCGATCCAGACCATGGACTGTCCACCTCACAGAAAAACTTAAAAATAATTTCCTAAAATGCGATTCTAAGTTTTTGAAAAAATTGTTCGAAAACTAATGAAAACAATTAGCTAAAAAAATTAAAACCTTTACCTGCGATTTGGGCGTGGCGGGTTCCGACAGCAGCCCTAAAAGCGACTGAATTCCGCCCTCCCCAGCAATCATCTGCCGCATTTTCTCGTCATTAGAGGCCAACGCATAGAGACACTCGATCGCATTCTCCTGCGCAGGGATTGAATCCGAGGACGCCAGATTGAGCAATACAGCAATTGCCCCTTCCTCCGCCATAGCTTTGCGTATTTCCTCCACGCCGGCCACATTTCTCAGCGCACCCGCGGCGGGCGCTCGGGCGCCCGTCGCACCCGTCCGGCACACCTCAATCAGCGCCGGAACGCCACCGTATGCCGCAAGCGCCCAAGCATTTTCACCGTCCCGGGTGAACCCCTCGATAGCAACCGCCGCCTTCTCTTTACACGCCGACCCTCCGGTTTCGAGCATCCGGACCAAGGGACCAAGTGCGCCTTCGACGACCAACCCATGGCGGCACCCGTCGGTTTGCGCCAGAACCGCGACGGCCACAACCGCCAAGTCCTTCAACGCATTCGAGGAGCACTCCAGAACGTGAACCAGGCAAGCCATGTCGCCTTCCTGGGCCACCAAAAGGGCGTTTTTGGGATCCTCTGTGAGAAGCAAGACGAGAGACTCCAAGGCCTTGCGTTTGAAGTCTGTGTGCCCGATCTGCACCCGGGCGAACAGGTCCCGGGCGAACAGACACACTTCCTCCCGCCCGGCGCCAGGGCCGGGTCGAGCCAACACAATCGCATTGCTCTGTTTCAACACGCCCGTTTTAATCAACAAGTCGAGGTCGTGCACATGAAGTTTGATTTTCGTCGCCACCACGTCCAGGTCGCTCTGCATGAGGAGCTTCCCGTTGTAAGAACCGTCGGTGCAGCGCCGGGTCAGCTCCTGGTCTGCAACAGGGTGGCGTGCACGCCGGGTAGGAGGTCAGTGAGCAGCTCGTTCTCGGTCCAGTGAGGGGATTCCGACACGTCCGTTATGCAGACCTTGAGGGCATCCAACCGGGTCCGGATTATCTGCCAGCGCCCTATGAACACCTTGATTTGGGAACAAGTGATTAACAGGAGCGGTAGCAGCTGTTCGATAACCGCGAGGCATTGTTCCGGGTGGAGCTCGTCGACCCGGGCGCCTCCCGGTGACCCGTCGGGCATTTGTTCCATCGGTTTCCTTCTACTGTGCTGTGGGAAAACATTGAGATGAGCCGCGAGGGGGCATGTAATTACGCGGTTGATATCAATATCAATATGGGTATTGGGCGATCATTGAAAGAGTGTGTCAGTCAAGGCTTGTGAGTAAAGAAAGGCTCCAAGGGAGGATTCAAGAGAAGTTCATGACTGACTGGACTGACTGGTATCCTGTGAAAGACTTTGATTGCAATGCGGTGGAAACTGTGATTGCATTTGTGTGGGAATCATGGGGTCTTTTGTTTTTGCTGCTGCAGACCTGGTGGTGGTACAGATATATATAGTTATATAGTTATGTAGTTATATTACTTGGATTAGGGGGTGACGACATGATATTAGAAAACTTAATTTAAAATGTGCAGAGGCAATTGCAGCGCGTAAGGATGATTTGATGCCGCAGATGACTCGCCCACCATGCGGTGGTTGTTCTACGGGTAGGTGTCGTGTGAAACTGGCAATTTGTAATTTGTGGATTCAAAGCTCTCTTATTTAGCTTAAGAACTTAGTGCTCAAATACTCCGTTAATTGTAACCCATTTTTGGCATGGTACCATGTGTGATGTACCTTTATTTAAATGCGAAATTGAGCTGTACTAATCATGGATGTTTAGTCTAATGTGGACTCAGTGTACTTAGTGATAATGGATGTTTAGGCTCTTAATGTTTCTTTCAAGCCAACAATTTTATGGAGGGAGTTCGCCGCAATTTCTTCAAAGCTACACTTTTGTTGAAGAGGTCTATTATAAAATTCGAACACATCACTATATTAGCAAGTAATATGAGATAGTTCTAACTAGTAATCTTATATAAAATGTATGATGGAAACGTCGAAGGGGATCTTTTGAAGGAGTCAAATTGGAGGGAGAGAAACAACGGGAGAGGAAGAGGGGTGAAGAAGAGAGGTTTTGAGGGTAGAGAAGTGCGAGGGTGGGGAAAATGGAATGAGGAAACAAAGAGAAACTCAACTCTCCAACAATCTGGTATATGTGTTGAACTTTGTAGTTGTGATCTCGTCCGAACTTTTCACATGAGCTTAAAGGGTCCAAAATTAAAAATGGGGAATTCCAAAAGGTTGTAGGTTAAAAACCTAGCGACGATTCTTTCTTTTTATAGCACTCTGCAGCCCCCTTTTTAGTTGTAAGCTCTTGCAACTGCAGAAACAACTAATGTACAAAAAAATGTTAATAAATGAGGTCGCACATTAATTGGTTGTATGAGTGACAAGTAGAAAATATATGATGGTTGAGGTCAAAATGTCATGGTTTTTTATTGCACAACATTAATTTTTTTGAGATACATGAGGAGGACATCAATAGAAAGTCATAAATGAATGTGTGGGAAGTAAATAATTGATGATCCAACATGATAAAGAAAGGAAACAACATAAAAATAAGTTTAAATGGAAAGTTGAAACCCAGATGTTCATTCGCAACATGTAATAAAGAGATGATTGTTAAGATTTGTGGAAGATATGATGGTAAAGATTTGATAAAGAGTTCGCAGCCTCTGGCACGGCGTGTCTGGTGGTAGTAAGATAATGACTACCATAACATTGGGGTTACTGTATTTTATTTTCAACGTCAACGATTTTAAGTAGGCAATGCTTAATTTGTTAGAAAAGGCAAAGATGTGAATGGAATTCAAGAAATAAAATGGGGGAACTAAATACATGTATGTCCCACACTACGGCTTAAAATGTTCCTAGCCAAATATTGTTTGTTTTATGTGCTCCAGCGATATTGTCTCAAACTCGCTTGCATTATTCAAATGAGTGCAATTGGTGCTTTAAGGGACCAAAAAGAGGAAAATCCATTAGGACAAAGGTACAAAACCCAACAACATTGTTTGCTTCTTGTAGACCTTTTGCAAGCCCCCTTCTCAGTCATATGAGAGAAATGGTTTGTTGGTCATACTTTGTATTTTTCATTTTATTTTTCCGGCTTCAAGGTTGTCAATTGGACGACATTTAATTTGGTAGATAAAACCAATATATGAATGGAAATTTGGGCATTAAATGATGGATATTACATACTTACATGCCCCGTACCTATTCCATAGAACAAATTGTTTCAATGCAAAGAATGTGTGTTGTATGCATTCTACTTTATAGTGTGGCTCTCATTCACACTAATCACATGAGTGTAACTGCCAAGTAGATTTTATCTTCCAATCAAGCTTCGGTATCTTTTTATTTCATGGCATCAATGTTTTCAATTGGGTAATTTTTTAATTTGATAGATAAGACATATAAATGAATGGAATGTTGGAAATAAAAAGGTGTGAATTAAATACATACATGTCTCACACCCATTCCATGGATCATATTGTTCTTACCCAAATAATATTTGCCATTTGTGCTCTATTTAAGCATTTCAATGTCACAAAGAGGGGGAAATTGGGGAAACTCACAAAGGTTTAGATTTTGAAATGCAATTTGATATGTGATTTTTATAATCGGAAATTCGATTGTGTTCATGAGCCTCGAATGTAGCATGCATCGAATGCTTGTGTCTTTTTGATGTGAATGTGTAGCCTTTGTATCATCGAGTTGCAAGCTCAAGTAATTGTAGGAAAATAGGTTGTGTGTGAACAACCATCGATAATTGAGGCCTTCAAGTGATTAGATATATTAGCGAAAGGTAGATTTTATTTGTCAATCAAGCTTGTTGATTTTTTATTTCCCATCACTAAGGATTACAATTTGAAAGCATTTAATTTGATAGGTAAGACATATACATGAATGGAATGTTGGAAATTAAAAGGTGGGAATCAAATACTTGCATGTCCCGCACTAATAATAGATTGTTCCTACACAAATAATATTTGTTACATGTGTTTCACCTAGTCGTCTCAACTTCATCGCACTACACTACAAGATTAAATGGGCCAACAAGAAATTGTGAGAATTCAACCGGGGCCATGTCGATAACCCAACCACACTCGTGTTTGCTTCTTGTAGTACTTTGCAAGCACACTTTTTAGTTTTAAGCTCAAGTAATTACAAAATAGGGAGTGATGCAAGACACAATCATTGATAATTGAGCCCCTCAGGAAATGGACATATGAACAAAAGGAATATTTTTTTTGTCGATTGGGATTTTCTATTTTTTGTTTTACTTTTTTATGGTGTTAATTTTTTTGGTTGCATAACATTTAATTTGCTAGATAAAGCGAAGACATGGACTGAAAGTCGGAAATAAAAATGTGGGAATTAAAACCATGAATGTCATGCACCTATTCCACGATCAAACTCTTCGTAGCCAAAGGACTTCTTCTACATTTTCTCCACTTTGTATTGTCTCAATATCTCTCACATTAGTCACATGAGTGCAATTTTACACTTAAAATGGCAAAAAAAATCCAAAAAAGTAATATGTTTATAGAGATAGTTATCGAGTGTAAGGAGAGGTACAAAACATTTTCATAAGTGAAAATTTATTTGCATTTTCAACCCTTGCATTTATTGGGTAGCTAGAATACAGATAAATGTAAGGGGAATTCAAATGCACGTATCAAGGGACATGTCCGAGACAAGAAGATGAGGAGTGGATGTAGCATCCCAAGGTGTCGATTCCATGCACAATCTCCCTCATCAACAATTGTGATGGCGTCGTCATTCAACAATCACCAACAAAAAAGGGACATGTGTGGGTCGTTGAGGATTTTGATTAGACAATTGAAATTAACCACCTATATAGCCCATACCTATTCCACGACGGAGATTATTCCTCCCTAAGAAATATATGGTACATGTGCTCATCGTTATAGTAGTGATCTCTACTATATTTTAGCGAAAGATGCTCATCATTGTAATGTAATTACTTGTATAAATATGATTATCAACAGTAATATAACACCAATGAACAAAATATTTCGGATAAATGATCTCAATGTGCAAGAGGAATAGCTTAGCCACTTCGAGGGGGCAACCTCCAAACCAGGACAATAAGACTCAAATGTTGAATATCATGATCAACTAGATCTTACCTCGGGTGGGATGTTAAAACAATATCGAAGACCAATCCGTACCTACTAACCCCTATATATACTATTCTTATGCTATGGCCAACACCAAGGCCGACCCACTAATGAAAATATAACATATATGAAAGAGATACATAATGATAAGAAGTTATGATAGCCACAAGTCGGTTATATACATCCAATATAAGATATATGATTAAGGGCATAGCATGCCCCTCCCTTGAAGCAACATTGTCCCTAATGTTGAGAAGATCTGATCTTCTTTGCAGAAATTTGCATCCTCCCATTTGCATCTTCATTTTCTAGATTTTTCCACTTGATCAAATACGCAGTGATGACCATTGTCCTCAATCGCTTAGTGCATGTCTAAAGGATGTATTCTAGTTCCAGGATGATTCTCGGAGAATCCTTGAAAATATCGCCTCTTCATCAAGCTCGGGTAACATTATGCAGGTTGATACTGTCATCCAATTACCTTCTTTAGGCAAGATACATGGAAGAAATGGATGAATTCGAGTAGCGGAGGAAGTTCCTGCTTGTATGCTACATTTCCAATCTTCTATAACACTTGATAAGGACCATGATACTTAGGTGAAATCTTGTTATCCTTTTTCTGTTGTTTTAAGGACATTTGCTTATATGGTTATAAACACACAAAAACCCAATCACCAATTTCAAAATGTCTTTCACTGCGATGTTGGTCTGCCTGCTGCTTCATGTGGTTTTGTGACATGACCAAATTCTCCCTAAGACTAGAAAGCACCTCTTGTTGGTGTTGAATATGTTCTTCAACTGCTCAAACCTTTGGCTGGACTCTCAAAGATGAAGTGATAGATGGTGGATGGTACCCATATAATGCCAAGAAAGGAGACATTTTAGATGAAGTATGAAAGGAGGTGTTATACCACCATTCTACGAAGCGTAACCATTGGACCCATCTTGTTTGCTTATCTGATGTAAAACAACAAAGATATCCCTCCAAGCACTTGTTTACCACCTTTGTTTGCCCATCACACTGGGGATGATAAGAGGAACTACGAGCTAGTTGTTTGCCCAAGCATGAGAACAAGTCAGTCCAAAAATTACTAGTAAAGATAGGGTCTCGATCACTTACTATAATCTTTGGTGTCCCATGTAGCTTCTAAATTATATCGCCGAAGGCCGTTGCTACTGTACTTGCAACAAATAGATATGATAAAGCACAAAAATGGGCATATTTGGCGAGTCTGTCCACCACCACCATGATTACATTTTTACCTTCTGATTTAGGCAATCCTGTGATGAAGTCCATGGACACCTCTTCCCACCTCTGGCTAGAATAGATATAGGTTGTAAAATACCCGGGATTTAATCGTTTCTCCCTTATTTTGGTGACAAACCATGCATTCTGACACAAACTTTTGGACATCTCCTTTTATCCCTTCCTAGAAAAAATCATGCTTGATTCGATGATAAGTCTTTAAGAAGCCAAAATGCCCCCTACTAGAGAATCATGGAGCTTAGATAGAACCCTATTTTTAAGGATTGAATTCTTACATAGATATAATCTATCTTTATACCATAAAACATCTCCTTTCCATACAATTTTTCTAACATGTTTGGATCTTGTTGGAGATTCTGAATGAGATTTTGTGTACTTGGGTCATTTTTCCATTTAGAGCTTGCATCCTCTATCCAATCCTCCTGTAATATAGATATGTCACATAACAATGCCTAGGTAGATTCATCCTTCCGAGATAAAGCATCAACAACTACATTCTCTTTCCCTTTCTTGTATATTATCTCAAAATCATACCCCAACATTTTTTAGACCCATTTATGTTGTTCTTCTGATGATAAACGTTGCTCTAAGAAGTATTTTAGACTATCATGATCTGTCTTTACTTTGAAATTTCATCCCATTAGATATGGTCTCCATTGCTTCATTGCATGAAGTATTGCTAACATTTCTTTCTCATAAACTAGTTTAGAGATATTCTTACCTTTGAATTGGTGGCTCTCGAAGGCAATGGGTCGCCCTTCTTGCATGAGTACTACCCCCATACCATACCCTGAAGCATCACATTCAACAATGAATGTTTTTGAAAAATCTGGGGTGGCTAGAACTGGAGTGGTGCACATGGCCTCCTTCAACTTCTCAAAGGTCATAGTAGCTTAGCTTGCTCGTTCCAATGGAAAGAGTGCTTCTTCAATAAAGTTGTGAGTGGTGTTGTGATGCTACCATAATTCCTTACAAATCTACGATAATAACCTGTAAGCCCCAAAAATCCTCGAGAGATTTTTTAGGGTTTTGGGAACCTTCCATTCAAACATGGCTTTTATCTTGTTAGGATCCACTTTAACACCTTCATAAGAGACAATATGACCCAGATATTCAACCTCCTTTACGCCAAAAGAACACCAAGAAGGTTTTGCATACGAGTTGATGTTGTTTAAGAGTTTCCAACACCTTATTTGCATGATGCGGTGTTCCTCCCATGTTTTGCTATAGATTAATATATCATCAAAGAACACTAAAACAAACTTTCAAGAAATGGCTTAAAGATGGAATTCATCAAGCTTTGAAATATAGAGGGTGCATTTGTTAGTCCAAAAGGCATTACCAAGAACTCATAGTGTCCTTCATGTGTCTTGAAGGTTGTTTTATGAATATCTTCATCCCTTATTCTAATATGATGATATCCAGAACGGAGATCAAGTTTTGTAAAGTAAACAACACCATGTAACTCATCTAGCAAATCATCAATTACAGGAATAGGAAACTTATCTTTAACTATGTACTTATTGAGTTCCCTATAATCTGGACACATGTGCCAATTGTCATCTTTTTTCCATACCATCACTACAGGAAAAGAGTAAGCACTTTGACTATGACGAATAAGTCCTGCTTCTAACATCTCTTGAACTATCTTCTCAATCTCACTCTTTTGCATATAGGGGTACCTATAAGGTCTGATGTTGGGTGGTTGACTCCCTGGTACTAGCTGGATGGCATGGTCATGGTCTCTTTTCGAAGGTAGGCCCTTGGGCATTTCTCCAAACACCACTGAGTGCTCATCTATAACTACTTGCATATCTGCAGGTATAAATGTATTGGAATGATGTGCTTCTAATGAAAATAGTTGTGCCACAAACCCTTCTGCACCCTTTCGAAGAAATTTTTTCATCTGATGAGAACTTACCATCTGTGGGGACTTTGCTCTTAGTCCTTTTAGTTTAAAAGTCCTCCTTTTGACTAAAATTGCATGAACAACTCTTGGAAATTCATTTCAATGCTTCCCAAGGTGGTAAGCCACTGAACTCCTAACACAATGTCTCTGCTCCTCCCATGGAAAATGGCATACATATTGCTAGTTAGCAAGTAATCTCCCATGGCAAGATTAATGTTATGGCATTTTCCTAAACAACTAACAGTTTTCCCATCAACGAATCATGACTTGACATTTTGGAGCTGATAAACAAAGTAGTTCAAGCGTCACGCAACTTATGATTGATGAAATTGTGAGTACTTCCCAAATCAATCAACACTATTACCCTCTGTTTTTTTAAGAATCCAACTACTTTGAGAGTTTGGGGAGTACTAATACCGGAAATCGACATGGCACGATATTGTTGGTTGGGGATATCCTAATTCCTCCTCTGGCTCTACCTCTTCATCTTCTTCATTTTCTTCTTCTTCAGTAGGTCCCTCAATGTAGAACAACTTATTTTCAGCACACTTATGTCCTAGTCCAAATTTGTTGTCACAATTAAAACATAACCCTTTGGCTCTCTTTTCTTCAATTTGTTGAGGTGTCAGTCTTACTGGCCGAGGGAATGATGGTGGAAGGGTGCTACGATCTCTGATATTACTAATAGTTTGTTTCCTATTGGAAAGAAATTTTTCCTCTGCCCTACGTGCCATGATCATAGAGTCTAAAACCTTATGAGGATTAAACATACACACCTCAGTCTCAATTTTTTCTTTAAGACCCCCAAGAAATAAGTCATTCAAATTATCTTTAGGAATATTTTCCACCCGTAAGGAAAGGTTTTGGAATTGATGGATGTAATCTTTGATTGTTCTTGTTTGTCTGAGCTTTGCTTATTTGAGGAAATAATTATCGACACACTAGAACTATAGTGCAATTGCAACTCTTCGGTGAATCTCCATGTAACATTGAGGCCACTCTTTTCCTTTGAGCACATAACCATCGATACTAAATGAATTGGTCAAGTTTAAGATACACCAATGCCATGGTAACATTTTGTCCCGATGGAATTTGATGAAGATCAAATAAATTCTCCATCTGATTAATCCAATTGAGTGGATCCTTTCCATCAAACTTACGCATTTCCACTTTTGGAATCATGTTACGGGCTTACAAAGTGTTTGTATTTGGATTGGTCATGTTTGCAGATCCACCTTGGCTAGTTTGTCTATTACTTTGACCTAAAGATCCACCCTGGTTAATATGAGTATGATTGAGTTGTGGCTGATTAGGAAGGATATGATGACCCATGATATTGTAACTAAATTGGTGAATGAAATCCTCCAATTTTTGTCCAATCTTTTCTACATCTTCTTTGTTGGCCACTCTACCCTCGAGGTTTCGCAACTCTAACTCAAGATAGCTGACCTTATGGTCAGTTGAAGTAAACCCTAACCCTGAGGACTCTGTAGATACCCCTTATGACTCTAACTCCTCAACTATTATCTCATCCTTATCAGGTGTTTTACCTGGAGTGATGGGATTCTTTTTGCCTCTTGTCGAAGGCCCAACCATGATGCCCCAAAATGGTAAGATTTAAGGATCAAGGTCAAAATTTAGGGTTTGGGATTTCAATAGGAATTCGGAAAATTTTTATAAAACTCAAAGAATGAACTCAAACTAATTTTTAATATTATTTCTGGAAATGTAAATAACTTTGAAAAATTCCACAAATT
The DNA here is from genome assembly GCA_018340775.1 of Taxus wallichiana var. yunnanensis. Taxonomy (NCBI): domain Eukaryota; kingdom Viridiplantae; phylum Streptophyta; class Pinopsida; order Cupressales; family Taxaceae; genus Taxus; species Taxus wallichiana. The sequence goes on along the minus strand of CM031238.1, from coordinate 55,465,267 downwards.
GCACCCTAGGTAGCCGAATTATGAAAAAACATAAAACCGCTATAACTTTTGCAAAACAAGTCAAAAATTCTTAAAATTTGGAGGGAAGCTTACTTGACTGATTTTACCACACCACAGAAAAATTTGCAGAAAAATTCACTACCAATTTTGAGATATGGACGAACCTTCACAATTAGGGTTTGACGCAGTGTTGGCCAAGTTCAAGCTCTGATACCACTTGTAATGTAATTACTTGTATAAATCTGATTATTAGCAGCAATATAACACCAATGAACACAATATTTCAGATAAATGATCTCAATGTGCAAGAAGAATAGCTTAGCCACTTCGAGGGGGCAACCTCCAAACCAGACAATAAGACTCAAATGTTGAATATCATGATCAACTACTACCTACTAACCCCTATATATACTATTCATATGCTATGGCCAACACCAAGGCCAACCCACTAATGAAAATATAACATATATGAAAGAGATACATAATGATAAGAAGTTATGATAGCCACAAGTCGGCTATATACATCCAATATAAGATATATGATTAAGGGCGTATGCAATATGGTACATATGCTCATCGTTATAGTAGTGATCTTTGCTAGGTTTGTGCTCATGAATTTTTAGCACAAATCAATTACGAAGCCCAAAAAAATGCTTCATTTTTTCTCAAGGTCTTGGCCTCTTTGATTGAACCAGGGGATCATATCGGACTAAGTTACGGAGCCCTTCCAAAGGAGGGTAATATAACGTTCTTCCTTCACTTGTTTTCCGTGCTCCACTTTATCATAACGAACTCGCTTGCATTATTCACATGAGTGCAACTAGTTATATGAGTGAAAGGTAGAAAATATATGACATGATTGATGTCAAAAATTCAAATTTTTTAATTATAAAACATTAATGTTTTTGAGATACCTGACAAGGACATAAATGGAAAGTCAAACGAGTTAAAAAAATCTTCCAGCCACGAACATTTTTGGGAAGAATTTATATGTTTATACCTCTAAATTCCTTTAAGCCCAGAAGTTCATCTTCAAATTCTCTTAATACAACACCAATTTTCTTACATTGAAGAAAACACAATTTCCAATGGCATAGGTCAATTCTCATGGAAAGGAGCTTGTCGTTTGTCTCATCATGACATGGCTTCTCAACTTACACTTGCCATCTTCCAAGGCACTTGGCACCTTCATTTTCTACCATATACCATCTCTTTTGCCACGCTAATCCACTTCACATGGCCCTTAAATATATGCATACAATCATTCAACTCATTTTGTGTGGTTTCAACAAAGCCTGATTATCAATTCATTTCGCAGGTGAAATTACACAAGTATGGCCTTATTGAAAGGGTGAATGTTTGGTAAGTAGTGATTTATTTTATACTATGTCAGCATGAAAGTTAATTTTCATTTACTTAAATCAATGATGCATTCTATTTTTCTTATCTTTTCAACGCCGAATTCTATGTTAACAAGTATCAAATATATGATGTCATTCACGGAAGCAACACTAAGTTAACAAGTATCAAATGTCGGTGAAGGATAAGATGACACCGACGTTGGCGTGTGGGATCAAATCAACCGTATAAGGAAAATTCATGGAATTCTTGATAACAATGAGCATCGTGGACACAAGCAATGATCACTTTAATGTTTTTTGCTTTTATTTTAATGGACATGCGGTGATCGCTTTTATTGTTGAGATGGGACCTTTAATTCAATGTGGGATATGCTTAATATTTGTGAACTATTAATGTTACAAATACCCCATTAATATTATGCCATAAACCCTTGGACAACAATAAATACCTTTTAAAAATAATTACTATTAACTTAAAAATCTAGTAAAACTAAAAGAGCGAGAATCTTTGATAAACATTTATTTCCCGAGTATAGTTCTATGGAAAACATAACAAAAAAACATGCTTGACACTAAATCAAACTACAACACATGAATCTTACGAAATGATAATCTAGTAAAATGCGTTTCAAATTACAATAAAATGCATTTGATTGAAGCAAAAAAACTACATTCAAAACAAAAGCATAGGGTTGTTTTTGCACCAAATAAGGCCAAATCTCCATCCTAAAATGAGTTGATCCAATGGCTGCCCATGATCATGTTGCCCAATAAACACACAATGAGACGTTTCTCACCACATGCGTATGGAAAATATCTCATGAAAAGAGGGTTGACAAGCAGGCTTCTGACCTAGACACTTAACCATCGACCATTACATCACTCTTAGGCACTTGATTGAAAAGTTTTGAGATACCCAAGGCGAGGAAGCTTATTGTTTTTTTTATTTTAAGAAAGCTTTTGACACGGTGCCTGGAGACAAAATTTGGAACATGATGGAAGAACTTGGGATTCCATATGATTTTAGAGCAGCATCGCATATGCTTTATGAACAAGTTAGAGGTAAAATCAGAACCAGAGAGGGTATGTCAGAATGTTTTGGCAGTGACATTGGTGTCAAGCAAGGTTGTCTTCTCTCTCCCACCTTGTTTGGCTTATACATTGACAAGCTTGAAGAATGGTTAAGCAAAACCGAGGGAGGGGGCATATAGTTGGCAGGTTATGTGGTGAAGTTACTCTTATATGCCGACAATCTTATTCTAATTTCAAAAACAACTCAAGGATTGAGGGATCATTTGAAAGCCTTAGAATTTTTTTGCCAGGAAGTAGGGATGCAAGTGAACATTAACAAAACCAAAGTAATGATTTTTTCTTTAAAAAGGAAAGAGAAACAACTTAACTTTCTTTTTTAGGGGAGCTTGTTGGAAATTGTAACAGAATACAAATATCTTGGGATTGATTTGCACAACAAGCTTAGTTGGGAGACATGTAGAACAAAAGGATACGGGGGGTTGGAAAGCATCTTACCTACTTCAAAATAGGTGCATGACAACTAAACTTTGGGATTGGAAAACTAAGAAAACCCTTTTTGGATTGTTGGTTGCCTTGGTTGCAAAGTATGGGGAAGTAACATGTCAAATCATGGATGGAGACAATTAGAAAGAATCCAGAAACATCTAATCACAAGCACTCTTAAAGTCAAGTCAACAGTCCCTTATGAGATCTGTTGGCTGAAGCGGGTACTTTCCCGATGGAAGCATCAACAATAACTCGGTTGTTAAGTTATCTGAAAAAGGTTGAAAGCATGGATAATCATCGTTGGCCCAAAATAGTTGTGGAGGAAAAATTAGAGTATAGAAAGAAAACTTGGATGAAGCAAAACAACAAATGGATGAACAAATGGGGCATCAACTTTCAAGAGTGTCCTAACAACAATAGGGAAATAAAACACTATGTGATAGAAAAATTTAGGACTGCCATGTGGACAGGGCAGATTGGTCATAAGAAAACTTATTACATCAAAGAATTTAACCCCACTTGGGAACATGATGAAAAAGCTTATCTTGGGGTAGCTATCAAGGGTAAAACAAGGATTTTAGTGGCTCAAATGAGGACCGGATTGCATCACCTTCAATGTGAAACCGGTAGATGGACTATACCCAAGGAGGATTGGGAAAGGAGAACTTGTCTTTTACTGCAGCAAAGGGGTGGTCGAGACGGAATGACACTTCATCATGGAGTGTTCAACTTATGAGGATATTTGTATCCGATACGAAAACAACTTGAAGGTGGATAGATTAAATGAGTTATTCGAAGAAACAAGGCTTGAAAAGATTGTGGGTTTTGTGCTCAAGATTCACAGTAAAAGATTTGATATTGAAAAGAGTCTAAATTCATCTTAAAGTCTCAACTTTTGGTCCGATAGACTTTGTAGTCTCATGGACATCATTAAAATCTTTCATTTCATTTTCACAAACCTATCAATTTCCGTTGTGCGTGATCTACTTGCCGCCATGTAATTATATCTATCGTTTTTGTTAAAAGTGGAATGCAACATGGCAACGGCGTAAATTTTGATTCTATGAAACTGCAACATGTGACTCTTACGCTCTACATATTTTGTTTTTTTCCAGCGAGATTCTTTGTAAACTTGACCTCGCAGAGGTGCCGAAATATCCTAAGTAAAGAGACCCACCAAATTTGACACATTTCATAAACATTAGACGCTTTCACCACCACCACTAAAATACCATTATAAATAGAACACTTAAAATAATATGTTAAAAGAATAACTATTAAGCCGGGTCACCTAGTTGAGACAAGGGCCCACGAGATAAAGAAACCAAGATGAAACCTTAGATAGGTCGAGAAATCCTTGAATAATAATAAAAAACAAAACCAAAATATAATCCCATTCGGTCTACATTTGAAATGACAAGAAGTAAAAGGAACTTGTTACTATACTTCTCATTTAAAAAAATTGTTTGTTCGAATGAGTTGGCTTTTTACTTTTAGCATGGATTTAATGTGAGTATGTATTTACTCGAATTTGATCTTCAACCTTAGAAGTTAAAAATTAAACAATTATGTGACGGTCCCACTCTCTCCAAAACTATATATGGCTACCATTTGCGCATCAAAATACTAATGTGCAAGGGAAAACAATACTTTATGTATGTTGAAATAAAAAATTATATAAATTATTTTTCTATATCTAATATTATATAAAGAGTGATATAAGGTCTCAATTTTCATTTTTTTCTTCTCACGACTGTTTCATTTAAGATTGGAGGTACTTTTATTGCACAAAGTATTTGGAAAGTCTGGGAATCGCTTAAACCGTACCTCGGTTGGAAGGGGGATGGGTTGATTTGGTCTGTCTATTAATTCTCACTCTCTTTAATGGTTTTCTATCCTCAATTTTCATAATGTACCTTTTCTATTCGTTCCTTGGGCCAAAGGCATTGGATTTTCTGAAAAGGAATCAAAGTGGTGAGCAATTTATTTTGCAAACACTCTAGATCTTGGCTTTTCTACGACGCTCTTGCTACTAAATACAATCTACAATTAAAGGATGCATAACCTATCGGACAAATCATTGCTTGCATCCATGATGAATATGTGCACAAAGTTGACGTTGTCTTTGGTGTCTGTGGCGCTGCGACTAAAATTGGCCAATTGGTACACATTTTTGTTAAGTACAATCCCCATTTGGGGTATTCCTAATGGCCCCCCAATATGTGCCCAATGACACTCTTAATCATCGTTGAAATGTTACCTCACATGCTTTTGTTTGGACGTGTCGGTTTGAGAGGGTTTAGAGGGCTCTTATCGAACCCAAAAAGCTCATTTTTGTGGTGTATTTTGCATCAAGGGCTTCCAGCTAGGGATCATCTCAAGCATATGGGTCTTAACCCCATTTGCATTGTTTGCCATCAACCGAAGTCTATTAAGCACATTTTTGTTTTTTTCCCTCGAGCTCACCGACTTGGAAGTGGATCCATACCACTGTTTGATGCTTTTCTTCATAATTATTTACCTGGAAAATGTTTCTCTTGGGGGACTCGACGTTGTTGCTTACCCTTTACAAAAAAATTGGCACATTTTCATAATTGATATTCTTTTTCATCTTTGGAAAGACAAAAATAATGCCATTTTTAATAATGTTCCTATGGATAAAGTTTTTAAATTCTAATAAAGTGGTTACCATTTCCATTATTGTGCTCCATATTCATAACTAGGCCAAGAAAGTTTGGTTGGAGGTTGAACACCTCAAGTGCTTGCTTTATCCTTGCTCTTGGCGGGGTTTTTGGTCGGCTTGGTGATTCTAGTGGCATTGGTTAGTATGCCTCTCAATCGGGAAGTTCCCACATCGGGTCTCGCCATTTCCCCTCTCACCCCAAGGGTCGTCTCTAAAGATTTTGAGTAAGCAACAACAATGGGATAGTGGGTGGGATCCGTCCTTGACTCGACTCACCCCTCTCGATTTTGGGTGGGGTGACAAACCAAATTTCCCTCTGCCTCCTCCTTCACCCTCCATGTTTGCGGTTGTGGCATAATTTTGTGGGCTTCTTGTTTTGCTCATCTTTTTCGATTGATAGTCACACTTTTATAGTGGCTTGTGTTTTGAAGTGAATTGGCCTCCTTCTCAAGACCTATTTGGCTCGATTTTCTCTTGTATCATAGGGTGTGATTTTTTCACTGTTTTTGTACAATTATCATTATACATCTTTTGTTTATTTATATAAAAATATGTTTTTAAGTCTCTCTCTCTCTCTCTCTCTCACACACACACACACAACCCTTTTTAAAAAAACTAATTTATTATTTATATAAATATAAATATTAATATTTTAAAGTATTTTTCTATTTCATTTTAACATGCAATTAATTATAAAATTATTAATGTAAAAATTAATATAAATTTAATTAATTTCTTTTAAAATAATTTTGAAGCAAATGTAACCTTTTAAATCTATTAAAAAAATTACCTTTTACTGGTTGATTCTATTTTGTTTCTTATACACTTAAACAAATAATTTAAAACATATATTTAATAACATTTTTATTAAAATAAATCTATAAACCTATCAAAACAAGCGATTATTTATTAGTTGATCTTTATTTTATTTTTGTGCACCTAAACAATCCATTTTAAATATATACTTTGACAAATTGAATTTATTAATGGGTTTTATTTGTGAGCTAAGTAAATATTAAAAAATAAATCATATTCATCGTTCAATATTTAAAAAATAATTGAAAAACCTTGCAAATTCTAAAATGGGTTGGTGTGTATGTTTATTTAAAATTTTAAATGTAGAATAATTATGGGAGCATGAAAACCAGATCAAAGAGTGAAGACTTGATTGTGAGTGGAATTATACGTGTTTCATTTGATTATATTAGAGCGCGACACGACCTAACTAAAAACCAAGGCAAAATGTTTAGTTTTCTGAATTGAAGGGAGACTCAACTTTAAGGAAAAGATTCTATTTCGGTCATTGTCATGTTACACACTTCTCTTTTTATACTAAACTACTTACTTAACGAGAAAATGCAATGAATCCTTATTTAACAAAATATATCTTTTTAGGATAGGTATATCCCATCTTTATCTTTGACAAAAGGGATCACAAGTTGACACGTAACTATCTATTTGATTTTTCATTATTTTGGGTTTCTATGTGGATTTAAGGTTTTAATAATTGTGATATATAACCATTCTTATTTATTAATTGAGTTATATTTATGGGATAAAATCACTAAATTTAAATTCAATTGGTTAATGTTGAATCTATCAATGGTTTAGCTCACTACACATAAATGTGATAAATATTTGATATTTTTTATGTTGACTTAACTGAATATAACAATCGTATAAGGTTTATTGTTTATAATTATAAGATCACTTCATTTGTTTAAATGTACACAAATTTTACTATTGGAACCGCTTTTATATTATATTAACAAAACAATACAAAGTGTTACATAGTAAAGGTGGTCGGCAATGAACACGACCCAAAGTCGATGAATGCCTGCGAGGGGGCTACACAAACAAGGCCACGAGGGCAACAAAGATTGGCCACGAGGGCAACAAAGATTGGCCACAAGGGCGACAAAACCAACAAAAAAGAAACTACATTAAGGCATAGTCAAGCACACGTAGCAACAACACTTGGAGGTGGTGGTGGATCATCTCTCGGTGGAAGGAGGCCGAGTGTATTAAGCTCATTAGTAGGGGGTCACCATCTAGTCATCCCGATCGGCATCCCCGAATATTGAGTGGAACCATAATCCCCCGAACCGGTGGAGAGCGATCCTCCAAATCTAGGCGCTCCCCCAGGCGGAGAACCCCAATTTGAAGAGATGGCGATGACTTTTCCTCGCCTGAGAGGACTCTAGCCGAGGCCCGAAAGTGGAGGGGCTAGGGTGAGCCCACAGAGGAGAAGGCCGAGCACTCGAGAGCGATTGCATGAGTGTGGTTGTGGCGTTTAGAAGGAGGAGGAGGAGGAGAATGCATATCGTAAATGCTGGAGGGACCCAACTCATGGTGCGAGGTGCACTTTGCCCCAATGGTTGAGCAAGCTTTGAAGGTGAGCAAATTCCATAGCCACTTTTTAGCCTATGCATGGATTTGCATACACACAGAAGAAATAATCACCACCTTTTCATTAACAGAAAGCTCTAAGGTGGGCTCACATTGCAAAAAAAAAAGCATTATGCCTAGCCTTCCAAAGTTATATCTAATTTAAGATGTATATATCTCGATTTATTTAGGATTGAAACATGTGCCTCCTTATTATCTTGATGTCTATTTAACAAAATATGATTATCAATTTGAATTACATGTTTTTAATAATTCTTTTAGGCCAAATTGGTTTGTACAATAATAAAGTTCCTTGAAAAGCCAATGGGGTTTTGGTTGATTGGTAAAGTCCGGGCATTTACTAAGAGGAGGTCGAAGGTTCAAACCACATTGGCATGTCCATGCGTGACGAGTAATCTAACCGGAGTCCCCGCCATTGACCGAGTAGTCCAACCAATGTCCCTGAGTGTGCACCATCATGCGAAGGTGGTATGAAACCTAGGCTCCAACTGTACGAAGGCGGTATGAAACTTGTGCACCTGGTGGTCCCTTCCTCATGCCACTCAAAAATTTACTTGAGGTGGAGATTGAGCTTAAGAATGTAAAATGTAATGATTCCTCATAATAAAAAAGTAAAATAAAATGCCTTGAAAATATTATTGTTTTGATTACATTCTATAGAGAGATTTTGGAGTTGTATTTATTATTATAATAATCACAATAATTAGGCCCTTCTTAATTTAATCTCAATCTTAGAAAGTCCAAGTGAAAATACTCTTAGAAATAAGGAAAACTAATACGAACAATATGCATAGATCTAGAGATAATGTTTGAATTGGAACAAGAAATTACGTTTTAATGTGTGTTTTGTATAGGGAACCCTTACAAGAGGAGATGTAGGGTTCCATATATTCTACTATTTAATTGTTATCTAATGTTATGAATATGTATGCATAGATTACACATTTGTAAAGACATAAATAATTGCTATGGAAGTTGAATAATTTGGGATTCCATGTGTCTCTTCACCCTTCAAAATTGCATGGTTTTACTTCCATATGTGCAACATGTTGATAGGTGCATTGGTATGATATGAGACCTAAAAGTTCCATCTGTCATAGAATAATGTGGCACATAATGTCCACATGGTCACTATGAATTTTAGATGCTTAGCACAAGGGTTGATCTATGTGACATGTCTTTGAGTGTTGCGCGAAATGGTTGTGTCATGTGAATGTCATGCATAATGTCATTTAGAGTATACAAATATTGTGTTAACCGAAACATTGATTTGTAAGAAACATCAATACTATTCTTCATAATATTTGCTACACAAGAACCCATTGATATAAATTGGAGCTTTATCACATTTCAAACAAGGGGAGAAATGCTATCTTTTGTGTTGTGCAATATATATATCTTGGGGTTGTGTAGAAGTCACATGACACGAGGGACTATGCCAAGGTTCTCAAAGCACAATGTTATGCGAAGTAACAAAGTAACTCAAAGTAAGACTATGCAAACTAACATGAATGCACTCATATCATTCTCTCTTTCTTGAGAAATATTTTCCTTGATTTCATTCAATCTAGGAAATAAGTGTGATATCTTGGAATCTAGCTACATCTTGGTGAACCATTTATCTTTGTGATTATCTTAACCCGTCACAATAACTTTGTATGCTTCTTTAAACAAGTCTCGAATGTACACAATCTCTAGAATTTGATATGCTTCTACCATTGAGGTTATCTAAGCGATGAGTGTGAAACAATCTTCTCAAGAGTTTGTGCAACTTGGTTAGAGCCTAGAATCACTTCATGAATATGCTATTTATTTTACTTCCTACTAATATGGTGATAATCCTAGGATTGGTTACGTACACACCCTCATGGTGGTGTGTGTCTACATGTGGTTTGGATGCCCAATGATTATATCAAAAACATCAATTAGGGATACATCACAAATAAAATCCTCTTTAAAAGGATGTATAACATATTAGAAATGGCATGGGTGAGTAATATGTATACCTTTGGTCTTGTTGAGATTAAAACATCACAATTTGTAGCGACATTGATGAGGTGTAGTTGGAATATTTAGTTTCTTGATGGGTTTCTTCATAGATAAGATTCGTTATGGTACCACTATAGATAAGAAAATATAGTAGCTACCCTTGCACTCACATCTATAAATGGAATGTGTGTTATGCTTTAATACCTTACAAGATGCGGGCGTGGTTTTTGCATGGAGACAATAAACTTATGAGTATATGTCCTCTACTTTTGGAAATAATTAGATGTTAGGATCCTCTCCTCCCTGCACATGCAAGCAAACTTTTATGTACATGCCGATTTGAATTTGATTGGTTGTTAGTTTTTGTTTATTATGACATTTAATTTTATTATACAATTTGTATTTATTTGAAGGTGTATTTTTGGTGCAAAAATGTGTCTCACTTTCTATTCATCTTTGAATCTTCCTTAATAGTAACTACAAATTGATAAGATTCTTTCATCTTTGTAATCTTGGCCATCTCTTCATTTTGGATTGTATGAATGGTTGTAGGCTACTGTGTGGTACTTGACAATTCTATGCTTCTTTGATCTGAAGGAGCCTAGATTTGTATAGGTCATGGAAGGCGCCACTGTAGGCTTATATGGTACATTTAATTGGTTATTGTTGAAGATACCAATGGTTTACGTTACCACATATAAATGTGATAAACATTCAATATTTTCTATGTCGACCTAACTAAACATGACAATTGTATAAAATAAATACCATTTATAATTATAAGATCACTTCATTTGTTTAAATGTGCATAGAATTTAAGATGGATATATACATCTATTTAGGATTCAAACATGTGTCTCCTTATTATCTTGAGATCTATTTTATAAAATATAATTATCAATTTGAATTAAATGTTTACAATAATGCCTTTTAGGCCAAAATTGGTTTGTAGACTAATAACATGTCTAGAAAATATAATTGTCTTGAATCCTTTTCATAGAGAGATTTTGAATTATATTTATTGAGTCCAACCATCACAATCATTCAACTCTTCTCAACTTAAGCTAAATCCTAAAGCTACAAGTGGAAATACTCCTAGAAATAAGGATTTAAATGTGTTATATGCATAAGAAAATTTAATATGAATGAGACGCAAAGATCTAGAGAAAATAATGGAAAGTTGGAACAAAAATTACATTAATATGTGTTTTGTATATTACATGGTCACAAGGAGATGTATAGTTGCATATATTCTACCATCTAAATGATATTTAATGCTGCAAATATGTATACATAGGTTACACATCCATAAAGACATAAAGAACTATTTTAGAAGTTGAATCGTTTAGGCTTCCATGTGTGACTCTTCATCCTATGGAAATTACATGGATTGAATTCCATATGTACAACATGTTGACAAGTGTGTTGCATGATATGATACCTAAAAGTTCCATGTGGTATATAATAATGTGGTGCACAATATCCATGTGGCCACTTTAAATTTTAAAAGTTTAAGCGCAAGGTTTGATCTACACGACATGTCTTTAAGTGTTGCACTAATAAATAATGGTGTGCAAAGTTCATGTACATGGTGCATCATGACGCAATGTCATCTAGCATGTGTAAATATTATGTTACATGAAACATTTATTTGTAAACAACATGGATATATATATTGGCATCATGTAGTAAGTGTGTGATGCAAGAGACTATGTGAAGGTTATAAAAGCACAAAGTTGTGTAATAAACAAAGTAACTCAAAGTAAGACTGTGGATTTTCATGGATGCACTCATATTATTCTTTCTTTCTTTCTTTCTTAAGAAGCGATTTCCTTGATTTCCTCAATTCTAGAAAGAAAGTGTTATATTTTGGAATCTAGATCTACATCTCAGTGAACCATTTATCTTTGTGATTATCTTGACCCACCATAAAAAAAAATTATGTCACTTAAAATAATTCTTGATTATACACATCTCTAGAATTTGATATGCTTATATTAGTTGAGGTTGTGTTGTTATAAGTAGTAAGTGTGAAACAATATTCTCAAGAGTTTTTGAAACTTGGTTAGAGATTGGAATAACTTCAAGTAGGGAAAAATTTAAGACCCCTTACCAAAATCCAACTTGGATTTTTATGGAAAATTTATAAAAATTGGTTTCATATTGATGGAAAACAAGAGAAAAATTGTATAGTAATGAATGCGAATAAAATTCTATGGAAAAGGCATGTTGGGGAGAAACCAAAAGGGCAAAATGGGTGTCTGCACATCTAGACAAGCATCTAATCATGTAGATGGGCATCTACACATGTAGAAGGATGTCTCACATGTAGACGAGCGTCTGCATTTGGTGTCATGTCTTGCAAAGGCCATAACTTTTGATCCAAACGTCGAAATGACTCCATTTTTGCGGAAAAATGATCAAAAATATCTATAGGCATCTACATGTACATTCAAGAATATGTATGTGTAGTCGAGCATCTACATGTGCAATCAGTGTATCGCATTCGGTGACTATCTTGTGAAGGTTGTAAATTTTGATTTGGATGTCGAAATGACTCTATTTGTTTTTTCCTAAAGCTCTCAAAAATTTATATGAATATATGCATGTGAAACTAGGTGTATAAGTGTGCATATGGGAATCTACATTTGTAGACAAGTGTCTAAATATGCGAGACAGTGTATGCATTCAATGACCTATCTTGTAAAGACCATAACTTTTTATACGTGTGTTGAAATGACTCCATTTTTTTGCCGGAAAGCTCTATAAAATATATATAGGCGTCTACATGTGTAGTCAAGCATCTGCATGTGTAGTTGGGTGTTTGCATGGGAAATTGGGTGTGTGTATTTTGTGACCTTCCTTACGAATGCCATAAATTTTGATATTGGTGTCGAAACAACTCCATTTTTACCGAAAATCTCTTGAAAAGTTCTACAAGCACATGCAAGTGAAACTAGGCACTTATTTGTGTAGACGGGTGTCTACATATGCGATTAGACATCTTCATTTGATGGCATGTTATAATATCGTTTGTGATAATTTATTATACTTTTTCATGCTAAATTCTTGAAGGCATTATTGTTATCCATGAGCTAGAGTTGTTAAAACTAAGGATTGAACATTGGACTTTAGTAATACGATATGAAATTATTATCTTCACTTGTGTTTATATGCTATGAGTTAGTAATGTATGCATTTATTGGGGTTGATTAATTTATGTGTGATCATTTCATCTATGTAACCATTACTTGCAATGTAACTTAAACTAACAAGAGCTAGTCCTCTTTCATGCCTTGCGTGAGCACACAAGGTTAACCTTCTTATGTGATATGTTGGTGTGAGAGATTTGTGTGTACTAAGGTGCGTGATACATATATCGGACTTTTTCGTGTAACTTGGTGGCTACATACAAGGGGAAAACCTCAATAAATGAGAGATAAAGGAATGTATGTAATCAATTGAATCAAATAAGGAATCACATGACATATAGTAGAAAGAATCCTTAATAACTATGTTACATAGTTGATACTCATATGTAGTCATAATAACTACAATTCTTTGGTGTAAATGAGAGGGTCTTGGTGTCCATGATGGTCGTGCTTGCACGATCACTACCGAATTATAGTATGTTAAACACAACTATGTATTATATGTTATTGATAATCCTAACATGAGATATTATGTCACACATGGAATCTTAAGGTCATACTAAACAAAGTGTTATATTAGAACCACGATCCTGGAATGACAACAACATAAGATACATAGGAAGAGGGGTTTTAGGAGAAATTTGAGGTATAACCGATGTAAGATTACTATTTTATATTATGCTAGGGTGAGGATGATATTGACATGGTCAAATAAGACAAAGGGTTTAATATGTTGGCCAACATATTACAAATTTTGATAGCATGATTTTTGAGGGTGAGGATGCTATCAACATGGTCAAAGTGGAGCAATGTGTGTGATATGTTGGCCAACATATGGTAAATTTTGAGAGCATGTTTTTTACATTTTTTGTTACCTATGTTGTCATATATGAAACACAAATAATGCCACTAAATTAAGGAAATATGGGAGTCATGTGTTATAGTAGATGTGGGTGTAAAATGCTCTATCGGACCAAGGATTGGGAAACCAAGGGATGCCCCCTAGTAAAGAGGTGAGATGAATTAGACAATAAAAATGTGAAAAATTAGGTACATAATACTTATAGGTATTTGTATGTTGCCCTGTGTTAGAATATGAAAGATAATTATCAATTGAAATAGAAAAAGTTATATTAGTGTCTTAACTAACTATGATAGAAGGTGCAATGAGAATGGATGCAATATTTGTTGGAGGTATATCAACATGTTCAACTTCTAATGCGAGGTTTTTAACATTAATATAGTTCATCAAATATAAAATATAGTCATGTGGCATATTATTGGGATCAAGGAGAATGTGTCTACTTGAATTTAAATTGAATTTATTTTTCTTAGTGAAAAGTTTGTCCATTTTCAATGCATAAATTTCAATTATTGTAATAGTATAGTGGATATAAAATCAAATTATGGCTCTAAGAAGCCCTAAAAATATGAAAGCTACTGAATATGAAAAATATGAAACCCTAGGGGTGAGGCATGAAGCCCTAGATTACATGTAATGAATGTAAGTAGGTTCACCAAAATGTAATGTTAAATTTAGGGTTGATATAATTAAAGAATAAAACAATTGTATAATAATTAGATACGATCATATTATCATCAACAATAGAAAACATTCATATCCTAAATCATATTTAGGCAAAATATGGTAGTTGCACTAACATACATGAGCTAACTAGGAATGAAAAACTAAGGTTAGAGAGGATTACACCAATTTGGATGATATGTGATGATAATGATATAGAAATGTGTAGGAAAGGCATGCAAATTGTTATCAAACTGTCTTTAAAACATGGGATTGTAATTTTACAATCGGGATGAAGTCGCGTGTCTAAAAAAAAATCATCTAGGAAACTTTGTCCAAGTTGGATGGTTTTTCCTTCATATATATGATCTAGATCTTTCTTCTAGCACTATGTTCCTTTGTGTCTATAACTTCATATTTGTCGTTGAAATTCTATGATCATAGTTGTGTAGTTGATTATGGCTTCTTTCTTCTTCTTATTTACTTAAGGATGCAATAAGGGGTTATTGTTGTTAGGTTGTGTGGCACCCATTATGCCTACATAATACTACTTTGAAGAGACATCAAACCCATGTAGTTCTTCCACATGGTGAATGTGTGCAATATGCATATCACAATGTGTTTGGAAATGAAGACCCTATTAGGACCTTAAGAACTCAACACCGATATTTTCCATGTGATATAGCTTTGTAAATGGTCTAGAGTAGTTTTGTATGATGTGTGCAAATTTAGAGTTGTTTGAATATGACCGAGAGACTGATTTAACAATTGGGTGCTTTGTTGTGATCTTAAAGGTAGCCTAATGATGTGAGAGAAGAGGCTCTTAAAATACGTTTTATTAATGTACTTTTATAAGTGATTGCAGCGAAAAATTTCCCACTCAAATGACAAGATGAATTTGCTAGGGTAACATGCATATCTAAAATATGATCGATAGGGTTTTAGGAAGAAGTTTTATACTCGGGATAGAGTTGGCTAGGCAATTTTTCCTATCATGGTCAATTTTGTCCAAGCGCACACACATTACAATATTTTTGTTGGATATGGTGGCCAAATGTCTGAAGATGTGTTATATATTTTAAGAATGAGATTTTGACTAGTTAAAAACAGATAAGAAGTATGACCTAGTAGTGACAGTCTTAGTTGCAAAAGGATGTGTAGGAATTAATCAATTAATTGCACATTGTGTTATAGGATGAGCTAAATGCCAAGGGTTAATTACCAACTTCCATAGTCGATATTTAGGTATAAACAAAAGCGCATTGATTTAAATTAACATGCAAATACAAAAACAAGTTTCAAATAATTATAAAAATCATACAATAATCCATGCACTACACCATTTAACTACAATATAACACATTCAATATTTTCTATGCAATAATTAGTGCGATAATATTTTCAAGGGTAATTTAAACATAGAACACACTTTACTCTTGTGCACAAGTAATTTGTCTAACCATATACAACAATCACTTAAATTGTTGCACCCATTTTTCAATATTCACTCCTAAGAATTTGCTAGCATTTATGTTAGCCCACGACTTTGTAAACTCCATGTACTAGAGAATCTAGAGATTCCTCACTAACTATTGAGCGAGTCATCATTACATAAGGCACCTCCACCAACAATGTCGAGTATTATCGACACATTACTTATATACCTTTAGTTGATAAGTCCAATCAAACAAGTGTTTAATAACACATCAAATGCTTCATATGCTACTCTATGAGGTTGTATAGATTCATTGTGCACCTTAATGCAACTCCTATGTGCATGTATCCTGTAGGCACGATCATCTGCATAGAATGTGCCATACAATTATTTATCTTATATTACACAACCTTTGCAAAATGCCCATGTACCAACTTTCTTGGGAATAACCTTACACAAGCTTCACTAACAAAACAATATTGCACAAGCCTATGCAAAATTAATATCTACAAATATAGCCTTACTTAAACCTATGCCAAATTGAGACATTCCTAATAAAGCGTTTAACTTATAACTCAAAGTTTTTTTTTATCTTAAAGAGAAAAAAATTTACTAAATAAAAAATAAAAATACTAAAACATGAAGATTTGACCTAAAGAAGGTTGAAAGAAGATATATACTAACAATTGCATGAGGTGCAATGGACACACCAAAGGAGGAACATAAGGAAATTGGGAAAACCATACAAAAATTGTAAAATTATAGACGTTGTTAATAAGTAATACATGCCTTCAATATAGACTAAAACTAAACAAGGCATACATGATAGCTTATTCATGACAACTCTGGGCATCACTATTAAATGAACAAGACACCTATAGAAAAGTATATGAATCGATCAATGCACCTATAGATCTTTGAAGCATATGTAAAATTCAAATCCATGTAAAATGTAAACGGAGGCCAATGTGAACCAAGGTTTTCTTATGAGTGTTTTCTATCTTGTTGTATGTTTCTCTATTTTAGTGGTCTAATGTCTTAGTTGATTGATGTATCTCTCATTGTTTATAGTGCGGTGTCGGTTGGGGATTGATTTGGTGGGAAAGAGAAAACAACTACCATATAATGCTAGGGCAAGAACGGTTGAATGACTTTGATACACTTTGAAACCATAGCTCCAAAAGCATGAAAAATGTATAAACGACCGTCAAATTTACCTCATAGTGGAGGGAGAGAAGGATGGTGATTGTGTTGAAACGACATCCACAAAAAAATTACTTTGATTTATTCAAATGTTAAAATGCAAGACAATAATTTAAAAATTGAATCTTTAACATTGCTCAAAGATTGAGAAGGAAAAACATGTGGTTGACATATTCACTTCCCAAAGACTCCCATAAATTAAAACACCGGAACTCTCATTTGGAATGCATTATTAATTCAATCTTCTATTGTTTAAGAGTATTTATATTTCTATACGTTTGATGCACATGTTTTTATCCCTCCCATACATATTTAGAGAAAATATAGGTACCCATAGGCAATATATTAAGTATGAAGATTTTAAGATTTTTCAGCTTGAATTGAAAAATCTCAAAAATTTCCACTACGCCATTTATATATCGAAGGAGTTGGTATCAAATAACACGACGAATCCAAAAATCACAACTTTGACTCATATCATCATTAATATAAATTTTCTTATTTAAGACAATTTGTAAACATCTAGATTAAAAGTAAATACTATGTTTTCACACATCCAAGCAAAGAAGTCCAAAACACATAGTAAAGTTTCATATCACACCTATGAGATTTAAACTTAAGAACTCATAAGCAAATTTATTCAACTATTAAGAATTGTGCATAGATTTTTAACAATCAAAGAACACATACATTGTAATCAAAGAGGGAGTAAGGATAGATTACATGAGATGTAATATTGATGTTAATATTGGAGAAATGATATAGATACAAGTCACATGTCAAAGATGTAGCTTGCAAAATATGAAGAGTTTCTAGACAAGCTCCCGAAAGTATCGAGATTTCTCTTGAGACGGGAGGCAAATTGGTAGCCTTTGTAAGCCTAACTTGTTCATTTGTATCATAGAGGAGCAACATCTCCACAAATTCCCTCATGGAAATCTTGTTAATAGGCAGATTATTAGTGCAAAGTAGAGACATCTTTAACATACACATCATTTTTCCATAATCCTTTGGTACACATGAGCCCAACACTAATTGCATTTCTTGTGAATCGATTGTTAATCCTCCTAATGTTATCGAAGCCATCCCGAAACTCTATATTGTTGAGGTTCTTGCAGTCAAAATATTTAGAAGCACTCAAAATGTCTAGAAGCACCACCCAAAAGCTATATATGTCACTCTTCTCATTTATTTTTAGGGTGTATGCACACTCGCATACAAATTTGTTAACTCAACATTAACCAAAACCAAGGTCTTCAAAAGGCACCCATTTTCCTTATTAGTTGTTCAAACACATGCATGAACTTCTTCTAGACTAGAATTGGATATGTAGATGCAGATGATCAAGAAATTATTACTTGGGGCCATATACACATAGGAGCCAACAAACTTTGACATGACATCTTCCCGACACACTCCATGCACATTTCTAGAAAAGCAAAATTTTATAATATGGACATTGAAAATGGAATCTAACAAAATATTATTGGATTTCATATTTCGTGTACAATAGAAGAAGAGTAGGCAAATTAATAAGGATTGAGGTTTAAAAACCACAAAGGCATTCATACGGGGAAAATCCAACAATCTCTAATGATGTTAGATTGTGTGCTTTGTTGATTGCATCAACTATTTAAGCATGAAAAGAATTGTTAGTTATTTTTGCTTCTTGACGAGTTGGAGAACCACCGTTGTTATACCCACCATGACGTCCAAAACGAAAATCACCACCACCATAATCACCACTAGTGTCGCCACCGTCTTAATCACCACCATGAAGGTTGTGTTGGGTCACGTAGCGTGAGGGCCTTGGTCCTTGAAATTTCTACTCGTGAATGAATAGATGCCCATTGTCATTGTAAGGGGTGATAAAACATCGCTCTTTTTCTCACCTGTATCATGATTGGAAACCCCGAAGAAACAAACTACAGATTGCCACATCAATGATTTTATAGAGACATCCCCGTGACAACACAGAGCGGTGAATGCATTCCCAGTGTCCTTCACCACCACCTACAAAAAGAGAAACTTACATATATCCGGATCGCCGACACTTTTACCCTTACCCTAAAAAATCGACGACATACCATTCAACAAACCGATTATTCTAATGGTCGTCCACTCTCGTGGCTGAATCCTAACCATGGATGTGTACTATTAAAAAAAAAAAAAAAAACTCTTAGAAAAATAACAAATGTCAAAACTTTATTGATTCTCGGATTGTTATGAACACATAAATTATTGTCTATTACGCTCGCATTCGAACGCGTGACCTCATTTTAAAATCACTCGTGAAAGTCCCGAGGCATTCTTATTGTTGGTTTGATTTGCAGAGGGTCGTGACATTCCAAAAAGTGAAGGAAACTTTGCTTTGACTTCAATACCATTTGTTTGCTTCTGACCGAGTTTGGCCCCTTTCTTTTCTTTGCTTCTAACCGACTAACTATTTTATGTTACTTTCCCGAGGTTTAGTCCGGTTTTTTTGCCAAAAGCAAAACATTGCAGTGAGTAAAGGTTGAGTAACGTAATACAAAATGGGTGTCTTTATTGCTTTTTTCCTTGCCGAGTTTCAGTCATGTCTTGTGAGTAAAGGGTGGAGAACAAAACATATTCATTAGCCCACTCTTCTTATGCTTGTTTCTAAATAGTTGGATATTGTTTTCACGTTTTTATAGGAATGATTGTGGGAATAGAATAACAAGTTTTCTATGTGTAATTTAGTGTTTTTGGATAAATGAATGAATGGAGATTTTAGAGTGGTAGAAATAATTTTAAGATGTACGAAGAGTTGTATTTGACTTGATATATAATATGTATGTATAGGGATAGAAATGAATTTTTGTATAGTTTATGAAGTTGTGGACGAGGAGAGGAGAACATTGAACGAACAAATACATTTGTCTGAACCAATCAACCATTATGTTAGTAGGATGACCACTTCTATAAATGTTATAATATTGATATGTACAACAAGATTAAGACAACAACACAAATGATAACCCAATAATTTAGATAATAAACTATTACATAGTTATACATAAAGATAGAGTAGAATAATACCCTTCTATTCAATGAAAAATTAATAAGTGTGGTGCATATGCATGCAAGTCCTAGAAAGGTTGAGGATGAGGATCACGTGATTAGGAATGAGAATACTTCTTAACCGATTTGCTTAGATGGTTGATAAGATTTCCATTGCTCTCTCTTGGGGTTGCATGGCTCTGATATATCATTAGAAGAAATCAATTACAAACAACTAAAACCATGATTACGAAGCAATCTAACTTCTAGAACAAATGATGATTTATGTTTGTGTCGGTTCTATTTCTAGATATACATGATAATGACAAGTTTACTTATGTGGCATGAAACCAAGGGGTTTTGTCTCACATATTGTGACGTGGTGTAAAAGGTTTTAAGTGGCGATAAATTCCCAACACAAAGTATGACCTATATCGCCTTCATTAATGCTTTGTGCTATCTCGGGGTAAGCTAATCAAGTGAAGTGTTGCACAGGATGAGCACAATTGTGTTACCATAATGGTGCAATTTTTTAGCGTTGATCACATGTCAAAACGTTGGAATTGTGAGGTATACCGTAGAACAATGCGATCCACAAGACTCTCATGTTGATAGTGTAAAGTGACATGATTGCATTCAAATCATTAACCCTTAATCCGGTAAAAAATGGTTTGCATTGTGTATTTACTTAGTTGTAGATACTAAACTTGAAGTTGTTGAAGGTTATACCACTTATCCTAATCAACATAGTGGCTTGCCTTAGCCACACATAAAAATTCTTATGTTCCTTTTTTGAGTGCATGTAGTTGTATGATATATACACCTTATTTTCGCTTTCTAAATTTTTTTTTTGAAGAACTCATCGACACATTAATCACCTTGATTTTATGTCCTAAGGAGTACATTAGTATTAGGGTTGGTCCAACTTGTAACACACCATGGGATATTGTTATGAAATGTCCCTATCCTACCACCACCTTATAACACCTTCACATCACCTTTTCATCAACTCTAGTTGACCTCGTTACCTTTCTATTCATTTCTCCTCCTCCATTTCCTTCTAGTTTGCATATAGTTAACTTCATCGACCCTACCAATGATATTTTAGAAAAGCCCATTTCATTTGACGCCATTGGTTAGGAAAATGACATCAACTATAAGTGATTTATGTATTTAGGGTGTAAGTTTGTATAAAGGGTTCCCACTTGTCATTCTCAAAATAATCATTGAACGTGTCACACCTCGTATTTATGTCTGCTTTATGATGGCGTACATCATCGTTATTTTGTAGTACTTGCTTGGATGATTGTACACCTTGCTTGTTGTATGTGATGATTCGTAATGTCGACAAATCTTTTACATGGTTGTACTTTGCATTAGTTGGTGCTTGGAAATAATAATTATTGTTTTGATGACATGACTAACCACTTTGAGATTGTTATGTCATCAAATGCTAGGTATTAATATGGTCTTTGTTGCTTTACTCGAATAATGTTTATAAAGTGACGACAAGGTAAATGTTACTTGATTGATTACCTTTCTTAGCAATGAATAATAACGTAAGTATTATTGTCGATATGAATGACAAGTCTGTTACATTACTATACCTTGTATTATTTCTATGTTTGGAATAGTTATTGTCGTGATGTTTTGATTTATCATTTTATTGTCGCAATAGCGGTCTTAGACCGTAACACTGAGTTAATCATTTCAAGGCAATATAGGTAAGTTGATTGTTGTATTTGATAAGGTCATTGATCGTGATTGCATTTAAATGTTTGGATGTTGGAAACCATGATACTCACCATGGAGATTGACATGTGGTAAGGTGATGTTGTTTTGTTAAGTCTTGATGGTCATTGACCATAAGAAAATTTGGAAAGGTTAAATTGTTTTATTATATGGTCTTCGACCATGGAAAAATTAGTAAAGTTCATTGGGTCTAAGCCTAAGCAATTAATATTGTTTTGATTGAAGGCAAGGTTATTGGTTATCTATTTGATGGTCTTAGACCATATGTTGGTGGCATGGAATGTTTAATAGATTAAAAAGGATTATGGTCCCCGACCATATCCATATGCATTTTGATTACTTGATTATTAATCTTGGTCATAGCCACCATGTGAATACTTGGTTATTATTTAGTTTTAAACAATGAATTCGAATGCCCGTGGAACTCCATGTAATGTTGGAGGGAAAGATGAGCGAGTTGCCCAAATACCATCTACTCGGCACCTACAAAATTAAATGCAATTAATATTAACACACAATTTTGGGAATTTGTGAAGCTTCTTTGACAAGCTATTGCATACAAAAATATGAGTTATTTTTATCATTTTCCTTTGTTGTTTGAAGCCCTCCTTTTGGAAGGCATGGATGAAGAAATATGAAGCTATTTTTGGTCGAACCAAATAAATATAGTTGTTGTATTTTTGCATTTAATTTGTTTAAAAATGTGAAAGAATTAGGGGTTCTTGTGGTTCGATTTACGGAGAGACATTTTGACGAAAATTTGCTGGTTTTTGTGGAATTATTTCAGCATCTAAAGCGAGAAAAAAACAAGGAAATCTTTGGGGAAATTCCAAACTAATCGCATGCATGAATTAATCTAACTCAAGTATGTTGTTTTGTTATGATATATGGAATATTAATTGGATTTTCTGTCTTGTCTTATGATCTTCATACAAATGCAAGTTAAATGTGTAAGCTATAATAGAAACTTTAAAAGATTCACAGTTATTAAATGGGTATTTTGATATGTGATCTGGGTATGAATTGTTTGTTGTATCCTTGGGTTGATTCGTTCTTCCTTACTTAAGATACATACAAATAATATTAACTTATACTGATCATGAGTTCTTTAAATAGATTGAATGCATGTTAAATTTTGATAAAACCTATATAAGAAGCGGGTGTAGAGAATACAAATTGCTCTTACTTTTTTGTGTATTGGGGTTTAATGCATGCTTGATACTTGACCAGTCGTATGTCAATTTTGGCGTTGACCTTACGGTCTTAAGCTTATTGGATTGTTTAGGGTCATGGTTTTATTTGCGATTGACTGTCCTTCAAGTTGTGTTTGCTTTCTTGTTGGTATTTTGATTTCATGTGGGTTGTGAATATCTAGAACATGGTTGTTGAACAATTTATGGGTCAATACCCCTTTTCGGTTTTATATTTCTTTATTCTGAATTGCCATTTGAGGTTATTTAATCAGTAAACATATTTAAGGCGAATACAATTTATATTTTGTAAAACTATTATGAATAAGGTGGGTGTGCTTATATATTGCATGTCTTTTTAAAATCAAATCTAATTATATGGAAATTTTGTTAAGACTCGTCATTATAGATCTAGGTCGAACTTGGTGTTTAATTATACTATAAACACTACGTGTTCTTCCTAAGAACTGGAGAATACAAATATTATTATTTCAAACAAGTTTGTTGAGAGATGCAAAGCTCCTCGAAGCTCACCAAAAAAAGAATAATAAACCGAGACAACTCTCTCGGGCTAGGTAGTAACATATTTTGCTTTCATGAACCATATATATTAGTTAACTAAGTTATAAGGTTTTTGAATCCTTTATAATTGTATTTATTCTTGTTCATTGGGTTTGAAATTTATAGAGATTTCTCAAGCTCTCCAAGAAAATGTTTTCTGTTTGATAGATCATGCGAGTTGCGGAAAGTTTATCCTATTAAAGGAAGATGTATAAATTTAATTTTTGGTGGGTTAAAGTATTGAATATTTTTCTTGATATGTGATACTTTTCTTTAGTGGGTAATTGTTATGGGTATTTATGTTTGGGAATATTCATGTCTTGATGGGCGATTCTGAACCTTGCATATTCAAGAGAAGAATTGACTTATGATGTCATCACGAATGATTGTTTTGCCTTCATCTAAAGTATCTAAATATTATTAAGGTCATGAGGATATTAACTTTGAATAGTAGCGAGAGATAGTGTATGATGGAAATCATAAGACCAACTATTGATGGTCATTTATTTGTCTAAATCATGCATAATATAGCATTTATTTTATGATTCGAGACTTGTTCACAAACTGGTTGTTGTGATAGAACTTGGTCTTTGATGATTTGTTTAGAAATGTTACCTTACTAACATCTTCACTTTGATAAGGTTGTATGATTATGAAATTTAGTTTATTCTTTGGATGTCGAAAAGCGAGAGATTGACTGTTATCTTGTTGATTTTCATTCGTTAAGCGATATAATGTAACATGAAGGAAAGGGATAGATAACTAGTTTATATTATTTATTTCATAACATCACAACTTGATTTAGAGTTAATAATTCATGCTAGTTCATTGAACTGACCATGCATACAATTTTATCTTCCCTACACCATACAAAATGGATTATTTATTTCGAAGTGCTATATTGGGTGATTCATCATGCAATATTGATGTTATCTCGATTTAGATATTGTTAGTGATTGTAATTGTATATTATTTAAATGTGAAGTAATGCTTCACATATCGTATTAAGGTAGATTGGCCTAATGTACTTAATGATTTTCTTTTGATAATCATGTACTATTGTTATTAATTATTAATTTAACAATTGTTGTTTGGATCATTATTATTTTGAAAAGTGGATGATTTATATCACTTTTTTACAAAGAAAGCATGAATTATATTTAAAGTTATAATGTGTTATTATAATTGCTTTTATGATATCATTATGATTAAATAAATATGTTTGTAAACAACATATTATGGCAACGATAATGTTAGATGAAAACAATTCGATAAAACAAAGAAGGACATTATTATGCTTACAACATTAAATAAACTATTCACGAATGATGACAAATACAACATGACTTGTAATAACCTTATTTAGTGTTAAAAGGTTGAAAATACATCATAAATGTAAATAACACATTACATAGAAACAATAACATGAAGTTAATGTTTCAGTTTCGTTGTACCTTAATATAAACAAGTACACCATTTATGTCACCATGACGACACATAAGCCTACTAGTTGTTTAGAAAATAACATTAACACTATTATGATATGTTGTTTCCATTAGTTCACCATGAAAGAACTTATATGATTTATATATCATAGGTAAACAATATGTTGTCTTATAACTACAGAACATAAGCATATCATCATGCTTATTCAAAGGGAATTATAATTGATTAATTGCCTCATTTTGAGTAAATGTAATATGGTACAAAATGGACAATCGATATGATGACACCATGATAAGTCACCATAGTACCTTATTAGACTTAAAAGTGATTAAGTGTTGATTTTAATACAACAATGATTAATTATAAGTTAATGATTGGTTATAGTAATCATGATTGTTGTTATATTGTCCTTGTGGATAATCAAAGGTGTCATAGACTTACAAGGCACGAAATGGAATATGGTGAAATGTATACTTGGTCATATCATTAGTATACCATATAAAAACAAGTTGTTCTATGAATGGCCTATGATGACCAAATAAGAATTAAGAGAGCTATTCTTATTGAACGTTAAACTTATGTGAATATAACTATGACCGTAACTATCTATGAAACATTTCAGTATCATTAAAACACGATGTGTTATCCTATATTATTTAACAACCCCCTGTAACATGACAAGTATGGTCAATGATACTCATTTATGATAGTATGACTATGACTCTCTTCTAGAAAGGAATGTCGTAGATTATTACTAAATAACATATCATTATGATAAACTAATATACTTAACTATATTAGATAACTATAAAATGTAAACAAAGCATGGTCACTATGTCTTATCATCCTATCGGTGGTATCCTACCCATACCAACTTAGGATGGCTATGGGAAGGGTAGTGAGGACGTAATGATGAGAGTTGTTACCTAGTCATTATCGTTCCCATAGGGATCCTAAGGTGGCATTGGCAGGATTTCTTTGCTTTAGAAGGATGAGTCATGGTCTCTGTTGCTTCAAACTGAAACTTAAATACTTAATCAATAGAAATGAATCCTGATAACTATATTGAGATGATTGTGCGGTGAATGGAAGATAAGTTTTTTGGCTAGTTTGTAGTCTCGAAATTGGTTTGATAGCGTAATGTTAGACACTATGTGAATAGTAGTGTAATTTCTTGATTGCATTGTATTTTCACCATTTCTTCTTTCAGTAGTGTTTTGAGCTGGAGGGAAGTACTTGCATACTTTATTGGTGACACAAATTATATGCACGGGATCTCAAAACCTATAAAAGTTTTAACCAAACATATACAGTGTATACATGCTCATGTAGAGTGATTAAGGGGATCGGGTAGATCTAATTGACCCTTACAATTACATGGTTATTGTATGTTGTCAAGATGGATTATGGAATATTAATAATGTTGGATTACTTAGTATTGAGCTAAGTAATAATGTTATTCATTACAACATAAAAATAATTAAGGGATTTGTAAATATTATTATGTTGGATTTTATCTGATTGCGTCTTTGAAAATCATTGAAGGCATAAAAATGTTATTAAAGGTTCCGATTTTTCCCCCTTAGTTTGTTGAAGTATAACATGGGTGTTACTGAGAACAATTTGCTTTTCATTTCCTCACAAAACTAACTTTAAATACAATCAAGAGGACTTAGATTTTTGTGGAGATTTAATTGAGGAAGGCAACTTAAATCATTAGGACTTTAGAGATATCAATAATTTGGGCTAAGCCAAAATATTCTACCTTAGTCTTTAGAACCCAACTTTGGTTTGATTAGGTTTTCTTCATATCCTTCTTAGACGTTACCCACACACTCTCTCATAAGGTTTTACAAGCTAAGGAGAAATTAAGGCCATGATAAGTATTCCACATGTAAGTATCTCTAACCCCAATCTCTTTTCTTTCTATTGTTAATTATTATTACTTATATTATCTACTAGATTAGGATAATGTATCATATCCTTGAATTTTACATTATTTTTCTTTAAACTACAACTCTTACTTTGATATAGAGGCCTCCTTGCAACCATTATATTAGATAGCTCTTGATGACAACCTAATACTTTCTTACCCTTATCTATTTATTTTTCTTGAAAGCATCCTCGGATCTAGTAAGGTCCTTAATGCAAGAATATATAAGTTCACAAGAAATCTCATCAACCAAAAATAAATAGGAGAAAAGGTGATAAGTGGTCATAACATTTTTTTGCTTGCGATATCATTCACATTTTACAAAGTTATTTTAACTATTTAGGTTTTCTAGTGCCTAAATAATTAATACTAATGCATATGACTTGAACTCTATAAATATATAGTAAAACAAAAAATTGAAGCCAAATTATGTTGATAAAGGGATCTAACCGATTGAAATAAAAAAATAAAATGGTAGAGAGTGGGTATGTGAATGAACTAGCCTAATCTTGCCAATAAAATGGATGTGTAAAGGACTCAGAAGCTAGAAATAGGATCAAAAGTGGCTTATATATAGACCTTGAAAATTTGGCACTTCTGACATTATTTGGGTAAGATTTGAAATTGAGGATTAGGCCCATGGTTGAACCTCTTTGATGGTGATTGAACTTGTCCTATGCTAATGTGAGAACTCTACAAATTTTGGTATGGGTTCTTTTGTCTCTAAATTTTGTAATGCAACCCTAAATTCTTGTGTTGAATTGGCTTCTCCTTTATTAAAACCATATAAAACTTTGAACAAAAAGGAAGATAAGTACAAGACTAAACCTAAACCACCCCAACACCATAATGTGTGAAAGCATTACACTACATACTAAGGATCAAGGCTAATGTAGTTTTCCCAATGTGAGTGCAATTTTTTGTGCTTCACGCTTTGAACCTATGCAATACATTAATGAAACTGCATGAACCATTCTCTTGGATTAAGACACCTAGAAACATATAAATTTTTATTTAGGAGTATTTTAGATTTGGAATCAAGCTCATGGATTTATCTTAGAAGATTTAGGATGAGTATATCATTTTTATAATGATCTCTAGGTGATAGATAATATAATTTATCCTAAATAACATTTAGGGTCATTTGTATATACATGACACTCTTTACTAATTTCTAGTAAAAGTTAATTTGAAAACCATTCCTAGGATGACCTTATGAAAGTGCCCAGTTTGAAAAAGTGATTGTTGCAAGAGAGAGAGGAGAGGTTCGAGAAAAGAGAGGATAGGTTCATGGCTCGAACTTGTGTATCATGGCTAAACATGATCCTAGGGTTAGAAAAAATGGATATGAAAATGGGGAGATGTTTGTAAAGGTTCATAAGTGATTGTAAGCTAAGTGAAAGTGATCTTGACAATATGAAACTAGAAGATAAAGGATACTAAGGTAATGGGGAGGTAATTAGTAGGGGAAATGTTCATCAAAAAGAATGAACTATGTGCTCCAAGTCAAAATATCTCTGAAAAGGTGTCAAAACTAAAGTTTCTAAGTACCTCAAGCCAAAATTAAGTGTTTACAAATGCTCCCATTTTATTTTTGAATTTTTAAAATTCTATAATAAAGGAATAAATTTGAAAAGATATATGTATTTATTTACCAATGAAGATGTAATGTAGATTTATGATGTTGTAGTTGGCATTTTCCATTGTCCCATATCCCATGTGAATATGTGTAATCAAGAAAATATATGAGTAGATCAATGTCTCAATAATGATAATTAATTTGAAAATTTAAAACTACGTACATTAAAATTTTGAAAAGTAATAAACCTAATGGTATCCAAATTGTGTTTTTAGTGTTGAACTTGTTGGAAAGTTTCATATGGTTTATATTTCCCAAATATATGAACTTATAGTGTTGAACTCAAATATATTTCTATATGAAGGAGAAAGGGTAGTGTTGAATATTTTTGAGCTACAGAGGTGAATTCCATTATCATGGAGAAAGGGAAACACTGAATGGTGAAACAATAGAGGAAAATTACCCTATCATGGAGAAAGAGAAATTATAAATACTAATTAACTATAGATGTAGATACCATAAGATTAAATCAACCAAAATGTGATGGATATTTGATCTTAATACAAAAAATCTGAAATGAATACAATACTAAAACATCCACTTCTTAGATTTAAAAAATGTGATCATGATATGATACATCTTTAAACTAATATGAAACAACATGTTGTCCACCTCTTAGCTAAGGAGGTGAATAAAAATGCAATTTGAATGTGATATGTCTTTAAAATAATATGAAACATAAACGGGCCCTAAAATTTGACCCACCATGTCATGAGAGTGGATACTCCATTGCAGAGACAAAGTAACCTAAAATGTGTGAATGTTTTCCCAATGACTACAATATGATAAATGTTGGCAATGTGTTGTATACATTCTACACACATTAC
This sequence comes from Taxus wallichiana var. yunnanensis, assembly GCA_018340775.1. Lineage (NCBI taxonomy): Eukaryota > Viridiplantae > Streptophyta > Pinopsida > Cupressales > Taxaceae > Taxus > Taxus wallichiana. The sequence goes on along the minus strand of CM031238.1, from coordinate 55,435,623 downwards.
ACTCATCTAGACTATACATTGATAATGAGAGTATCTTTATGTATTTTTCGGGCATGGATGGGTGGTCTAAGCCTGCAATCATATATGCGGTTAGATAACTCATGTTTTATGGGAACCATTATGGGTTGTATTCTTGGCCCATGATTTTGTTACCCATTGTATTATATTACCATTTGGAGGGTTTCTTATTTATGTGTCTATATGTACTCACACAATGATTAGATAAAACAAGAAATTTGAAATAAATTAGTAATATAATTATTGGTTGAGCTAATGTAATAAGGAAGAAGGTTGATGTGGTTTTTTTTTTCGAAAGGGTTTTCCTAGGTGCAATCTTGTGTATTATATAATCTTGAAAGTCTGCCATTTTTTCTATTCATTAGAGCTTGAAAAAACATTGCTAATGTTGTATAATTTTACCAACTTATTTCTCTTCATTTGGTATATAAACATTAGTTGTTTGAAGAGTTGGGTTTCATTAAACTATGATTATTTTTTTCTTGAGTTGGAGTTATGTGTGTAAGAATATATCTATGAAGGAAATTGATGAGAAACATATAAATATATATCCAAAAATTTAATGGACAAAACTTTGAGTAATATAAGTTCAAGATGGAATACTCCTTTTAGACAAAGATCATTGGATTGTTGTATCATGAGTAAAAATTACAGGTATGAAGGAAGAATAATTGTAAAAGATCTATAGGAAGGTAAAAACTTCAATCAAATTGTGTTTATTATCTTTAATGATGTTAAATGTATTGACATAATCAATTAGTAAGCATATATGGGGTGTGTTGAATACTTTGTATCATAAAAATTCTTTGGTGTATCAACATGTGTCACAATAGTGAAAATGAGATGGTCTTCGGAAAAGGTCTATGTAATGTTTGAAATCGAATGTAAATGTTGAAAGTAAAGCAATAATGAAATTGTTGTACATAAATAAATAAACTCCACACAATAAAATATTCCCACCTCATACTTACATATCGATGTCACTTGGCTTACATATAGTGGATTTGATAACTATATATAACCATGAGGAGACAAGATTGAAAATAAACAATAAAAGATAATTATTAATATTAATATAAATTGCTTAACTAAGAGGCTATAAGGAGGATGTGACAAGGTATCAAAATGGTGAAAGGAATTTGATTAGGGTTCGATAGAATCATGTTCAATATGTCAAAATGATCGACTCGCTACCACAATTGTGGCATAATTTATATAATGTTTTTAGTGTTTGTTGCTTGAAATATATGAAGGCTTGAAGATTGAAATAGATCACTTGAGAATCGAGAGAAACCTTTTTATAAATAGTAAAGGGAGGAATTCATTTGTCACTTTGTTAATTGAGATTGGGAAAAATTGAGCTATGAAATTATTTAATTAAAATGATTAGAGTGATGATGGAAAGAGTGAAAAGTGGTGAATGAGATGAGGCATACAATGGTGTGAATATCATGATAGGTTTTGTTTTTAAATTGGGAAAGTTTAGCTAGGAGAAAAATAGAAAATGTAGTATGGATCAAATTTAGCTAGTGAAATTCTCCCCCAAGACAGTCAAAATGTAGATTGGGTCAATATTTATGTGGTTTTATTTTTAAAATCGTTAGGCTAAGTTTTTGAATTTATTATTAGGGAAGGTCGCAGACCCTTAAGAAAAACGGATTGGCCATGTTAGAATAGACTATCACATCATGGCGATGGCATTGAACCTTAGGGGCCTATCTGTTTAGGTAGTGTATGTTTTTCATTGCAGCCAATGGTGTTAGGAAAGGGTGGCCAATTTAGTAGAAAAAATGAAAATGTTGCTTAGTGGATGATCTCGTAAAGTCTTACGGGTAGGCCGATGGTGTTTGAAAATATTTACTATTTGGATTTTTGGTAAATTGAGTTGTTTTTTTATAAGTTTTTGGATTGATATCTAATGGGTACTTATTGTAAATGATATTTTACAGCTTCCACAAATGAGATAAATGTGAAGCTAAATGGATGTGTCATGGTTTTAGAGTTATTGAGGGGTTATCGACACATGATATTGCAAAGTTATAGGGACTCGGTTTGAAGGCATTATGTGGATGTTGTGAATCCCATTAGATTTGGATTTGATTTAGATGTTTTTGGGACACTAGGAGTTCAATTATAACATATTAAAAGGAGGGCCAAAGAATAGACTATAGAGGCCAAAGTGACATTACAAGATGTGTATGTGATTCTTGGGCTTCTCATTCAGGGTGTGTGGATGTTTTGTGATGTGCCATCAAGTAGCACATAGAGGAGGGCCTTAACATGTTGGGACGTAGGAAATGAGGAGTATCATCTAGGTTCAATGATGGTTTTCTTGAGTGTGATATTTGCCACATAGGTTATAGATATATAAAATTCTATTATTGGTATAGATCTTGTGTCTCAAGGAAGATGGAGTGGTACCCCTATTTGGGATTTTTTCATGCATGGATGCACTAGAGTTTATGATATATTTTAGTTGGGGGATTAACACATGGGTATAACCAATGCATGATTTATTTAAGATTCATGCGTGGTACATAGGGTAGTAAGACCCATTATTTTTTTCTCGCGTGGATCTATGAGTTTTCTGATGTATGGACCTACACCGAACACTACTATAGGTAGCAATGGATTCCTTGAGGATTCAATAGTGGGAGATAGGTCCAAAATTGGGAATAAATTTAATTTAGGTTACACAATATCAAGTGGTATGGATACCTATAGAGGGATAATGAACCAGTCTCCCATTTGCTTGATGATAGTGGTGGCCGAGGGATACCTAGAGATCAATCTTCTAACTTTGTGGACATTTCATGGGTGCACATTTCAAATGAAATAAGAGGTTTATGTGGGTATGAAAAACCTTGCTAGATGAACATGTTCAACCTTGATTCATTGACACTATAAACACTTAGCAAAAAAACTTATGACATCATTTTTGACACCTAGAAAAAAACAACTATTTGAGGTTAGCTAACATCTTTTTCACACACAGGTGACTTGAATAAGGAGCATTATGAACCTCCTCCATATGGGAAAAACCTAAAGGATTTTAAAATGAACAAAGAGGATATTTGTACACAAATACTCTGAAATTGATTAAAAAATAACAATTGTACACCATAAACAAACAAATATTATTTAATAAATTGTATATATGAGTGCAAAAAAATCACACAAAAATAGGTGGATAGGACAACTAAACTTATAAATCCCAAATGGAGCTTATTGGTGTGAACAAAAATAAAATGAAAACTAGTTAGGTAATAACCCTAAACTATTTTGTGTTCACACTTACAAAAACACCATCCTTAAGTGAATGTTGGTGAGTGAAAAACAACAAGCGGGTGTCAGGGATACTATGCCAATAAGGTACCTAATACAAAAAGGAAGGAATTATGTTGGTTCCCCTAGAGTACAACTTCTTTAACACCCAACAATTCTCATAACTAAAGAAAATGAGGAAATAGTAGAGGTTTTGTAAACATATCAACAATTTGAGCGATCTTGGGATAAAACTTCACACAAACAACATTAACTCCGAATCAACTTGCGAATAAAGTGTATGTGAATCTCAATATGTTTGGTCTTTTAATGATCGATTGGATTTTGAGAAATTTCAATGACACTCTAATTATCACACTAGATTATATTTGGAGAATCCTATCAGAAGCCAAATTCATCAAGTATCTATCGAAGCCAAAGATATTTCTAACCAACCTTGACTATATTTGTATATTCCACTTCATTAGAAGATAAAGCCACAACGATCAATTTCTTATAAGCCCAAAAACTAGACCTGAACCAAGGTGAAAGAAGAAGCTATAAATAGATCATCACATGTCACGACATCCACCCCAATATAAATATGTGAACCCCTCAATAATATAATAACCATGTGATGAATAGTGAATTCCATAATACAAATTCCACCGAATATAACACAAAATACACTTAGCTACTTTCCAATGAATCTCATAAGGTTCATGTGAAAACTAAGAGACAAGGTTAAAAACAAAATTTATACTAGGATGAGTTTGTGTCGGATATAGAAAAATGCTACCAACTGTCTAATCAAAGTAGGATACACCAACTTAGTTTTATAATAAAAATTGAATTCAATACCTAACGAATATGGAGTGGGTGAAGGCTTTCAAGTGGTCATGTTGAAAATTTGAAGAAAATTTGTATCATACTTATGTTTCCCAATGGAAATAACCTCTAAAGATTGATTGACTTGTAGACCAAGGAATTAGTGCAACAAATATATATCTTTCATATTAAAAGTTTCATTAAACTTCTATTGTATGTCCCAACCAAATTTAGAACCGTGAACAAGGATTAGATCATCAACATACAATACTAAAATCAATAAATCCTCACTAATTTTTAAAACATAAACATTATGATCTATCTCACAATGGTGAAAGCCAACATTCGACAAAATGATCCATTTTCTCATGCCAAACTCATAACACTTGTTTGAAATTATAAATTAGAGATCAATGAAACTTGCAAACTAAGGAATTATCCTACAAAAAAATTGGAGGTTGCTCCATATAAATCTCCTCATGGAGATCATCATGTAGGAAGGAACTCTTTATGTCCATTTGATACACTAGCCATTGGTGAGATACAAAGAGGGAAATAAAAAAGTTATACTAAATCCATTTTCACCATAGGAGAAAAATTATTAGAGTTCTTTACTCCTTCAAATGAGAAAACCCCTTAGAAATAAGGTGATCCTTGTACTTATCAACAAAAGCATCAACTGTATATTTGGTCTTATAGACCCATTTACATCTCACAAGTTTTCTTCCCTTGGGAAGAAAAACTAATTCCCAAGTATAATTCTTCAACAAAGAAGAATACTCATATTGCATAACTTCATCCCATTTAGGTGCACTACTATCCTTATAAAAAGTAACTGGATCAAATTAAATAACTTGAAGGCATAGAGTGAGTACGAGAAAAATAAACATTACTAGAAGTTGAAGCTTGGGTATGACGCGAATCACATAAATTACCAGCCAAGTCACTAGTATATTGTAGATTTGATTAAAGCCATTTGGTAATTTTTTGAAGGTGCGAAAGTGGAATTGGCGGAGGAGGATCCACATCAAGATTAACATGAGAACCAAAAACATGTCCTCCAATCCAGTACGAGATAAGGTAGAAGAGAAAAAGGAGCATAAAAATTTGTAGGAATGTCAAATTCATTAACATGAACATCTCCCCAATAGAAAAATTGTAGTCTTTTATTTACTAATACAACTATGCACGCTGACACTTCATCCGACAATTCAAGCTCACCCAAAGCACGCATAACTACCAGGTCCCTCCTTTGTTTTCTTAGCAAGATGTTAGCATGCATGTTCATATTTATAACCACAACAACCATTCATACAAGGAAAATACATCATAACGTGACAATTCATCAACACATATAATAAGGAAATCATTCATAGAAAATAACCATCATGATCCAAATACCAATTAACACATGTGCGGACATTATGATCTTCACAATCCATACGTAATTGTCTATTACAAAACATAATTGATTACATAACACATCTGCTGATTACACCATATAGTATTTACAATCACTATTGGGCTAAGGTCACAGACTTTGGAACTACATATACCAATGGATATCTTAATAGCATTGGTTCTCGGAATAATTACACACACTCACCACATCCTCTTAGGGACGCATGACACACACACACGCACACGCACATGCACACGCACGCGCGCGCGCGCGCACACACACACACACACACATGGTGGGGATTTTCCCTTCACTGCCACGCGCGCACACACACACACACATGGTGGGGATTTTCCCTTCACCGCCTCCATGCACTTTCCTAATAATAGGCATGCTTACAATAGAGTGCATTATTTTTACAACTTGTGCTAACAATAGATTCAAGATACAATTAAACTAAATCTTACATGCTTTAATCCTATTATTAACTCACTTCATGTGTTTTCTTATCCTTTCCCCGCATGTTATTTTTATGAATATAGATCCTTTGTGTGTGTCCGTAGCCATCATACTTTTGTCTATTTTTGTCTTTGCTTGATCACCAATCCATCTCTTATTTTATATTTTTATTCATGCTCCGGAAAATCGGCTAAGTCTCCAACCCCGTGTACTTATTCACAAAACTTTGCACGCTAACCCTTCCTACATGTGTGCATCCCCTCATGCACCTCTTGCGCGTGGTTTCTAACCTTTATGCATGGCTAGTACTTAGCCATTTTCACCACTCAACATCACCCCACACTAAAGTTATTGACCATCCTTGAAATATTTCATAAAATTACTTCTCCAATGAATGAATGAATCAAATAATTCCAAAAAATAAAGAATAAGCAATAAGGGCCAAATTTTTTTGAATTAAAGAATGAAAGAATCCATAGTATGCACATATATGAAATCAAAGGCGACTGGAGAAGCTTTGGGAACTCCTTGCCCAATACATTCTCTAAATCTTCCCACTTCACGAGTTCCTTTCCATATTTCCCTGTGCACGGAATCATAAATACCTAATATTTGGTCAAGCATTAGCTCATCAACTTTCTCCTTAAGCTCCTTTACTGCCACTTCCAATTTTATGGTCACTCCTTCCATAACATCCATCTATTTCATGACCATGAGTTGAACTTCCTTGATCCATAATTCAAGTGTCTCTTTCATGGATTTAATTAAGTCCCTCTATGTTGATGTTTCTGCCATGAATTTCTCTCGCTCAAGCTTATTACTCTTTGATTTTTCCTGAATTGCCTTGAGCTCCACCTCCTCATTTGTAACACACACGCTCAGGATGGGGTCACAATTTTGGCACCTATAAAATTACAATTCAGCCTTGTTATCCTTGACCTTATTAGTTATCACCTCATACTCTGCTATTTTGGCCTCCACTACCTCTTTATTCCTCTTCTTTTCCTCAGCCAACTCTTCTCGCAAATGGCCCCACGCCACTCTTTATATTAAGAAGCAATATCCCAACCAAGTATTCTAGATACTCCATCTCGTAGAATGGTCTATCCTGGCCTAGCTCACTAATGTAAGGCATGCACTTTTAATCTTCTTCACTAGCTTCCCGGCCCTGTCATATGCCTCCATTGTTTGCTTCTTTTTCTCTTTCAACTCCTCATTAGCCATTGATTCACATTTTCATTTTCTTTCTTGTATTTTACGATGACCCTAATGTTAGCCCCCTTATCTAAGTTCCCGCACATGACCTCAACTATCATCTTATTCAATGCATTACAGATTTCTTTTTAGTTAACTTCGTGGGGTCGACGATATTGTATACTTTTCTCGTCTCCTTCTTCAATGTTAAGTTGGAATAGGAATTTTGCTTATTTCAAATTTTTTATCTTCCACATGTGTATGCATGCTCCATGATAACATTTTCTGGTGTGTGACATTCCTCATGTTTCATTTAGTAGGTCCCAACCAAATAATATTTCATTGGGGACCATACTTTGGAACCTAAATCTCAACATCTTCGTAGGATCATCGATGAATGAAATATAAGGTGACTGGAGGCCATCGCTTCCTTACCACCTTGGTCTTGGTGCACACTTTCCTGGGTGTAAATGGTCTAATACTTGAATCACCAAAACCTATATCTTCCTTGATGACATAAGTGTCATCACCCTCTCCTTTATCTCCCTCGGGATCCTCCTACGTGTTACGCCTCTCTTCTTCATGTGCATCGATGATTCTTCCCCTGTGTGGGCTTCTATTATTCTCATCTTCCTCACCTTCCTCCTTATTATTTTCTAGGCTTATATCTATATGCACTAGATGCTCCTTGACGCATTATTGCATAGACTCCTCGTGCTCTACTTCCTCGAGACTTCTCTTTCTATTCATCCTCATCATCATAAATAAATTGGGTTCTCTTACGCACTTTGTTTGTCCTCAATGGACTTACCTTAGCCGCCATCATTGCTAAAGGAGACCCCTTAGAATGGGCTGACAAAGAGCTTATGCCCTTACTTTCCTTCCTTCTATTATTCTGCATTTCTCTTTTGGCTGTGATCCAACGTAAAATCCTCCTCCTCCTATTCTTCTTCTCCTTTCTCTTCTTCCTCAAGTTGAGGTGGATTCTCCTCTCACTTTTTCTTGGGGATTTTTACTGTGTTCTTCTTTGGCTATTGAGGCATATGGGAGTTGCACACTTTGATATCCTTTCCATCCTTCATCTTCAATCGTAGGTTGAAAAATACCCTACATATCATGTTGTTGACTCTCATGTTCATAATGGGACTGATATCTAAAGTATCGGTTCCATTGTCCCTAAATACTCAGGCCTAAAAGCGTATCCAAAGGTCTTGTACAAAGTGTGCCAATTTGAGTTAACCTTATTTACATCAAAAATCATCTTCTACGCATCATTTATTTTGTTTACTATGCATTTATAATACTTGGTGGTGAATGCAAATGGTAATTTACTCCACAACCCCATTTCACCTTTGTTCATCACAAATTTTGCAAGGCTAAAGTGTTGCGTAACTACATAATTTTCCTCCTGGCCTAATACATGTGGTAATTATCTTGGCATGTGCCACTCATTCTGAAAGGCCACATCCATCCTCTTATACCACTTATCCAATTGCACCTTGTATGGATTGGTGATGTCACCATCACATGTGAAATTGGTAAAACATCACCGAGGGAATTTTCTTCTCTGGATGTATCCATATATTATATTTTAGCCCTTATGGGAAACCAATATCTTGGAAAATGATTAACAACATGATAGATCCCCATGTGAGCTTGTATCATTTTTGAGTTTGTCGCCAACCTCTTCTATTATCTCGTCAAATATACTACGTAATGTTATACATAGTTTTTATGCGCCATTTTATGTGTAATGTAGAGGAATGTTTGATTTACCTCTCCCCAATGATATAAGGTCCCAAGCTTACAACTCACCAAATGAGCCGTTAATTTGGTTGTATCATCTCGTGATATTCTCAATACTCATGGCTCAGTCCCCTTTCATAGTGTAGTTTTGTGGCCAACTCCTAAATTTTTTTCTCATCGTGTAAATCTAGGTCTAAGTCTTCACCGATATCCCATAACCTTATTAATCTCCCAATCAAGATAGTCGTGATTCCCATCCTTTGTCTAGTGAAGTAGAAATAGTCCTCATGCACACATGATACTAGCCACTTTGGAAAAGGTGAGAAAGATTTCCAAAGAAGGTCAATTCAAAAAACTGAAGGACCCCCACCTTCTCAAGGCTCTTTCATGACTTGAGTCATCCATGACCGCTGCTTGGTATTCTGTAGTTCTCGTGGGAAATCCCCTGCAACATATATTTATTCAAGGTGACATCTTGTCCTAGTGCCTTATGATTATACTCATTAATCTTACATTTTGTAAGTTACAAGGTCCATTGTTGCCCCACAACAACTTCTCAGGTGGGTACTTGCATTTCTAAGAACCAATTCTCAGGTAATTCCTCTACTTCCTTCTTTCCATTTAGTTCCTTACGTGGTGTCATTGATTTTCCCAAATTGAGACTACAAAATCCACTAAATTATGCCCTAGATTCTTTCGGTAACAAACTTACTTGCTCTTCATAACCTTGTGTCATGCACCCAATCTTTTTGAGTGCTCTTTTATACCCTAGCTTCTTAATTTCCAAGCTCTTAATGAACCCTAGCTTCATGACTCCCAAACTTCGTGAACTCTATCTCCACAACTTCCAACTTAGCAAACCCTAGCTTCACTCACCCTCACCCTCACACCTTGTAAGCTTACACTTCATCTACTTGAATCAACTCCCTAATCAAGGCTTATGCACTCTGCTCTGGTTTGCTTTTCCACTTGATTCACTCTTCACACTTTTCTCTTAGCACTTAGTCACTTAGCTCTTCAAAATCACAAATCAATTTGAATCAAAGATAATAATGAACTTAGGTGTCCCCTATTTATATCATTTTCACACTTAATACTCTTTGACACATGTTTTTTAGCTTTAAAACATGTTTTCAAATTTTCTCGCTTTATGTTTTAAAGGACTTTTTCGTTTTAAAAAAGTACTTTTTACTTTTCTCTGCCCTTTTCTCTTCCACAAAGGTGGATAGTCATAACCTTTTGGCTATAAACATCCTTGTGATGCACTTCCCCGTACCATAACCCATATTCCTCTATGCCACATACCAAGTAGTTTATCTTGATGCTATCTCACTCGCATTACACTACACTGCTCTCCATTCATGTGGTTGTAAGTCCGAGAAATATCTATCCCAATGAAAACCTAGTTTCTTTTCACATCATGTGAACTATTATTTTTCTTCCACGCACCTATCTCATATTCATATGTACCCATGAACCAACTTCTTATAGCCATTCCATAATTTCATAGCCTATTTTCCATGCACGCGTACATGTTTTACCCCACACTAAAAGTATGCATGGTCCTCTATGCGTCAAATGATAAGATAGTAATCATCTCCTACACACGAACACACTTATGACAACAAATCAAGAAAAACAAAACATGAAAGGGAAATATAATCTAAGTGGAAATATTTCCTTATTACAAACACAAAGGAAGCTTATTTATAGTAGGGCTTTAACCTACTCCCATTGAAGTAACTAAGAAACATGGTGTCATATAACACTTTCAATTCACATGCGCTTTATTCTAGTAACTTGGTTACTAAAAATGTCCCAACCAATGGAATTTCAACTTCCTTGGATGACGCACAAACTTGGAGTCATACAAAAGTACCATATTTCCAACTACAAATGACTTCTTTTAATGTGCTGGTCATTCCAAGCTTTGTGTCGTGCCTTTTCTCTCTTCTCGATTCCAACGCACAATGGTGTGCCGCTAATCTAATTTTATTAATTTTTCAATGCGCTCATCAACTACCTATTCATCATCTAATCCTCCTACACGTGCAATACATAGGGATGGTAACATAAATTCCATAAGTAGTACAACCTTTGCACTAAACACTAGCTAAAAGGTGTGTCCTTGTTCAACTATTTATAGGTTGTTTGATATGCCTAACGTATGGTTGATACCTTTTTGACCCAATCCTTTCTTCCAACATCACATATTTTTAGTGTTTGTCCCAAGATCTTATTGAAAGATTAAAAGGTGTCATTATCCTAAGGGTGATAAGGGGTAGTTTTATGGTGCGCCACCATAAATTATACCAATAAAATGCTAATAGTATCATTCAAGAAATGAATCCCTCTATCACTTATTAGGCTCAACAGACATCCATACCTCTGATGATGATATTTTCCAAAAGGGACCTCATTTTGTTGCTATTGTGAAATATTTTTAGGTGCAACCTCTAACCACCTTGTCAAATAATCAAGTACATGTGATGATGAAGCGCACCCTGTCTGTGCATGGGGTGGTGCAATAGGTCTTACAAAATCAATTTCCCATGTTTAAAAATGATGTACACTTGTTATAGGCCTTAATGGAATTTAGTTTCTATTTCAACGCTTTCCAAGTCTCGATAGTGATCACATGATTTGAAATAATATTTAGTATGCTTGTATAATGTCTCCCACCATAGACCAACTAATAGGACCTTGCATGAGTCACATCCCCGTATAATGTTCTCCTGTGATTCCTCCATGCGCTTCCTCCATAATAGTTGTGCGCTCATGCTCTAGAAAACATATGTGAAAAAATCATCTCTCCCCATATTTTACAGTCTCCTCCAATGATATGATATGGCACAAATTGAAAAACAAGTTGCTTCTTCTCCAAGGTCTTCATTTCATTTGGCTCTAGTCTAGTGCGCAAACATACTGCAATGAATTTCAAATCGATGTCGCATGGTTCAATTTGAAAATTATGAATCGAGCATAGTGTATTTAATGCTCGCACATCCTTTCTAGAGTTTATCCTATACAAGCATCAGGTCCCAAGTTACTCTTTTATAGTTTCATTATGACCGTGAAGTCAAATTCTAAAAAGAAATATCAAATAGAAGATACACCCTTGAAAACCAGTTTATTGACTACGTAATTCAATTCCATATGATATGTATAAAATATAAATAGTGTGGCCAATAAGTACTATCTAAAATTAGGCAACACATAGATCATGGATAACACTTCGTGCTCCGTAGTTTCGTAGTTCTATTCTCGTGGTTTCAATTTCCTACTTGCAAAAAAAATAGGGTGATCAACATTTCCTTCACCAGGCTTGCGCGGAGCGCTAATAGCCATGTTAGAGGCATCTACATGTACATGGAAAGGTTTGTTCCATGAAGGGAAGTGCAATATAGGTGCGGTGGTAAGCTTATCCTTCAAGGTCTCAAACACTTGTTGTTGCACATCACCCCAATAGAACTTTCCTTTTCCCTTGAGCAATTCCTCTAAGGTGCATCAATCTTTACATAACCATTAATGAATTTTCTCTAATAACCAAGATGCCAAAATAAACCACGCACTTCACTCTAGTTGGTAGCTTATTCCAGTCCCAAAATGATTACAATCTTAGCAGGATCTACTAACAATCCTTCTTTACAAATGATGTGCCCAAGTAAAGTACCAAAAGGGGTGGTAAAGATGCACTTCTTGATATTCAAAGAGATACTCAAATGCCTACACCTTTCAAACGTTAGCCTCCAAAATGATCTTTCACTATCCCATATATGGTCAAATTGTCCAAATAAGCCTACCAAAACTAATGAATAAATTCATGGAATGCCCGAAAAATGATGCACGGGAACATGGTTGGCACATTCTTCAAGCTAAAGGGCATAACAATGTATGCAAAAATTCCCCAATCAGTGATGAAGATGGTCTTCTCCTAATCCTAATACACAATACGTACCTCATGGTACCCGAGAATGCATCTCGTGAATGAATAGATTTTACGCCCTACAAATACCTCAAGAATCTCTTCTATAAATGGCATAGAAAAGGATCTATGACACATGAAGAATTGAGTACCCTATTGTCCACACAAATATTTATTGGCCATGTTTATTTATAGTAATCAATATGGGGCTGACCCACTCAGATTCCTCAATAGGATCTATGATCCCTGACTTAAGAATCTTGTCAATCTCCTCTTTGACCTTCTCACGCAGTTCGGGTTCATCTTATAAGGTCTCTTTCAAACTAGATGCATGCCTTCTTTTAGCTTAATATTCATCTCCCCCAATGAGGGATGTACACACTTTAACTCATGATAACCCATTGGAAATAAGTCCTAGAATTCACAAAATAGTTTAATGATCTTTGCAACCTCTAGTTCTGACCAATAATAATAGCTCTTTAGGTGCATCCTTAATGCCAATATTCACCTTTTTAGTCTTCATAGGCACATGGTATGCACATGCATGCTCATTTGTTGGACTTGTGTACTTGATGCCCAAATATTCAACTTATTCATCATCAATGAGGTAGACCATATTCCCCCTTTCCTTCTCTTTCCATGTGCACAATAACAATGTTTCTTTGGTTTCCAACACATTCTTGTGCATCTCGGTCTCAAGATCACCCAAGAGTTTAATGATAAGTTCCTCTCGACTTCGCTTATCTCCCAACGTGATGCACTTCATGATCTGTAATGCCTCGTGTATTGGTGGTTTATTAGAAAAATAATCAAAAGTATGAACCATACCTTTAGTCATATCATGCTAACTTGCAATCTCTTGTTTTAACTCAACGTGCACATACCATGCCCACATGCATCTCAAGGTGGAGTAGAACTTGTGTACCCAAAGGGATGGTGGTATAGCATTTTGTTCTTGCACCCATTGTCTCTCACGCTTTGGAATTGTACCAAAGCAGAGTCTTCTCATCATTCTCATATATAAGATAAGGAACATTGACCCGAGTAAACCTATTTAAAAGAATACCCTTATCTCATGCTTTGAACCATTATATTGAATATGTGTGTCACCTACCAACACGCTATTGTTTCACGTAATGTACATACCATCATATTATATCCATTCCCTTAATTCTACCAAGATCCTCCATTTCACGTAGGAAAGAGTCGATTTCTCTTCCCCAATGTACCTTGGTAACCGAGTCTTTCCTAAGTGCCTAATCATGCACGAACTAATCATCCCGATGACTCTTCCTTTTACCTCATGACCTACCATCTCATAGGTTCCATGGGCCCAATTGTTCCAATAAAAATGGTAGTGTCACTAATAGATTTCTCATCTTCCCAATGAAGTGTGCCTTCCTTAGATGGCTCCATGTTTTCTGGGTCACACATTGTATGTGCATAGATTTGATTAAGCTCTTCTTCATTGAGAGGCTCCGTATAAGGTGTAATCTTCACATCATCTAAGGTGATACATAGGGATCCATATAAACATACCACTTCATCGGTTCCATTAGCACCACGAAGGAGAATTGAAAAAAATGAGGTAAACTAAGGTTCTGGATAGAACCACCACTTTGTGTAGAGCGGCGGTCTTGAAACCACTAGTCCGAGCAAGGCGGTGGTCCCGACACTTTTGAACAAAAAAGAGAAATGAAGCATGAATGGACACAAATTGAAAGCTCTGAATATGTCTCTTACCTCCTTGACATTTCTCATTCTCCAGAGCACAGGAGGACATGGGAGAAGGTTATAAATACAAGGAGGAGAAAGAGAATTGATTATTCAGAGATCCAAAGAGATTAAAGAGAAAAAGGTTTAAGCTTAATGAGAGAAAGTGAGAAAGATCTTCAGTGCTGGAGTAGAATTGTAGGAGAAAGGTGTAGAAACAAAGAAAACAAGTATAGGAAGGGAGAGGTTTACATTGTTGTCTCCATTTTCTACTTCTTGTAATCTGTAATTGTCTATAATTGACCAATAAAAGTGGGAAGAAAGAGTGTTTTTCCCTTCCTGACTAGTTTTCCTCCATTGGAGGTTTCCAGGATAAAATTGTTGGTGTTTGGAGTTTGAATTATTTCTTACTCTCTACAATTTCCTTTTTATATAGCACTAGATAATCAGTCACTAAAGCTCTAATCTTCAATCAATCTGTCATTTTCCAAAGTTGAAAGTAGAACAACATAATTGTGTGATTTTGTAGAGTTCCAAAGTAGAAGTTTACAGATCATTTTGGTATCATAACTAATTATATATCTAAGACTGTGGTATTCGATTCTTTCTTGTGATTTTTATGACAATTCCAAGGTCCAAAGGTGAAGAAGTTTTACCTGCAAGCCGATATTTCTATGAAGAAGTGGAAACCGAGAATTTGAGCTCAAATGGAGGAAGAGAAATTGTCTCGTAGAGTGGAGATGCTAGAGACCATAATGGATAGGATGCATAGAAAACAAGAAGAAATTTCAGATCTATAAAATATAGCTTCGCTTAAAAAGATTCCATGGACTCGGTGGTATGAGCATTGGCTGAAAAACTTGGTATTGGAAAGAGCCACGAAGAGGAAGAATGGGAAGAGCATGAAGAAGAGACACCAATTGTAAGCAAGAAGGTAAAATCTTCTTATACACCTTTTAAAGTTGAAACGAAAGTGGAAATAAATAACTTTGAAGGAAAAGTAGATGCATAATTTATTGATAAGTGGCGAAAATAGTTGGCAATTTATTTTAGTGTACATAATGTCACCGAGGCACAAAACATCGCCTTTACACATCTCAAAATGGAAGGTCATGCTTTGGTTTAGTAGGAAATCCATCTAGCCACTTGTGAGAATAAGAAACGTCCTATTGTCGGTGCACTTGGAAAGGTTTTAAAGAATTTCTTAGAGCTAACTTCTATCGTATTGGCCATAAGATTGACATGATGATTAAGTGGCGTAATTTAGGCAAGCCAATGGTCAAAGTGTGTAAGACTACACTACGGAGTTTCAAGACAAGCCATGTTGCTAAATATGAACTTAGAGGTTGAGGACATTCGACCAAGTATTTGGGAGGACTTCACACTCACCTTCAAAGGAAGGTAATCTCCATGAAGCCCAAATATCTCAATGAATCTTGTATACAAGAATACTACATTGATGATGAGAAGAAGCAAGGAGAAATATAACCAAAGGAAGACTAGTCAACAAATTAGCAGGGAAAAAAACAAGGAAGACAAGTAACAAAGGTAAATGGAAAGGTAAACATGTAGCTACTTTGCTTTGCATACTTATAAAGATCCTAAGAATTTCGTAAGAATTGTGATATAAATGGACATACGACGCCACATGTTGGAAGTGAATCCAGTGCACCCAAACCACTTAACCAAGGATTCCAAGAAATCAATGGCTGTTGTAAAAATAGAAGGACAAGTGGAGATTAAAGATGATTCGGATGTAGACGAAAGGCTAGGATGCATGGCCACTAACATGTACGGGAGCAGAAGAAGAAGAGATGAGTAAGCTATTTCAAATTAGAATCCAAATCAAGAAGACTAAGGTAAACACTTTAGTAGATTTTGGTTCTTAGTCAAATCTGATTTCTAATGCGGTTGTAGAAAAAATTGGTCTAGAAACTTATGTGCATCCACATCCATACCCATTGGGATGGGTGAAGAGGGGTGTAGAAATACAAGTTATAAGAAAGTGTAAGTTTCAGTTTGGGATAAATACCCAATATATTGATGTATTAGAGGTTGATATCATTCCACTTGATGCATTTGATGTTGTCTTCAAGTCCTTACTTGTATGCTAGGGATGTTGTGTTCACAAGGAGGGAGAACCAATATAGATGGGTCAAGGAAGGAGTCAGTTTCAACATCCGGGCACACCAGAGAAAATCAAAGGAGGCTATGGTAAGTGCCATCCAAACACCCAAACTTATTCGGGAAAATCATCAGTTTTGTTTACTTTCATTGGAAGAAAAGAAAAATGGACTTGAGAGCATGGATATTTTGGATAACACTTAGTTTTTACAGAAGAATCCACCAAAGAAATTGCTTATTCAAGGAGAAATACAAACTTCCGCTATGTAGTCATTGTATCTACCTCTGATTCACCGGGCCCGACAGTGGGCGAAAGGAAAGAGGAGATACAAGGAACAATGGTGACTACAAAAACAACCTACATGGAGAGGATTCACCAATCTATCTCAAGAGATAAAGAAAAACAAGGACTAAACCACTATAATATGGGACCTTCACCATACTTGATCAAAGGGTTGCAAAGAAACCTTCAAGCCACACTTCATGCAGATGCACGCGATAGCAAGTTGCAAGAGCTCACACCTACTAAAACCATCTATGCATGACAAAGAAGGAAACATACAAAAGCTTCCTTCCAAAGAGGATTTTGTTTGAGGCAACTCGAGGAGGATGCATCACTGGAGCTGAAAACTAGAGATCCATAGGAGTCTTGGCAGGTTGGACGAGAGATGACACCAAGGTAGACCCAGTGCTACTTGAAGAATAATGAGAGGGAGGTGATTCCTCTATCACTCCCCCACTAGATTTTGTGGGACTAAAGCCTCCTAAGCATGGGAGGTATGATCCATAGGGATCCAGAAAAACACACCACTTCATCTGCCCATAAACACCAAGAAGGAGAATTGAAGAAAAATAAGGTAAATGGAGGTTCGGATAGAACCGTTGCTCTGTCAGAGCAGCGGTTGTAGAACCACCTCCCTAGTAACCACCGCCTAGCCGGGCGGCGGTCCTAAAACAAGTCGGTTTGTGTAGGGTGGTAATCTTGACACTTTTGAACAAAAAATATAAATGAAACATGAATGGACATGAATTTGAAGTGCCCGATTGTGTCTCTTCCTCCTAACCTTTCCCATTCTCCAAGGTACCAAGGAGATGGGAGAAGGCTATAAATACAAGGAGGAGCAAGAGAATTGATCATTTGGAGATCCAAAGAGATCAAAGAGCAAAATTTTTAAGATTAATGAGAGAAAGTGAGCAAGATCTTTAGTGCTTTGGAGTGGAATTGTAGGAGCAAGGTGTAGAAACAAAGCAAACAAGCATAGGAAGGGAGAGGTTTACATTGTTGTATCCATTTTCTACTTCTTGTAATTTGTAATTTTCTATAATTGACCAATAAAAGTGGGAAGAAAGAGCATTTTTCCCTTCCCAACTGGTTTTCCTCCATTGGGGGTTTCTAGGATAACATTGTTAGCATTTGGAGTTTGAAATCTTTCATACTCTCTGCAATTTCCTTTCTATAGCACTAGATAATCAGTCACTAAAGATTTAATCTTCAATCAATCTATAGTTTTCCAAAGTTGAAAGTAGAACAACAGAGTTGTGTGATTTCGTAGTGTTCTAAAGTAGAAGTTTACGGATCATAAAGGTATGACCATGCACTCATCCTTGTTCTCAAAACTGATATATCTTTTGTTAAAGCACATGTCTCGCATTATTAACATAACACGAAGGACGTCCAATAAATGCTTTGGAAATTATCTTTTTTAGCTAGTTCTAATACTTCAAAATGAACTTTAAATTTAGCCCCTTGAATAGTGATTGGAGCATCCTTTAACACCTCGATGGGCATGACCTTTGGTTTATTTTCCATATACAAAACATTAGAGGATGGATGTAATTGTGGCCTTCCCATTTGGTTCCAAGCATTGAAATTTAAAACATTGACCTTTGTACTTGTGTTAATAATAATGTTACTCACAACGCAACCATCTATTACTACATCCAATGTGATCTCTTTATCACATTCATGGTCATGTGGTCATAAATTTTCATGAAGGATATGACACTCCCATTCAAATCCAACATGTGGTATTTTTTCTTACAATCGTTCTCCAACTAAAGGATTGATGTTCTCCTAACGCATCATCCTACACACTTATTTCAAATCATCCACATCCCTTTGAGGAAGTTTGACG
The DNA here is from genome assembly GCA_018340775.1 of Taxus wallichiana var. yunnanensis. Taxonomy (NCBI): domain Eukaryota; kingdom Viridiplantae; phylum Streptophyta; class Pinopsida; order Cupressales; family Taxaceae; genus Taxus; species Taxus wallichiana. The sequence goes on along the minus strand of CM031238.1, from coordinate 55,416,815 downwards.
CTCTTTACACATTCTCTCTCGCACACCTATTCTTTCAAGTACTAGATCTTACCCCTAAATCCATGATGACCCCCATGGTCTCTTGATAGAAATCCTTCGATGAACCGTATCTAGATACTTAACATGTATCACCTCCTCTCTCATGATAAGGGGCTCACACGTGCGTGCTACCTTTGCACCCGTAATGACTTTATAATCAGTCACTAAAGATTTAATCTTCAATCAATCTGTAGTTTTCCAAAGTTGAAAGTAGAACAACGAGTTGTGTGATTTCGTAGTGTTCTAAAGTAGAAGTTTACAGATCATAAGGGTATGACCATGCACTCATCCTTGTTCTCAAAACTGATATATCTTTTGTTAAAGCACATGTCTCGCATTATTAACATAACACCAAGGAAGTCAAATAAATGTTGGGAAATTATCTTTTTTAGCTAGTTCTAATACTTCAAAATGAACTTTAAATTTAGCCCCTTGAATAGTGATTGAATCATCCTTTAACACCTCGATGGGCATGACCCTTGATTTATTTTCCATATACAAAACATTAGAGGATGGATGCAATTGTGGCCTTCCCATTTGGTTCCAGGCATCAAAATTTAAAACATTGACCTTTGTACTTGTGTTAATAATAATGTTACTCACAACGCAACCATCTATTACTACGTCCAGTGTGATCTCTTTATCACATTCATGGTCATGTGGTCATAAATTTTCATGAAGGATATGACACTCCTGCTCAAATCCAAAGCATGTGGTATTTTTCTCGCAATCGTTCTCCAACTAAAGGATTGTGATGCATCATCATACACACTTATTTCAAATTATCCACATCCCTTTGAGGAAGTTCAACGCTCTTTACATGTTCTCTCTCACACACTGTTCTTTATAGTACTGGATCTTACCCTGTAAATCCATGATGACCCCCATGGTCTCTTGATAGAAATCCTTCCGATGAACTGTATCTAGATACTTAACATGTATCACCTCATCTCTCATGATAAGGGGCTCACACGTGCGTGCTGCCTTTGCACGCGTAATGACTAACAGAGAGTTAAAGTTCCAGTTAGTCATCTTATTAGGTGCTCATTTCTCATTCTTTATGTGCTCCACCTTAATCATCCCCACACCTTTTTCCTTATTTTTTTCTTACACATATGGTCATAGAGGTCTAGATAATCCTCAAACTTGACTACCCTCCCACAATGCGTGCATACATGATTTTTAGGACATTCATGCTAATAATAATTTGGTGGTCCACAATTATAACATGTTTCAAATGTGAACCTTCCTCTACCACCATGGCTTCTGATCTGATATCTACCTCAAAATACACCATATCCATTGTTACTTCATTAATATGCCCTTCTTATTCCTAAGAACTGCTGGTCACAATGATATATGTAGTAACACAGTCTCACATGCTTCATGTATATGGTCAATCAAATGATAGTCAATTATGTCATGGGTATGTGCGTTAAATTTTGCGAAAGACATAGAAATTTTATTCTATATCGTGCACTTCAAGAGTGGAAAATTCTATATATCATGATTCTTGTGGAAAATATCACAAGATTTTAACAAGGTACACACATTTATGTGTGGATAACTATCCTTCGTATGTCCTTCCACTTCACAATCAGTACACCATAACCCATTGCGCATCTCATGCATTGATTTGCAGAGATACATTTTCTAACTGGTAGCCATAGCTGATATTTATGCCTCAAGAAAAGGACTTACCCCTATATCTCGCATTCCTAATCTGCTTTACGTGCATAATCTGCTTCTAAGGCCTTGTGTGGGTCGAGAAATGTTTTGTGTTATAAATCCCTTCAAAAAGGAGTCAACAAGCCTCCAAAATTTCACTTTGTAGGTTGTCTTTGATGAATATAATAGGATAAATTGGATAAAAAAGTCTTAAAACGTGCATCATACTCCCTTACACTTTCAAAAAATCCCTACTTGATGTCCTTTAGTGCACTAATGCTCTATTTATAACACTCGGGATATGGAATTCATCCAAAAAGGAAGTGCGTAACACATCATAATCTACCATAGTCTGGATGTGAATCATATTTTCTATACCAGTTGTGTGTGCACCCTTGAAGTGTGGTGGAAAATTTACTTGCCTTCATATCAAGAGTTGTTATTCCCTTAGCTTTTCATAATAGCTCACACTTATGCACATGTTGAGTTGCATCCTCTACACCTCTATACTTTGGTAAGTGAAGTGATATCTCAAAGAAGATTTGAGGTATTTATTACACTCAGTTCTTGAGGCTATAATGGTTGATGGGGTTACTATTGTGGTTTTGTAGACCTTGTCTTGGAGTGGGGCTAGATCCTCGAACTCGAAGCCCCACCAGATTCCCTCCGTGTTGTGGTTGACCCGAACCTCCCGAGCCTCCCATCGCAACCTATGGTCCTATAGATGAACTCCTTACATCCCGTGGTTGTGCTAAACGTAACACCAAATGCATGTGTTATAGTTACACCTATAAGATTACTTCTAATGGGATGTGTGCTAATGCTTTGTCCTAATCATGCACATATGAAAATACCTCCAAAAGTAATTGTTCCAAACAATGATGCCTGTTACACTACCACATGTGCATCCTTGATCTATTGTGCCTCCTAAGTGGCAACTAAAATATATCTACATGTATATCTTACCCAACGTGGAGATCCTCCTTGGTAGCCTTCACTATGATGCTCTTCTATAACAACCTTTGGATCCCGAGCACCTTACAAAAGGGCTGGGTAGCTAGGATGGGTCAAATGTGTGCTTGTGGTTCTCATCATCTCCTCAAAATCACTCTCATCCTATGCCACTAGGGTCTCTATACTATGATTTCTCAATGTCATGAGTACATGATCCCGCCTTCCCTCTCCTTATGCAGGGATTTCATCACTTCCATTAGTCATCATTCTTCTCGACCTCAATGCCTCATCAACTACCCTCTATTGTGCATTGTTATACCTAAGCCATCTATCCTCTCTCTCTTTCTTCCATAAGGGCCCACTTTGCCATCCTCCCCAAACTTGCTTCCCGCCCTTGTGTAGGGTGGGGTTTTAGCTCGCCATCGATAGGTTCTCCATTCCTAGTTCAACTATCAAGATATTGATAGCTAAAGGTGTCATGCACAAATAAGATCCTCTTGGCTCACGTAAAAACTAGAACTCTACTTCCTTTGGGTAAGAGTATGTCAAAATTGTATACTCCAAGGTATAACTATGCATCACACCTTCCCACCAACAATCTACAGCTCTAGTCCATGAATCATCCAAATCAGAGAGTGCTTGATAATATCTATCTCCAAGTTTACTTTCTTCCTATTCGAGACACCTCTCGTTAGTTGCACAGTAAGCTTACAACCACTGAAATAATTCTAGTGGAAATAATTAAAAGAACATCTCATATAAGTAGTCATATAGATTGTCTTCCACCTGATTTTGTGAATTAAAATCAGGTCCAGTGATATATTTATGAGAAAATGCATTTTGACCGTCATATTTCTAATTCTCAATATTCTCCAAATACGGTGTAACACCATCTCGCATACAACATCCTGGTAGAGAAATTGAAAAAGAGGTCCTTATAATAGAACTAAATGTAGTATTTTATTTACCATTACACCTATGCATGTTGGCACTTCATCTAGACAAGTCCGAAGCTCATATGAAGTACGTGCAACCGCCACTTCCCTCATCTGTTTTAGTCAACAAGATGTTAAGCTAATAACCATTTATACAAGGTAAAATACATTATAACGTGGCAATTAAACAACATATATAATAAAGAAATCATTCATAGACAATAACCACCTAGATTTGAATACCAATTAAACCATTTAAAGACATAATGATCTTAGCAATCCGGACATAATTGTCCATTACAAAACATATCGATTACATAACACATCTGTTGATTACATCATATAATACTTACAATCACTATTGGACCAAGCTCACAGACTTGAACTACATATACCAATGGATCTCTTAATAACATTGGTTCTCAAAGTAATTACACACACTCACCACTTCCTCTCGGGGGACGCATAACCTATACACATACACACACACACACACACACACACACACACACACACACACACACACACACACACACACACACACACACACACACACACACACACACACACACACACACACACACACACACACACACACACACACACACACACACACACAAATTGGGGACTTTCCTTCATTACCTCCATGCACTTTCCTAATAATAGGCATGCTTACAATAAAGTGCATTTTTTACAACTTGTGCTAACAATAGATTCAAGTTATAATTAAACCAAATCTTACATACTTTAATCATATTATTAGCTCTCTCCATACGTGTTCTTATCAGTTCCTTACATGTTATTTTCCTAAATATAGCTCCTTTGTGTGCATCCCAAGCCATAATTCTTTTGTCTATTTTTGGATGTTTTCTTGATCATGACTCCATCTCTACTTTTTTATTTTTAGCCGTGTTCTAGAATATTAGCTAAGTTCCAAACCCTATGTGCTTATGTGATAACCTTCATGCTCGACCCTTCCTACATGTGCACATCCCATCGTGCACATCTTGCGCACGATTTCTAACCTTTACACTGGATAATACTTATCCATCTTCACCACTCAATAAAAATTCATGGGTAACAAGATATAGAAGGAAATCCACCTTCAAATGTTCACATTTTCCAATGAATATAAGCTCAATGCTCTTTTTCTCCATGGATTTTTTTGTCGTCAGAACAAAGGCCCATGATTTACTTCTAAAACTAAAAATCGATGCATCGATTTTCACCGACCATGATTCCACACGAGTGACCCCCACTGAAACTACTTTATGAGGAATTTTGTTATGAATTAAGTTTGCGTAATGAATTGCTTTAGCCTAGAACTCTATTGTTAAGTTCTTAGACTGAATCATGTAGTTAGCCATCTCGTCGAGTGTATGATATTTACACTCCGCATGACACCATTCTACTAAGGGGTGTAAGATTTTTTTTTAATGTAAAATACCATGATCAATACAAAAATATCTAAATGCATTACTAATGTACTCCCCCATTATCAAAGTGAAGCTTTTTAAGTGAATGTTCTAATTCATTTTCTACAAATTCCTTAAAATACTTGAAATTATCAAACACATTACTTTTATATTTTAATAAGTAAACCCAATTTCTTCTAGAGAAATCATCATGAACATTAGTACATACTTAGTACCGAAAAATGAATATGAAGGAAAATTTATTATGTCACTATGTACAAGCTCAAGAAGAGCCTTAACTAATGTGGCCTATCCCTTTGGAAAGGGATCTTGAAGTTTCTTTATAAGCATGAAACCTTAACAAACACCATCAATAGAAGAAAATGTTGGAAGACTAATAACTATTTCATGATGAAAGTTGCTACAAATATCTTTGCTTGAGGTGACCAAACCTTTTATGCCACAATTTACTCATAAAATTTATTTGAGAAATCAATGAATATCCTACGGAGGTGTTAATTTTTTCTAAGATACACATATATAATATGGATCCACCACTCGTATATCTATAATATCATTAAGATCATTTAGTTCCCTAATTACAACACCTTGTGGTGAGAATTCAACAATTTTCCCATCATTAGAATAATTTTTTTGATAAATAGACGATAAATTTGAAGAATTTTTGGGAACATAAAGAAGCTGTTAGTGCAAAATCACAAAGACCCCCAAAATGAGTCATCGATCTACTTTTCTAAGGAAGAGTCATTTGGTGTGATTCGCATAACATTGAGTTTTCCCAAAGTGCGGGACTTCGCGAATGGAAAAAATTTCCAAATTAAAGGTTGGTTCCTATTCCTCTATTTAGGTGCATGCATGGAAACTTGCAGAGGACCTATTGCTAAACCTAATCTAAGTTTTGCCAAGTGTTATCCCGTAAAATTGTCAAGGGCAATTTTACAGATAATCCTACCAAAATTTTGTTCTGGTCCCTCGTTAGGGACTCCTAGCATTCGGAACGTTGCAAAATCCCTTCCCAGAAATCTAGTTTTCCGAACTTAGCCTTTTTGGTCTTTTTGGTCGGGTGCACATAATGTCTATGCAACATCAAGTATTCATGTGCCCCCTTTAAATCCTTTAGCGCACGGTTTGAGGTATCAGCGGGCATTTTGGTGCGCCTCACTATGTTGTGCCTTTCTTGCATGCGCTAAGGTGCATGCGCCTTCATGTTAACAAAACTTTTGGTGCACCAATTTTTGGTGCGCCAATGGCGCACATATTCTTGTGTCCACATAACTTTCGGTGCGCCAAAGGTGCACATAACTTCATGTTGGCAAGCGTTTTGATGCGCCAAAGGGCGCATGCTTTCTTGTGTCGATAGTGCTTTTCATGCGCCATTTGAAAAGTTGGTGGCACATTTATTACCACCTCACCTATATATAGGCGCATCTGCACTGTCATTTTCATCCGACACAATCACGTGAATTTATCTTTCTGTACTCTGTCAATCAGTGCTTTGCCTTGTCGCGTTTTTCGATCACGTCGTGGACCCGGTTTCATATTTCTCTATTATATAATCCTGGTAAGAGGTCCTCTGTGCTTTTGTGTGTTTTGGTGTTTTGTGTTTTGGCTGCTTGTTTGTGTGATTAGAAAGATCTGTCAAAGCATGAACTCAACTACACGGGCATGAAATCATGAACTCCCCCCCTCCTTGCTGTTTTTCTCTATTCTTCCCCATGCATTTCCCCCTCTTTCCAGATCTGGTAGGTAGAAACTCATCCTGAAAAAATGGCTTGGAACTCTTATTATTAGCTTCTTCATCACCCAAAGGTACCCTTAAAAAGAAGCTTATCAACATGTGAACACCTCAGAGAAAGAATCAAAGCTTCAAAGAAAGACTGTATTTTTTCCTCTTTTGGTGCATCATCACACTGTAACATAATATACTGATCATGATGGCGCATATCCCATGCTGTTACATAAAGAATAGCATTTCACCCCAAGGCACACTTCTTCCGCTTGTTGCAACCGCTTTCCTACGCCCTCTTGGTGCACCAAACTTGCGTGCAACATTACAAAACCATGCGCCCTTTGGCACACCTGCATATATGTAACATTAAGTTTATATGCGCCAAGTACAAGCTATCGTTAAATCGGCGTAGGTGCATCCATTGTTACAACAACATAATGTTGTGCGAGACCTTCCATGCGCCACGCCAAGTTCCCCTATGGGCATGAAAAAATGATGTTACACGCATTAAACTCGCGCCCTTTGGCACATCCTCCCGCACCGTGTAACATGAAAAATATCCGCGCCCTTTATAAAATGTATGCATATGGCGCGGCGCACTTATACTTACAACAACAAAAAATACAATCTGTAGTGTCCATGTGCCATGCGCCCTTTAACACTAATTTATCCCTTACAACAGCCCTTTCTTGTGCGCCTTATTATTTTTAGCCACTGTAACTTGCGGTATTCATGTGCCCCGTGCCCCTGAGGCCTTAAAATCACTAAATCTTTCTTCTGTTGACGCTTTAATGGAAGATCAAATAGCTGATATGACTTTCTTGCGTTGGGTTTCACTTATTATTCTTACAGATCAGCAACTGAGTTCAGAGTTACATATTTTAACATCAAGCAAGAGACCTACCAAATCTAAGGGTAAAGCCAAGCTCACAGAAGAAGAAATGAAGTACAAGTATCAGAGGGTCAGGATGCCCGAGTCCCAAGCCGAGTGTGACCTAGACATCAGAGACTCAGAGCTGGGTCATATTGACATGGAGGATTTCTGGGCCAGAACCCAGAGGGTCATAAGAAGTCCATGGATGGACAAACTGATGGGCAGTGCTACATTTTGTTGGCGGGATCCCTGTTAGTGCCGTGAACAATGAGTTTATGATGGTAGTAGCCCGATGCTACAACAAAGACACAAGATGTGTCCATAATGAGAAGGGCGAGGTCATAATCAACCTCACTGCCCGCCACTTTGAAATAATGCTCGGCATCCCTCACCACCGGCACTTTGTGGCCGTAAGCTAGGAAGATTGCATCAAGGCTTGGGATGACAATGAGGATCAGTGCATGCAGCTGATGAACGAAGTATACCTAAAGAACAAAAAGGTGGTGACTCGGTGGCCACAAGTCATTCATCGCAGTGACTTTTCAGAGGAACTCAGTGACACAATCACATTCCTGAGCAGAGTCTTTGGGCTTCCTGATGCCCATTATTTTCACAAGTGGATGCTGAGGTACCTAGAAACGATGAACAAAAATGTGCCCGATCAACGCTTTGAGTGGGCGGAGATCATAAGCAACACAATATCGGAGCAACTCCAATAACTCAACATGACGGGAGGTTCTATATGAACTCCTATGTAGTCTATGTTGTAGCTTCAGAAAGAGACTATCCAGCTCTAATGCGGTGTGGGGTTTGGCCCCAAGTTAAGATATATGAATACTATCCAGAACTGAAGCTGGAAAATAGTATTCCCCAGTTCACAAAGATCAACGATGCCTTCTTCTACGGCATCATCTGCCTTCTGAGGCCAAATATGACTCACGGTCGTATGACCAAGAGCATCGTAGTAGCTACAGAGAAATGGGGGGCCTTGTTCACTCAATTCCCCACCTTCACCTACCTGAGGGTAGTTAACTTCTTGGGGGAACCAACTAAATTGCCAAGATACGCCGGTCCCAAGTTAATCCTGTTGGAGTTGTCGAGACAACTTATCACCTACCATGAGAAGTGTCTCAAGAGAAAGAAGGGTGGAACTCCTTTCCCCCTCACAGTGGGTAGGTATACGTGTCTCTCTCACCACAAGGTGAAGGACATGTTTGCAGAGCTAGAGCTGCTGAATCTAAAACACAACTTCCCGGCCAGGCCCACCTTCGACCCAAGGAATTGTCTCCCCAGGGCCAAGCTCGATCCGATCCACATCCCTCAGATCGAAGACATTTATATCGACATATATCATGAGGTCGAGCTCAGGAGGAAGGATCATTCCCGCTTAGCCTTGGCCGAAATCATCCAGTACGGTGTGGCCATCATCCCAAAAGGCTATCAAACTACTGAGCAAGAAGTTGATCAAGTGTATCTTGATACAGGTGGAGATGATTGGCCTTTCGCGGTGATCGACAGAACCAAAGCACCTCAGACAATTGAGGAAAGGGTCAAGGAAACTCTGCGAAGAACAGAGCATTGGTGCCGAATGAATGGTCTCATTTACCTCGGAGTTGATTTCATCACATCTCCGTTGGGCAACGCACCTCCTCGGTCCAAACAATGCAGCCAAAGGGCAAAGGGAAAGGTAAAGAGGGTGAGTCCAGCTCCACCCAAGAGGAAGCTCCTGAAAGCCCTCCTTCCACTTCACAAGAACAGGTTGTAATCCTGAAAACTTAGAAGAAGAAGCAACGGAAGATGTTCCGATAGGCACATCCACTCAGGATGTGGCCACGACTATAACTATTGAGGTCCCTTCTATCCCTTCTCCCTCTCCTCCTTCCCCTCCTCGAGTGACCCAAGTGACCATTCCTTTGGTCGTGTCCTCTCCCCCATCTTCCATTGTTCCCCCTTCTTCCTCATCCATCTTCTCTTCTCTCGCGGAGCTGTCCCCCTCCATTTCTTCCCTCATCTCTGAGCTCCCTTCCATTCCTATGTCTTCCTCCCCTACAGTATCTCTTCCTCCCGTGAGCACTTCCTCGGCTTCCCTCTCCATGCCGCCTCCAAGTGTCTCCACGTTTTTCCCTTCTACTACTGTAGCTGCCCCCTTCTCTATTTATGGTCCTTCTCCTATAAGTCCAGGCTTGGTATCCCAAAGCACTTTGAGTCAACGAAGAGGAAAGTTCCCATCGCCCGATGGACTTCTCCGTCATCCCATCAAAAGAGATCAAGAAGCAAAAACCAATAACCCGCTTCTCTCGAGTGCATCAGGGGAGAGAGTGATGGAGATTGTATTCCCCAATCCTTGGAAGGATAAGAAGGATCTGTCTTCGACAGATTACGAAGTGACTCAAGTCACAATGGGGACATCTTCGAAAGCCTGCAAGGAGAGGCCTATCTCTGCGAGTTGACGCCCTTTGCAAGAAACTCCAAGAAGCAAAGGGATCAAGAAGCAAAAACTGATAACCCACTTCTCTCAGAGTGCATTAGGGGAGAGAGTGATGGAGATTGCATACCCCAATCCTTCGAAGGATAAGAAGGATCTGCCTTCGACAGTTACACAGTGACTCAAGTCATAATGGGGACATCTTGAAAGCCTGCAAGGAGAGGCCCTATCTGCAGTTTACTCCCTTTGCAAGGAACTCCAAGAAGTAAAGGAAGAGAAAAGGCCGCTAAAGGAGAAAATAAACATCTTCTCCGCGCCTTGCAGAAAATGGGCAGTGCGCCTCCTACAACTGCCACCAAAACTCCTGAGCCTCTGAGCCAGGATAAGATCAATGAATATGCTAAAATCGGCGAGCAAGGCATGGCAGTTTCCGCCTGGAGGAGCCAAATCCTCAAGGAAAGCGAGGGAGTTATCGCTAAGTTCACCGATTTGTACCAGAATATCAATCAAACGAATAGAGAACTCTAGGCGATAGCAGGACCCATCTCCGAGGAGCTGGATCATGCCAGGATGCAACACGAGACCTTTCACAAAATGCTTGACTGTTCAGTCGAAGATCTAGTCAAGTTCGGCATCTTTGGACACCCTAGAGCCCTCAACAAAATCCTTTCTACTCTGGATTATCGGGTGGATCAGCTGAGTTCATCCTAGAGAAGATCAAAAAGTAAAGGAGGTAGTCACGGATGCATGCATCAAATGGAACAGTTATTCTCGAGAATGTCTCTAGGGTTGCTCACTTCTTATTTCGCCTTAAGGAAGGTTGAGGAAACTATTCAGATCTTCAAGGAGATCGTTTCACAGGGACTGGGGCCAGAGGTCACGTTCGACGCCGAATCCATCAATAACCTATTGGCGTGTCGTGATTTCATCGGGTACCTGATAGAGGCAGAGAATGATTATTCCAAACTCTCGGAAAAGCTCATAGACGAGCGGGAGACCTGCGAAGCTATCAGCGATAGACACAAGGATCCTTCCGAGGATCAACTTCAACCCATGATCAATAAGTTCATGGAGTACCATGCCCAGTTCCACATCTCGTCACCCGAGCAACAAAAGCAAGATACCCCCTTCCAGCCCATGGGGACGACGATGAATAGTTTCCTTCTTCCCAACTTTCTCCTTGTAAATTATCCAAAATTTGTTGACACAAATGATGACATCATCCATGTTGCACCATGGGATGATGTCATCCACTAAAGTTGTCAAAAGTCAACAAATGACTTTGTAATCTATTGTAAGATATTTTTGTAATTAAGTGGTTTGTTTGCTTTTGTCTTCTTTTCTTCTCTCCTTCTATATATACTTGAATACTTGTTGTATTCGGGGTGGATATCTTTTAGATGAAAAATAGAAGTGAGAAGAAAAGGCTTTGTACTTTTTGTATAAGAAGAAGATATTAATGAAAATATTAAGACTTTGTGCTTTGAATATGTGTGTTATGGGCATCTGATCTTTCTTATGTCAGATCTATGCGTTTATTCTGTTGAATCTATCTCTACTTTTTTGTCATTTATTCATCAGTATTGCTTTATTCGTTTATGCAAGTAGGTTTGGCTTTGTTTACTACCAATCCCAAAACATAAACCCTCTGACCTTTCTGCTTTGGAATTCATTTCTTTTCTTCCTTCGGATCTGATCTTTCTTCATCCTCTCTTTCATTCCTTTCTTTCCACAGTCGGAAACACCCCTACTGGGATGAGATCCCAAACCCCCGAAGGTAGAATATTGTGAGACTTGCATGATTCCTGCTTTGGTAGAATAGTAATAAACCGTTTTCTTTGCTTGACTCAAAGAGGGGCTATGCCCTGCACACTGTTGGCTCGTCTATCCATAAATCTGCCCAAGCGATAGATTTTCAAACCAACAGTTTTTGGCGACTCCGCTTGGGATCGAATAGATCTATCTCGATCTATGATGATGGTATGATAGAAAATCAGTAAAAATCAGAAAAATCACTATCTGTTTGCAAATTTTAACTTTTGTTCAAAATCCAAATTTTTGCAAAAGTGACCCAAATTGAAAATTTTCTTCTGAGATCCATAGATCTGGCCTAGTTGGAGACCTTTAGTTCATTGAGTTTTTATAAAAATCTGTATTTTTCCGTAGATCTGAGTTTTTGATTGTTTACCAAAATTTTCAAACTCTTTGAAAAAGTCAACTTTAGATCTGAAAATCAGCTTACTAAGCTTCACTATCATTTTATCCTCGTTGTTCTTTGTCATTAAACCGCAATCGGTTTTCATAAGAGGATAAAATTAAATATTCAGAAAAGTACATGCTGCTGATTTTTGTCAAAAAATTAAGAAAATCAGCAAGTACAACCAAAAAGAGTTTTTAATCTGCTTCACAATATTGCAGATCAGGAAGGTACACTTTGGTAGGTGAACCATTTACTCGTAGCAGGAGAGCTTATGGAGAATTCATCCTACTTTCGATCTGCTTCAAAGGCACAACTTCAGTATAACACCGGCGCTTTTCATCACTAAGTTCAGCTGATCGGTCAGCCAGAAGTGCCTCACCTCCACGAAAGAACCAGTTTTCACAAGGAGCCTCCACATCCCTTTGTAGTGCCTTGTTGCTCAGTGGAACTGTACTTCCAGCCCGTGTTCTTTTCCCACCCGTCCAGATGGTGGTACCATGGGGAAATGCTATGGGTCCCCTAGCCTTGCCGCATCCTGTTCATGCACTCCCACACGGAAACCAAAAGAATTTTCCCAAATTTGACGGGAGCGGGAACCAAAGCACGGATTCACACATATCTACATTTATCATGTCATGCAGTATCCTAGATGTAACCCATGAAGATGTGTCGGTTCACCTTTTTCTGGAAACTTTACAAGGGCCCGCAGTAGAATGGTTTCAGCATTTACCGGCCGGATCTATTACCAGTTGGGCCACCTTGCGGGATGCTTTTGAAGACAGGTACAAGCCTTCGGAAGATGCATTTACATTGCTATCATAGATCACTCACCTAAAAAAGGAGGCCAATGAGACCATGTGTGATTTTATCGCCAGGTTCAATGCATTAATCAACCGTGTCCCTGTTGCCATGCTTCCAACACCGGAAAATCAGAAGTGTTTCTTCGTGAACGCTATGAGCTCGAAAGTAAGTTTCTTGCTCCTACAAGAACAAGTGGCTACCTTGATTCTTGCCCAGGCCGCTGCCATCAGAATTGAAGATAACTTGCTAATATCTGGCGAATTAAAAAGGGAATCATCTAAGCCTAAATCTTCGGGCCCTTCACCCACTACTTCATCTGATCCGGCATTTCAAAAGATGGCGAACGACTTGCTTGCATTAAAGAAGCAGTTAGCCCAAGCTTCCCCAATTCCTCATACCGGGATATCCCACGGAGGAATTTCACTTCCAACAATGTTCCTCAAAGGCCGTGCTTACCTGCAACTACTCCGCGGTTGGCACTTGAGGCTCCCCGGTCAACGCCTTAGTCGAAATCGAAGAAGAGGAACAAAATTACGAAGAACCTTCGTCTCAAGGCGAAGATGATCAAGATGTCGGTGAGCCGACTGGCGACTCTACTATCGGGTATATGGAGTTTGATGAGGAAGAATCTGATGAAGAAGAGGGTACACAAGGGTATGCAAGTGGACAATCATATGCTGTTTTTACCCGCTCATAAGGAAAAGAAGCAGAGGTCGCTGCCCATGTGCAGAAAGAGAAGGCTGTGTCAAACACGCCTCCAACCATTGCTAAAAGAGGTAATCCTCTCCTTACTCAACCCCCTATTAAGTCTTTTGCAAAGAAATCTTTTCCCCCCATCTCTCCTCCAAATCAGCCTTCTTCTATTTCCATGAAGACCAGTAATCCTACCCTACCATCACAAAGTGAGGGACTCATTCCTTCACCAGCGCAACCCTTAGCCACATTTGACATCATAGATCATGCTAAAAAGACTAAGATCCAAATGTCTGAAGCCGAATATCTTCAGTCAAATCCCGAACAACTTGTAAGATTGACCAAGTATATTCAAAGTCAAGCTGTCATATCTCCCCAGATCCCCCTAAAAGGAATCCTTTCCACTCCTCCTGCATCCCGCATAAATGTTGCCTCAACATCTGCATCAGGCAAGATAGAACCTTTCTATCTCTCCCTCCTAATCAATGGCCACAAATTAAGTAACTGCATAATTGATTCTGGAGCTTCTGATAACATCATGTTGGCCAAAGTCACCCATGCTTTGGGCCTTACCCTTACCAAGCCTTTTGGCAGATGTTATTCCTTGGAAACCAAGCAGGTTCCGTTGATTGGTCAAATCAAAGATGCACAGTTTGCATTTGCGGCATTCCCAGAGAAAAGAGTAAAGATGACCATCCTCGTTGCCGACATTCCAAAGGTGCCTACGAAATTTTCTTTGGGAAGAAGCTTTTGCAGCGAAGTTGGTGGGGAGATTCATATGGACTGGTCTAAGGCTAGAATCCCCGTCAAAGGTGTAATGCAGACATTGGAGCCAGAATCACAAAAGAAGTACTTGGTTACTAACTTTGAGGACCCCAAAGCTCAAATTATTTTCGAATCATCAGGAATGGGAACTATTTCTTGTCTACCAAGTCTGACAAAATGGTTGTTCTTGTCCAAGAAGATCTTAACAAGATCTGGACTTTGCAGTTTGATGGCAGCTGCGCGACCAGTGGGTGTGGCGCCGGAGCCATGCTAATATCTCCCGAAGAGGAGATTATTCCTCTCTCTTTCAAGTTGCAGTTTTTCAACACAAATAATACTGCTGAGTATGAATCTTTGCTACTTGGCATGCAAGCCGCAAAGGAAAGAGGGATCAAAAATTTGAAAGTACAAGGTGATGCAGAGCTAGTCGTGAATCAAGTTAAGAGGATATATCAAGTAAAGAATGAGAGGCTCAGGCACTACCGCAACATGGTGTGGGACAACATCGAAGAATTTGATGCTTTTTCAATAGAATCCATTCCAAGAGCTCAGAATGACATGGCCGATTCATTGGCCATTTCAGCATCCCTCATGCTCCTCACCCAGGTTTGAAAACAAACAAATACACCATTGAGGTGGTTTTTTGCCCAAGTGTGCTGGACAATTCTCAGCATTGGCAAGTATTCAACGATGACAATCAACTCATTGCCTTTCTAGAAAAGGCGGAAAATTTTAAGGAACTTCACTTTGAAGGATCCACCTCTACGTGCCGTGAATCAGTTACCGGTCAAAAGGATGAATCCAAGGGAACGATGGCATATGTCAGCTCAAAGGAAATAAAATTCCGAAGGGCCTGGTTTCTTTAGAGCGGTTGTTTGATAGGCATGATCGTTTTGTAAAAAAGAAAAGGTGAGATGATGCTAGCTCATCCCCAAAAACCAACAGTTAATTTAGGATCGGTAGAACATCCGCAGTTTGTGAACATTGGAAAATGTTGCACACTGAGAGAAAGCGGAAGTTTGTCAAACTGTTGAAGAAATACATGGATGTATTGGCATGGTCCTACGCTGATCTAAAGTCTTTTAAGCCAAAGGACATCCAACATGACATTCCGTTGAAAGAGGACGTCAAAGCCTTTCGCCAGAAGCAGAGGCATTATAACCCTAAGATCTCAGGTACTATCCAGGCTGAAATTTAGAAAATGCTGGATGCGAGGATCATTTTTCCTATCCATCACAGTACTTGGGTGGCAAACATTGTGCCAGTGCGCAAGAAGAATGGGAAATACGCATATGCGTAGATTTTCAAAACCTGAATCAGGCTTCCTTAAAGGACAACTACCCACTTCCTATAATGGATCAAGTTCTACAAGCGGTAACTGGATCAGAAATGTTGTCCATGCTTGATGGTTTTTCAGGCTACAATCAGATTGAAGTCTCACCTGAAGACCAATTTAAAACAACATTCACTACTCCCTGGGGCACGTTTGCCTACAGCAGGATGCCTTTTGGCTTGACCAATGCTGGCGCCACTTTTCAGCTGGGCCATGGACCTTGCATTCAAAGGTATGATGGGGAAGGTCATTGTGGTTTATCTGGATGACTTAACTGTGTTCTCTAAACAATGAAATGATCATTGTGATCATCTGGAGCAAGTATTGGCTAGATGCCGAGAGCATGGGATTTCCCTGAACCTAAAAAAGTCTATTTTTGGAGTCACAGAAGGAAAGTTGCTAGGACATGTTGTTAGCAAAGAAGGAATGAAGATAGATACCGAAAGAGTTAAGGCTATTCAGAGCCTCACTTTGCCTACAAGTAAGACCGGCGTTCATTCTTTCTTCGGAAAGGTGAACTTTCTCAGGCGCTTTGTTCCCGACTTTGCTGAAAAGACTCGTCATATATTAGACATGATGAAAGGGTCACCAACTTTCCGATGGAGTGAAGAAGGGAAAAGGTCGTTCGAAGAAATAAAAGCTTCTGTCGCTCACGCACCAGTCCTGGTATGTCCCGACTTCTCCAAGGATTTTATCATGTATAGCTATGCATCTGAGCATACTGTATCTGCCATCTTGATGCAAAAGAATTCTGAGGATGTTGAATCTCCGATTGCGTTCATGAGCTCTCCCCTCAAGCCTCACGAATTAAAAATGTCTCAGTTGGAAAAGCATGCCTTCGCCATTGTCAAAGCAATAAAAAACTTCAGGTATTACATTTTAAATTCTCACATAGTAGTGCTGGTCCCTGACACGGCAGTCAAATCAATTTTAACTCAACAGGAGTTAGGAAGCTTGCGAGGAAATTAGATTGCAAAGGTCCAGGAGTACGATCTGGATATAAAACCAACTAAGTTGGTAAGAGGCAAAGGCCTATGTCAACTTATGGCCAAAACCAAGGGTCAGAAGTTTCGGAGGAAAAGATGGTTGCACCAATGAAGCGCAAAGCCGGTTGGAGAAACCCGATTCACTGCCTATGGTCCTATTCGTCGCAACCAGCGATGAGTGGTATTCTCGATATTGCTTTCTTCCTCACCTACGGCGAATGCCCAGCTCACCTAACTGCAAAAGAGAAGTGCGCTATAAAGCTCAGAGCAGCCAGATATGTCATCTGGGATGATGGTTTATACAAACGCGGAATAGATGGCATCTTCTTGCGATGTGTTGACAAACCACAACAGACAAAGTTACTTCAGAGTTTTCATGATTCAGCCTGTGGTGGTCACTTCTCCTCTTCTGTGACAGCACACAAGATCATCTGGGCCAGGTACTATTGGCCAACACTTTTCCAAGATATAGCTACAGGTAGCAAAGTGTGAGCCTTGCCAGCAGTTCGTCGGCAAGCCCAAGTTAGCTGCTTTTCCCCTCAGGCCGGTTTTTTCAAAAACCATTCAAGTAATGGGGAATTGATTTTATCGGTGCACTCAATCCCCAATCGAGTGCCAGACATATTTATGTCCTTACAGCAATAGATTACTTCACCAAGTGGGTGGAAGCCATACCTGTCAAACATGCCACTTCCGAAGTTGTTTGCAGTTTTATCAAAGAAAATATCATTGTCAGGTTTGGCGTTCCAAACAAGATTGTTGCTGATAATGCTTCTAACTTTTCTTCATGGGAAGTTATTAGTTTTTGCTATGAATATGGAATAGCTTTGGCTCATGCCTCGGATTATTACCCTCAGGGAAATGGTCAGGCAGAATCCAGTAACAAAAACTTGGTGACCATCATACGAAAGCTAGTGGATGAGAATCAACGAATGTGGCACAAGTCCTTATACGATGCTTTGTGGGTAGACCGCATTACTCCCAAGAGATCTCTCGGTATGTCACCTTTTCAAGTGTTATATGGCACCGATGCCGAGCTTCCCATTTCCGCTGAACTCCCTGCTCTGCGCTTGGCATGAGCAATCGAAGATGAAACTTTTCAAAATTCCCTTGAAAAGAGGATCATGTATCTAGCAGAGCTCGAAGAAAAGAGAGTAAGGGTAGTCGACAAGATCACCGAACATCAGAATCAGGTCAAAAGATTGTTCGATAAAAAAGCTAAACAGAGAAGTTTCCAGGTGGGAGACCTCATCCTTTTGTGGGACAAACGAAGAGAGCCAAAGGGCATGCACGGAAAATTTGATTCCCTATGGAGAGGACCTTTCAAGATCAAGCAGCTCAACGGAGAGAATAGTTTCTATCTCTCATATCTGGATGGAACCGATCTCCCGCTTCCCTATAGCGGGCAACATCTGAAAATCTTCAGGAAGTAGAGCTCACTCTCTTCTTTGTACAGTTTGCTTCAGTTGTGTGTTTGTTTTTGTCGTGTGTTTGCTTTTGTTGGTTGTGTGTTTCCCTTTCGGTCTCCCTTGTTTTTGACTCTGTTACCCAATGGATAGGCACGTGAGATCTAGGATTCTCTACCCCTGAGGTTCGCTCAGAGATAGTCCCCAGAAAGAGCCAGTTGTTATCCCGTAAAATTGTCAAGGGAAATTTTACAGATAACCCTACCAAAATTTTGTTCCGGTCCCTCGTCAGGGACTCCTCGCATTCGGAACGTTGCAAAATCCCTTCCCGGGAAATCTAGTTTTCCGAACTTAGCCTTTTTGGTCTTTTTGGTCGGGCACACATAATGTCTATGCAACATCAAGTATTCATGTGCCCCCTTTAAATCCTTTGGCGCACGGTTTGAGGTGTCAACAGGTGTTTTGGTGTGCCTCACTATGTTGTGCCTTTCTTGCATGCACCAAGGCACATGCACCTTCATGTCAACAAAACTTTTGTTGCGCCACTTTTTGGTGCACCAATGGCACATATTCTTGTGTCGACATAACTTTCGGTGCACCAAAGGCGCACATAACTTTGTGTTGGCAAGCGTTTTGATGCGCCAAAGGGTGCATGCTTTCTTGTGTCGACAGTGCTTTTCATGCGCCATTTGAAAAGTTGGTGGCACATTTATTACCACCTCACCTATATATAGGCGTGTCTGCACTGTCATTTTCATCCGACACAATCACGTGAATTTCTCTGTACCTGTCAGTGCACCTGCCCTATCGTTTTTGATCACGTCATGGACCCGGTTTCATATTTCTCTATTATATAATCCTAGTAAGAGGTCCTCTGTGCTTTTGTGTGTTTTGGTGTTTTGTGTTTTGGCTGCTTGTTTGTGTGATTAGAAAGATCTGTCAAAGCATGAACTCAACTACCTGGCTGTGAAATCATGAACTCCCCCCCTCCTTGCTGTTTTTCTCTATTCTTCCCCATGCATTTCCCCCTCTTTCCAGATCTGCTGGTAGGGGAAACTCTGTCCTGAAAAATGGCTGGGAACTCTTATTATTAGCTTCTTCATCACCCAAAGGTACCCTTAAAAAGAAGCTTATCAACATGTGAACACCTCAGAGAAAGAATCAAAGCTTCAAAGAAAGACTGTAATTTTTCCTCTTTTGGCGCATCTGTCACCCCTGCAACATAATATACAGTCGCGCCAATGGCGCATATCCCCGCCTACCATAAAGAACAGTTGAGCCCTCAAGGTGCACTTCTTCCGCTTGTTGCAACCACTTTCCTTGCACCCTCTTGGCGCACCAAACTTGCGTGCAACATTACAAAACCATGCGCCCTTTGGCACACCCTGCATGTATGCAACATTAAATTTATATGCGCCAAGTACAACTGTTAAATCGGCGCAGGCGCATCCATTGTTATAACAACATAATGTTGTATGACCTTCCATGCACCACACACGAAGTTCCCCTATGGCGCATGAAAAAATGATGTTACACACATTAAACTCACGCCCTTTGGCGCATCCTACACCCGTGTAACATGAAAAATATCCGCACCCTTTATAAAATGTATACATATGGCGTAGGCGCACTTATACTTACAACAACAAAAATGCAATCTGTAGTGTCCATGCGCCATGCGCCCTTTGGCGCTGATTTATCCCTTGCAGCAGCCCTTTCCTGTGCGCCTTATTATTTAGCCCTGTAACCTACAGTATTCATGCGCCCTGCGCCCTGAGGCCTTAAAATCACTAACTCTTTCTTCTGTTGACACTTTAATGGAAGATCAAACAGCTGATATGACTTTCTTGCATTGGGTTTCACTTCTTATTCTTGTAGATCAGCAACTGAGTTCAGAGTTACATATGTCAACATCAAGCAAGAGACCTACCAAATCTAAGGGTAAAGCCAAGCTCACAGAAGAAGAAATGAAGTACAAGTATCAGAGGGTCAGAATGCCCAAGTCCCAAGCCGAGTGTGACCTAGACATCAGAGACTCAGAGCTGGGTCATATTGACATGGAGGATTTCTGGGCCAGAACCCAGAGGGTCACAAGAAGTCCATGGATGGAAAAACTGATGGGCAGTGCGCTACATTTTGTTGGCGGGATCCCTGTTAGTGCTGTGAACAATGAGTTTATGATGGTAGTAGTCCATCATTGCAACAAAGAACACACAAGATGTGTCCATAATGAGAAGGGCGAGGTCATAATCAACCTCACTTCCCGCCACTTTGAAATAATGCTCGGCATCCCTCACCACCGGCACTTTGTGGCCGTAAGCCAGGAAGATTGCATCAAGGCTTGGGATGACAATGAGGATCAGTGCATGCAACTGATGAACGAAGTATACCTAAAGAACAAAAAGGTGGTGACTCGGTGGCCACAAGTCATTCATCGCAGTGACTTTTCAGAGGAACTCAGTGACACAATCACGTTCCTGAGCAGAGTCTTTGGGCTTCCTGATGCCCATTATTTTCACAAGTGGATGTTGA
The DNA here is from genome assembly GCA_018340775.1 of Taxus wallichiana var. yunnanensis. Taxonomy (NCBI): domain Eukaryota; kingdom Viridiplantae; phylum Streptophyta; class Pinopsida; order Cupressales; family Taxaceae; genus Taxus; species Taxus wallichiana. The sequence goes on along the minus strand of CM031238.1, from coordinate 55,396,039 downwards.
GGTACCTAGAAACGATGAACAAAAATGTGCCCGATCAACGCTTTGAGTGGGCGGAGATCATAAGCAGCACAATATCGGAGCAGCTCCAACAACTCAACACAACGGGGAGGTTCTATATGAACTCCTATGTAGTCTATGCTGCAGCTTCAGAAAGAGACTATCCAGCTCTAATGCGGTGCGGGGTTTGGCCCCAAGTTAAGATATATGAATACTATCTAGAACTGAAGCTGGAAAATAGTTTCCCCGTTCACAAAGATCAACGATGCCTTCTTCTACGGCATCATCTCCTTGAGGCCAAATATGACTCATGGTCATATGACCAAGAGCATCGTAGCAGCTACAGAGAAATGGGGGGCTTTGTTCACTCAATTCCCCACCTTCACCTTCCCGAGGCGATTAACTTCTTGGGGAACCAACTAAATTGCTTTGAGATATGCCACCCCCCAAGTTAATCTGTTGGAGCTGTCAGAGACAACTTATCACCTACCATGAGAAGTGTCTCAAGAGAAAGAAGGGTGGAACTCCTTTCCCCCTCACAGTGGGCAAGTATACGTGTCTCTCTCACCACAAGACGAAGGACATGTTTGCAGAGCTAGAGCTGCTTGAATATAAAACACAACTTCCCGGCCAAGCCCACCTTCGACCCAAGGAATTGTCTCCCCAGGGCCAAGCTCGATCCGATCCACATCCCTCAGATCGAAGACATTTATATCGACATATATCATGAGGTCGAGCTCAGGAGGAAGGATCATTCCCACTTAGCCTTGGCCGAAATCATCCAATATAGTGTGGCCATCATCCCAAAAGGCTATCAAACTACTGAGTAAGAAGTTGATCAAGTGTATCTTGATACAGGTGGAGATGATTGGCCTTTCGTTTTGATCGACGGAACAAATCACCTCGAGACAATTGAGGAAAGGGTCAAGGAAACTCTGCGAAGAACAGAGCATTGGTGCCGAATGAATGGTCTCATCTACCTCGGAGTTGATTTCATCACATCTCCATTGGGCAACGCACCTCCTCGGTCCAAACAACAGCCAAAGGGCAAAGGGAAAGGTAAAGAGGGTGAGTCTAGCTCCACCCAAGAGGAAGCTCCTGAAAGCCCTCCTTCCGCTTCACAAGAACAGGTTGTAATCCTGGAAAACTTAGAAGAAGAAGCAATGGAAGATGTTCCGATAGGCACATCCACTCAGGATGTGGCCATGACTATAACTATTGAGGTCCCTTCTGTCCCTTCTCCCTCTCCTCCTTCCCCTCCTCGAGTGACCCAAGTGACCATTCCTTTGGTTGTGTCCTCTCCCCAGTCTTCCACTATTCCCCCTTCTTCCTCATCCATCTTCTCTTCTCTCGCGAGCTGTCCCCCTCCATTTCTTCCCTCATCTCTGAGCTCCCTTCCATTCCTATGTCTTCCTCCCTTGCAGTATCTCTTCCTCCCGTGAGAACTTCCTCGGCTTCCCTCTCCATGCACCTCCAAGTGTCTCCACGTTTTTCCCTTCTACTACTGCAGCTGCCCCTTCTCTATTTCTGGTCCTTCTCCCATAAGTCCAGCCTGGGTCTCCCAGCACCTGAGTCAACAGAAGAGGAAAGTTCCCATCACCCCGATGGACTTCTCCATCATCCCATCAAAAGGGATCAAGAAGCAAAAACCGATAACCCACTTCTCTCAGAGTGCATCAGGGGAGAGAGTGATGGAGATTGCATACCCCAATCCTTTGAAGGATAAGAAGGATCTGTCTTCGACAGATTACACAGTGACTCAAGTCATAATGGGGACATCTTCAGAAAGCCTGCAAGGAGAGGCCCTATCTGCAGTTGACGCCCTTTGCAAGAAACTCCAAGAAGTAAAGGAAGAGAAAAGGCTGCTAAAGGAGAAAAATAAACATCTTCTCCGCGCCTTGCAGAAAATGGGCAGTGCGCCTCCTACAACTGCCACCGAAACTCCTGAGCCTCTGAGCTAGGATAAGATCAATGAATATGCTAAAATCGGTGAGCAGGGCATGGCAGTTTCCACCTGGAGGAGCCAAATCCTCAAGGAAAGCGAGGGAGTTATCGCTAAGTTCACCGATTTGTACCAGAATATCAATCGAACGAATAGAGAACTCCAGGCGATAGCAGGACCCATCTCCGAAGAGCTAGATCATGCCAGGATGCAACACGAGACCTTTCAGAAAATGCTTGACTATTCAGTCGAAGATCTGGTCAAGTTCGGTGTCTTTGGACACCCCAGAGCCCTCAACAAAATCCTTTCTACTCTGGATTATCGGGTGGATCAGCTGGAGTTCGTCCTAGAGAAGATCGACAAAGTAAAGGAGGTAGCCCTGGATGCAATGCATCAAATGGAACAGATTGTTCTCAGAATGTCTCCAGGGTTGCTCACTTCTTCTTTCGCCTTAAGGAAGGTTGAGGAAACTATTCAGATCTTCAAGGAGATCGTTTCACAGGGACTGGGGCCAGAGGTCACGTTCGACGCCGAATCCATCAACAACCTGTTGGCATGTCGTGATTTCATCGGGTACCTGATAGAGGCAGAGAATGATTATTCCAAACTCCCGAAAAAGCTCATAGATGAGCGGGAGACCTGTGAAGCTATCAGCGATAGACACAAGGATCCTTCCGAGGATCAACTTCAACCCATGATTAGCAAGTTCATGGAGTACCGTGCCCAGTTCCACATCTCGTCACCCGAGCAGCAAAGCAAGATCCCCCTTCCAGCCGTGGGACGATGACGAATAGTTTCCTTCTTCCCAACTTTCTCCTTGTAAATTATCTAAAATTTGTTGACACAAACGATGACATCATCCATGTTGCACCATGGGATGATGTCATCCACCAAAGTTGTCAAAAGTCAACAAATGACTTTGTAATCTATTGTAAGATATTTTTGTAATTAAGTGGTTTGTTTGCTTTTGTCTTCTTTTCTTCTCTCCTTCTATATATACTTGAATACTTGTTGTATTCAGGGTGGATATCTTTTAGATGAAAAATAGAAGTGAGAAGAAAAGGCTTTGTACTTTTTGTAATAGAAGAAGATATTAATGCAAATATTAAGACTTTGTGCTGAATATGTGTGTTATGGGCATCTGATCTTTCTTATGTCAGATCTATGCATTTATTCTGTTGAATCTATCTCTACTTTTTTGTCATTTATTCATCAGTATTGCTTTATTCATTTATGCAAGTAGGTTTGGCTCTGTTTACTACCAATCCCAAAACATAAACCCTCTGACCTTTCTGCTTTGGAATTCATTTCTTTTCTTCCTTCGGATCTGATCTTTCTTCATCCTCTCTTTCATTCCTTTCTTTCCGCAGTCAAAAACACCCTACTGGGATGAGATCCCAAACCCCCGAAGGCAGAATATTGTGAGACTTGCACAGATTCCTTTGGTAGAATAATAGCAATAAACCAGTTTCGCTTTGCTGACTCAAAGAGGGGCTATGCCTTGCACACTGTTGGCTCGTCTATCCATAAATCTGCCCAAGCGACAAATTTTCAAACCAACACCAAGGAGACAAGGATAAAAGGAATTCAAGATATCAAACTAAGGTATAAGGTGATGCACCAAAGGAATGATGAACATTAGTTTTGCTGATAGACACAAACCAACAAAATACATACGATAATCAAGCATAGATAACTAGATTTATAACGAAAGACCAGATGAGAGCAAATGAGACAAGAAAGGATCTAAAATTGATCACAAATGTATTTTATTACTCTACAGATTGATACAACAAGTGGCCAGAAGGTAGGAAACGTATTGCAATTTAAAGGTCTAAACTCCATGAATTCCTTTGCCAAAAGAAAAGGGGAGCCTGCAAAAAAAAGATTGTCCAACCCTTTACAATGAGTCTCGACCCTACTTTTATAGATTCAACATAGAGGAGAGAAAAGAGAGAAGCGGTAAAAATTTCCAAGCTTAACCATTGTATCAATGCCTCCTACAAAATCTGCCCCAAATCTGTCTTAACTGCACCAATTTCTTATTCGGCGCCTCAAAGGAGGAGGAAAAATTGGATCGATCGAATCGATCTAGTTGATAGGGCAAAAATAGATCTTGTATTAATGGCTCTGAAGATGTTTCTCCATTTTTCTCCCACCTAACCTCCATAAACTTAAAGTTTTAGATCTTCATGGTGTGGATGAGGCCGAGATATTTCCAACAGTGTCAGATTTGCAATATTTTGATCCCTGAGTCAAAAGATATGCCCCTTCGAAGTTTGTATGAGGTCCGTACAGAAGGGCGGGAAAACTAGTTTGAAAAATGGGCTCGATTTTTAATATGGGACACGTGGAGGGCTGGCACTTATTCAAGGGTGGCATCTATATTTTTCTCTTGGAATGGCGTGGGGATGACACGTGGCTTCCTCCACTGGCTCGCTCTCATTTCTATGTTTTTTTGCTAAGTCCTTTACTTGGCGGGGTCACATTTCTTGACTGGGACACATAATGGTCAGTGCTCCTCTGAGACCCTATCTTTATTTGGTCCTTGAGTTAGCACCATTTGGACACTTAGCACTCTCCGCCGCCGTCCTACCACCATGCATTGACTATTTAACTTGACTCTGTCCCCTTTACAAGACTGGACACGTGGAGGCTCTACGCTTACTTGATGGCTCGATTAAGATTTTCCTTTGAAGGAGCATCACTTGACACTTGAAGCCTCGGTAGGTCTTTGGACTTTTCAATGACCTCTCCTTTATCTTTTCGTGACTTTGGGTTATGTGGCGAATTGGTGCTTGTCTGGCCTATGATTTCGTATTCAACCGTGGAGAAGCACCACTTGGGCATGTGGCATTACCCGCTAGTACTTTTATACTTAGCCTTTTTTTGAGGCCCACCCTATCTCGCCTTTTGATCTCTGTTGACCATTTGCTATGTGGAGGGTTGTCGTGAGTTTGATTCTCTACCTTGGGCTCCCATTTTAGATTTGGGCCGAGCCTTCCGCCTAGCAGCAGCTTTTGGGGTCTGGACATGTGGAAGCTTGGCACTCATTTGAGCTTCCCATTTTGGATTTAACTCTAGAGAAGCGTCATTCCGACACATGGCTCTCTATGTTGCTTCCTTCATACTTAGTCAATTTCTGGACTCATTCTGAACTATTTTGAACCCGAAGACTTTGGATCTTTTCTATTTCTTCTTCTCCTTATTCCTGGCTTCTTTTTGACACTGCTCCTCCCCTTCTGACCCTTCTATTCTTTATCTGAGCCCACCTGTAACCCGTTAAATAGATTTAAGACATGGATCCGCCAATAGAACTTTTTTTTCTCTTTCTTCACGCATGTGGTTGTTTAGTCTTTCGTAGGCCCCGCCACTCCATGTTGAGTCTTTCTATGACCCGCTTGCAAGATTTAACCGTGTTTTCTCCGGTGATTTCTCATGGGTCATGGCTGATCCAATACTTTTCCCGAGGGGTGAAATATGGATAACAATTTTGTGACTCATAGGGGTATCTTCCTCGCTAGATGAAAAGACCAATTACCTCCTTTTATCCGTTGGGCATGGAGTTGAAAAGGATGGCCTCGATCTTGAGCTTGCCTCGATTCACGAGCTCAACTATTTGCAATCTTAATTTTCATAAGGAATTTCAAAACAATCGTTTCGAGAGTAGAAAATTACTTTGACCCGGGCTTCCCCGCCTCATAATGGGTCAGTGCATGCGCAAAAAACAACACCACAACTATATACAAATTTTGAAATCATACATGCTCCAAGTGGAACATGTAGAGTGTGTAAAGCACTTAGGAGAAAAGTAACTGAAACTACAACAAGACAATGTGCACAAGCATTTAGAGGGATGAGAAACTAAACCAATATATACAAGGTGAGAACTTTCCTTCTAGTAGCAGTGTTTAAGATAAATTCTATTCACTGGAATCTGCAATTCTTCACCTTTCAATGTAGACAATTGGAAAACATTGCTACTTTTACATTTTGTGACCATGTAAGGGCCACTCCAAATGGCATCAAACTTGGAATGCCTTCCTGGTTTTGCCCGATCTACATCCCATTTCAAAACTAGGTCTCCTTCTTGGAAGGTCCTTGTTCTTTCCTTCTTATCAAAGCATATCTTGATTGAGGCCTGATCCTTCTCTATTGTTTGAAGTGCATGCTCTATGGTTTCTTACAATTCCATCAATTTTGCATACCTAGCCTCCATTGGTTCAAATTCAGACATCTCCAGCTACTTCATGAGTTCCAATGCTAGCATCGCTTTAAGTGATATAGGAAACACTGCCTCTTTCCCATAGATAATTTTGAATGGAGAGCTACCTGTAGACCTCTTAGGTGTTGTCCTATCAACCCATAAGGCTGATTTGAGTTTCATGTGCCAAGTTCTTTGATTTTCATCCAAAGTTCTTCTGATAATCTTTAGCAGGTTCTTGTTTGTGGACTCTGCTTGGCCATTACCCTGAGGGTAATAATTTGATGAAGTGCTCAAGTAAATCCTGTTCCTCACAACCCATCCTATGATTTTGGAACCTATGAATGCCAATGCATTGTCTGATATAATGGTGGCTGACACTCCAAATCTGGTCACTATCCCTTCATAGAAATCTAGTATGCTAGACTCATTAGCTTCTTTGAGTGCCACTACCTTGGTCCACTTGGTAAAATAGTCTGTTGTTGTCGATCTATTTGTGGCCTTGGCTCGAATTTGGATTGATGATCCCGATGAAATCCAACCCCATTGCATGAATGGATGATATATCAAATTGGGTGCAATGGAAGTGCTTCTAGCCTTTCTTTGCCTTTGAAGAACACACAGTTCTTGCACTTTTTGATCCATGTATAACAATGCTACTAAACACCCCGGGCCAATAATAACTTGCCTTCATGATATTGAGAGCCATCACCCGTGGAGAAAAATGGCCTCCAACTGCTTCATCATGGAACTCTTGTAACACTCTCTCAAATTTATTTGTCCTAATGCACCTTAACAGAATGCCATTGATGTCCCTTTTGAACAAGATGCCGTCAATAAGCACATATGGGATGGCCTGTAGTCTAAAATGTCTCCTTTTTGTTTTACTCATTTCTGGAGGACACATGCCTGTTTGAAGGAAGTGCACCATGTTCTGAGTCCAACAAGGAGTGGGCACATCCTCATTTTCTTCCTCTTGACTATTCTGCAAGACAAAAACAACTTCCTTTTCACCACTTGCTTCGTCTTGTTGACTCGAGGCCAGTTGTTCACACAATCCCTTCCCACGGACCAGCTTAGTAACCTTGATCTCAATGTCATACTCCATGACACGAGTGATCCATCCTGCACATTTTTCATTCAGATCCTTGCTGAGAAGGAAGTCTTTAACCCCTGCATGGGAGACTAATAGTTGGATTTTATTGTTTGAAACCAAATGCTTAAACTTCTTCAATCCTCTGATCACTTCCAGGACTTACTTTTCGATGAAAGAGTATCTCACTTCATAATCTTCTAGACCTTGGCTGAAGAAAGAAATTGGCTGCTCTGTATCCTCTTTGTTCTGCTATACTAGGATTTCGTAAATCGTGTCACTACCACCAAAGGCATATAGTATGAAGTCCTTAGAAAAATTTGGATTCACGAGAGTTGGGGCTTGTGATATAGCTTCTTTGATGGCCTCAAAACTTGCTTTTCCTTCAAATTGTCCCACCTAAATGCCAAACTCTTCTTCAACATCAACATTATTGGCTTGACAAGGGCAACAAATTTTGGTACAAACGTGTAGAAAAAAATAATTTTTCCTAAGAAGCTTTGAAGAGCCTTCTTATGGTTTGTAGAAATTACTCTGATCTAATACACAAATTACATGAAATAGTTACACAGACAATAATTGAAATCAACAACTCTATATTATATTTTTATTATTTATTCACTATTTCATTACACTCCATTATATAGAGATGTCAAATAACAATCCTCACAACAACATTTGTCTTCATATATAACCATACACCCGTATGGTTTCAACCTCACTAATATAATAATAAAACAATACTAATTGTTTTATTATTCTAACTTACTTACCACATACTAACCACATTTTACATTTACTATTTACATTTACATAGTAAATTTACTTTCACTAATTTACCATAATAATAATTACACATGTAATTATTATTCACCGTACATACAAATGGAGGACTAAGATATATTTCCTAACATTCCCCCCTTAGTGCGAACATGGGAAAACTCGCTTTACTTGCAATGTGCCGCTACATAGCTTGCTCATGATCTAGATGGTTTCAAGGACAATACCAACAACCTCTGGATGGTTTTCCAAGTGGTTAACCAACAACCATACAATGATGGTTTTGAGGACAATACCAACAACCTCTAGATAGTTTTTCTAGTGGATAACTAACAACCACAATATCATGATGTTGCAGTAGTATTTTTGGCTCTCATCACTATCTCATTGTAGGGAATAACATAGCAAATTCTGCTGAAATCAGCTGCTCATTTATAGAAAATACCATAAATGTAGAAAACTAGAAATGGAACATTGAGATCATGTTCCCCCCTCAATGTGAAATTTCCTTTATTATGTAAACCACAATAGGAACACTGCAACCAAACATTCTTCCAGACACACAAAGAAACACTAGGAACACACTGTATAAAAAAATCACCATAGCTGATACAGCCCCATCGTTGGTGATTGATGAGAGGTCGCTGAATGACCTCCAACCTCTTATGCCTCCTTCCTCCAAGAACTTCACTTAGTATATAAATTATTCATAGTTATAGTCAATTTCATCTGTTATTTGTTCATCTCTAGTTTCCCATTCTACAATTTTACTTACATCTGTAGGTGCTTTTTCTTTTCCATCTACTATCCTCCATAGGTTTTTATTCATTAATTGCATCTGGATTTTTACTCTCCATGTATGGAAGTTCAGCCCATTAAATTTATATAATGGTGTATCCATTTTACTGAATCTAAATATCCAAAAAAATTGAATGTAGATTTAAATTACCTTTGATTCTCTAATTTCTTAAAAAAAAATAGCAAGTGATCAATGTGTTTGTATAGTAAATGAACGTTTCTCCAAAAATACGAATTGGGTTTTTCTGAAATTTCTACCGTAGCTTCCTGTCTAATCAATCGCTCCACGTGAATTTTTTTGGAGAAACCCAGATTGCAAAAAAAAGTTACAATATCTTCTTTGAGACATATTTAACCTGCTCTAGTACCAAATGTAGAAATTACTCTGATCTAATACACATATTACATGAAATAGCTACATAGACAATAATCAAATCAACAACTCTATATTATATTTTTATTATTTATTCAATATTTCATTACACTCCATTAAATAGGAAATGTAAAATAACAATCCTCACAACAACATTTGTCTTCATATACAACCATACACCCGTATGGTTTCAACCTCTCACCAATATAATAATAAAACAATACTAATTGTTTTATTATTCTAACTTACTTACCACATACTAACCACATTTTACATTTACTATTTACATTTACATAGTAAATGTACTTTCACTAATTTACCATAATAACAATTACACATGTAATTATTATTCACCCATACATAGAAATGGAGGACTAAGATATATTTCCTAACATGGTTTGGAAATGACAATGCTCTTATTGCTTCAACTCTCTCTCGGGTCAATTGCCAAAACTTACTTTGACACAATATGGCCTAAAGCCTGCCCTCATGGGCCAAGAATATGCATTTTTAGGGTTAAATGATACCCAAAATCTCCTACACCTTTAGAACACCTACCTTATGTGAAAAGGTGGTCTCGCTACGCATTTTTGAGAACACTGTAATGTCATCCAGATAGATCAAGTACTATTTTGTTAATCAACCTTTTGAATTCCATATCCATTGCCATTTGGAAAGTGGCTCAACATTAGAAAATCCAAATGGATTTTTTTGTAGGCATAGGTGCCCCATTTGATGGTGAAAGTTGTTTTGAACTGATCATCTTATTTCACCATGATCTAGTTGTACCCTGAGTAGCCATCTAGGAGAGAGAATCTCTCTGATCCAAACACCGCATACAAGATTTTCTCTATTGAGGGGAGTGGGTAGTGGTCTTTAAGGGATGCTCTGTTCAAGTCTCGAAAGTCTACACACAACCTAATCTCTCCATTCTTCTTCCTGACTGGGACAAATTTTGCAACCCAACTTGAGTGTTTGATTGGAAATATGATACTTGCCTCTATCAACTTGTTCAACTCTTTCTTCATCAGAGGTTCAATGTGTGGATTGACTAGTCTCTACTTTTACCTGATGGGCTTAACAACTGGATCTAGTTCAATTATGTGTTGTGCTAACTTCAGATTGAACCCTCTTAGGTATTCATAGCTCCAAGCAAATACATCTAGAAACTCTTGGAAAAGTTACATGAATTCATACATTTCTTTCTCGGTGGCTACTTTGCAATTTGAAGTGTTTTGCCTTCTCCAACTAGAATTGACTCAAATCTTCTCCTTTGATCCGTATGTTAGCATTCTCTTTTAGAAACCATCATTAGGATTGAAGATAGTGTTAATGCAAAATCACAACACCCCTAAATGAGTCATCGATCTACTTTTCTAAGGCAGATTCATTTGGTGTGATTTGCATAACATTGAGTTTTCCCCCCAAAGTGTGGGACTTCACAGGTGGGAAAAACTCTCCAGATTAAGGCTAGTTCCTACTCCTTTGTTTAGGTGTACGCATGAAATCATAGAGGATCTATCCTAAATCCTACTCTAGTTTGCCAAGGAGACAGAGTTAAAGAAGGGATGCAAAGAAAATAAAACTTAAGCTACCAGGTGATACACCAAAGGAGTGATGAACAATTGTTTTACTGGTAGACACAAACCAGAAGAATGCAACACAAAACATGCACAAATAACCAAAGTTGTAATGAAAGATCAGAAGATAACAATTAACATATAAAGGGATGAAGATCACCCACAAAACATGTATTATTGCTCTCATGGCTTGATATGATGCATTACAATAGTACAAGGAAAATTTGCATTTACAGTCTATATGGGAGGTCTGAAAACTCCACGAATTCACTTGCCAAGGGGAAGAGGGGAGCCTACAAAATAGAAGAATGTCCAACCCTTTACAATGAGTCCCGACCATGTATTTATAGACTCAATTAGAGAGAAGAAAGAAAGAGAGAGAAACAGGAAAAGTAGGTCAAAGCTCAACCACTGCTATTAATGTCTCCTACAAAATCTTCCCCAAATTTGCCTTGATTGCATTAACCACTGGTTCGGCACCTCAAAGGAGGAAATGACAGAACAGATTGAATCTAATCTGGTTGTTGAGGAAGATAGATACGCATTGATGGCCCTGAAGACATTTTCTCTATTTTCCTTTACCTAACCTCCCCAAACTTAAATTTTCAGATCTCCATGGTGTGGGTGAAGTGAGATATTTCCAATGGTTTTAGATTTGCAATATTTTGATCCCTGAGTCGAAAGATATGCCCCTTCAAAGTTTGTATCGGGTCTGTATAAAAGGGTGGGAAAACTAGTTTAAAAAAATGGGCCCTCTTTTTAATATGGGACACGTGGAGGGCTAGCGCTTGTCTAAAGGCAGCCTCTATATTTTTCTCTTGGAATGGCGCAGGGCTGACACGTGGCTCCCTTCGTTGGCCTACTCAATTTCTTTATTTCTTGGCTAAGTCCCTTGCTTGGCAAGGTCATATTTCTTGACCGGGACACGTGGTGGTCTGGCACTTATTTGAAGACCCTCTCTCTATTCGACCCTTGAATTAGCGTCGTTTGGACACTTGGCACTCTCCTCGGCCTACCATTATGCATTGACTATTCAACCCAACTCTATCCCCTTTGAAGAGACTAGACGCGTGGAGGCTCTGCGCTCATTTGAAAGCCCGATCAAGATTTTACCTTTGAAGGAGCATTGGGTTGACACTTGGAAGCCTCCGTGGGTCCTTAGACTTCTCAACGATCTTTACTTGACCTTTTCGGACCCTAGGCTACATGGTGAACTGGTGCTTGTTTGAACCTCCACTTTTGGATCTACCCTTAGAGATGCGCCACTTGGACACGTGGCGCACTCGCCTCTACTTCTATACTTAGCCCCTTTTTGAGGCCTTCCTTGTTTGCCTTTTGACCTCTGTTGACCATTTTATATGTGGAGGGTTGGCGCGAGTTTGAGTCTTCTCCTTGGGATTCCATTTTGGATTTACGCCAAGCCGACACTGCACCCTCCCGCTAAGTCAAGACTTTTCAATGGCCACACAACTTTTGGGGCTCTTGGACATGTGGAATCTTGGTGCTTGTTTGAGCCTCCCATTTTGGACTCAACTTTGGAGAAGTTTCATTTTGACACGTGGCTTTCTCAGCTACTTCATCCATACTTAGCCAATTTCTAGACTTGTTTTAATTGTTTTGAACTCGAAGACTTCGAGATCTTCACCGTTTCTTTCTTTCTTGCTCCTAGCTTCCTAACACACCGCTCCTCCTCCTATGACCCTACTTGTTCTATTTTTGAGCCCACCTATAACTTGTAGAATGGGTTTAAGGCCCGATTCACTCGACAGAGCCATTTTGTGGATTTCTCCCACATAGCGTCGTTTGACCTTCGCAGGCCCTACCACTTCCATTATGGAGTCCCTTTGTAATCTATTTATAGGAATAGGATGTGGTTTCTCAGGTTCTTTCAGTGTGGGGTTATTCTAATCCAATATTTTTCCCGGGGGAAAAATATGGATAAATGATAGACTCCAATGTCACTAAGCGTTTGGGAAGCTTGTTTGTATGCATCTGCACTACTTGATCTCCGTATTATTCTGCTCTAATCTACTTCGATTCCTAGCTAAGAACTTAGCTTCTTCTTGCAAAAATTGATGTTCTGATGATCATTCTCAAACACCTACCAGTATGTGTTTTTATCTGGCACTATTGGCCTCACAATGGCATGGATATGTGGCTATCCTTTTTCCATCTTGATATCACAACCACATCAAATGTTGCTCCAACCGCTGCAAGCCTATCAACAGATTTTTTCTCCTTCTTGGGTATGGACACAAGGTTGAAGGCTTCAAAATCCTTAATGAGATCCCATACACTAATCTTGTAGCTTTTAAGCAGGTCATTCTTGATAATGTTTTGTCCTTTGACTTGATTGGCAACCAGTTCACTATCACCAAACACTTGTAGGTTATTGATTCCTCGTCTTCTATCCCAATGCAATCCATGAACCAAAGCCTCATATTCTGCAGTGTTATTTGAGTAGGCAAAATGGAAATGGAAAGTTGAGTAATACTTCATACCTTGGGGTGACACAATCATAGCTCCACCTTCAGACTTCTTGCCTACTTCTCGAGCCATCAAAGAACAATTTCCATACTTCATTGTCATCCTTGTGTTTTGGCTTAATGATGTTAGGAAGAGGATGATTCTCCTCATGCAAGCAGTAGACTCCTAGCTCAGATTCTTCCATCTCCTTATAGGGATCAAAAGCATGTCTTTTGACCGCCCATTCGTCGAGAGTCAAGTCTCGAGGTACACCCCACCTTGGTATCTACTTCACAAGTGTTTAGGAGGTCTTCCTGATCAAAAGATGAACAATTTGCATTGATTGGGCTAGGAATATAAGACTCAATGTGATAATCCACTATGGGCTCATATCTAACTATGGCCTTTGCCCCATACCTTGTTCTAAAGAGCATATGCGACTAGTCAACAAACAAATAACCTCTAATTTTGGCAGTGAAGTCCTTGGACAAACACAATGCAAATGTGGTGGCAAGTTTATGACTGATACGTTCTGTAACAAAGTCACATTGGGGCAGGCATGCAGAGTGAGGCTTAGATCCTTGATGATTCCAATAGTTTTCACTATTATCCCATCCAATTGTACTACCCCTCTAGAGATGAATTCATACTAGAGACCCAGTTGATCAGCTATTTGTTTGGGCATTACATAACTACTTGCCCCAGAATCGATCATGCACCAATTTAAAACATAGAATGAAGGAGGTCTCAAGTTCTTACCTTGTTACTCTCGATGGTTTCCCCCAGTGTTGGGTTGTATTGGTAAGCACTTTCTCTTGCTGGCTAGGGGGTTGCTTTGAGCTTGACCAAGTTTACATGGCAGTCTACAATAGATCCCTATGCCTTGGAATGGCCATTGACTACCATAGTGAAATGTTCACACTTTTCCTTTTCATTTTCTCAATGATATTAAATGGGCTATCCTTCTGCTGCCCCTTCCCTAGCACATTCTTCTCTTGCACATGGGTTGTCACAACCAGTGCCTGAGTAGATATGGAAGGTGGCTTAGATTGACTCTACATATTGGGAGTTGTATTTTGAATGCCAATACCTTGTGGAGCAATGGAGGATTGAGGACCACCTGCATTTGGTGAATTTCCTTCTCCAATATTTCTCTTCTTAGATACTGTATTGACAACTATACTTTGAGAAGGAGTTTGATTCATTCCACATAAGTCTTCAGCCTACCAATTGACAAGCATAGTTTCATTTGGGGGTCCCTCTTGCTGAGATCCTTGCTACTGATTTTCTTCTTGGCTAGGTTCTTGTGGCACACCAACATTTTGTACCATCAAAGTCTGATTTAGTTCACCATTGAAGCACATCGATTGATTATGTGGCTGATTGCATGGGAAACATCAATCATATTCTTGTGCCATGTTATTCTATGCTGGAACCAATGCCCTTGATGTTGAAGCTATGTTTGGATCATATGACCTGAAAGGTCTAGCAACTTGAGGTTTCCTTGGTGTTGACTTCGAGTTACACTGGCCGGTGGTCTATTTTACGATATGGGGGTCTAGCCTCGATACTAAGCTTGAGGTTGGTATGGCCTAGAACTTTGAGGCTGATGTATTTTTATGGTTACTAAATCATTCCCTGGTTTTGAAGTTGTTTCATAATTTCCTAAACCTCCTTTGAGGTGGTAGATGATGAGGTTGAGGCTTCAGATGAACTTTGACTCCTGAGAGTAGGTATAGGAGCTATTGTGGGTGTTTGGATGGTACTTGGGTTTCCTAATCGGGGTATAGAGGCAAGGATGGCGTAGGAGTAAGTTTTCTAGCTTGAATCAAATGATTCTCAGCTTCTATGGAAATGCTATAGGCTGCATGTAATGTTGTGCCTCCCATTAACTGAATCATTAAAGTAATATCAAAATTTAAAGCTCTAAGAAAGTATAAGAAGGAACCTTCATTAGTGGGCTTTACTGCTCTGGAATCCTATCCCAAGTCCGTTGAAATCTGAGGTTGAAATCCATCAACTACTCATTCGAGCTCTCTTGATTGTTGTCAGTTGCTCCAACAAGGATAAGTTATCTCCTTTTTCTCCAAATCTGGTCATGAAGAGTTGTGCACAGATGGTCCCAAGATTGAATAGATCCTGCTTCTAGGCTCTTGAACCATTGTGAAGCCTTTCCCTTGAGTGAAGAGGCTAGCAACTTGACTACAATGTCCATCTCAGTGATCTCATGGATTGTATAGACATTTGCAATGTCTTGAACGTGGTCACCAGGAGAAGTCTAGTTTTCTCCAGTGAAATATGGGATGCTCTTTAATGTTGCTATCGGGACTGGATTTTGTGCATTTAGAGTGAGTGGGCTGCTGCCAATGAAATTGACATAAGGATTTGGTTGTGCCATCCTGATCATCCTGAGCACCCTTCTTGATTGAAAGAACGACCTACTAGGAGGAGGTGTTGATAAGGCTCTATTTGGTGGAGATAGAGACCTTTGGGATCTTCTTCCTCTTCTCCTTATGTCTGGAGACAAGTGTAGGTGTACAAATTGTCCTTCTCTTGTTCTTGACCTTGTTTGTATCCTTCTCATGAACTTAGGAAACTTGGACTGCTAAAACCAGTGGATTTTGTCCCTTTTGGAGTCACCAGATGTGCAGTTCTTAAAATATTCTTAAAGATAGAATCACAGCAAGTGCACATCAATCTTACTGTAATAAAGATGGAGACTTCTTTGTCCCACCGGGTGTGCCAAAAATTGTTAGTGTAAAATCATAGCACCCCCAAATGAGTTGTCAGATATGCTTTTCTAAGGTAGAGTCATTTGGTGTGATTCACATAACATTGAGTTTTCCCCAAAGTTTGGGACTTCACAAATGGAAAAAATCTCCGTTTAAAGGCTAAAAGGAATGCAAGATATCAAACTAATCTATAAGGTGATGCACCAAAGGAATGATGAACATTAGTTTTGCTGATAGACACAAACCAACAAAATACATACGATAATCAAGCACATATAACCAAATTTATAATGAAAGACTAGATGAGAGAAAATGAGACAAGAAAGGATCTAAAATTGATCACAAACATATTTTATTTCTCTATAGATTGATACAATGCATTACAAGTGGCCAGAAGGTAGGAAATGTATTGCAATTTAAATGGAAGGTCTAAACTCGGGGATAATTTTAGTGACGAATATTTGTAATATGGTGAATATTTCATTTTTAAAAAATTTGAAAAGGTGAATTTTTGACACGGGTCGATGACTTGTTCACCTAAAAATTACGCTTTAATTTTTTTACTGGTCGGCTTCACCTACCCTCAAAACTATCCCCTATATAATCCTAGATAATTCGCCAAGTATAACATTAATAGTTCACTCATACCACCCGGGGCATATGTATTATCAAGTACAATAAACTCATGACAGAGGGCAGAGGCTACAAATGTGTGACACGAGGGCGGAGGCTACAAACGTGTGACAGGAGAGTTTGTTGATGCTCATCAACCACCTTGTTGATGCACGACATGGAGAGTTTGTTGATGTGTGACATGAGTGTGGAGGAAGTAGATGTGTAACAAAGAGTTTGTTGATGCGTGACATAGAGATTTTGTTGTCACGTGACTAGAGGGCGGAGGCTACAGACACGTGATAGAATATTTGCTGTTGTGCGTCAACAAGGTGGTTAACGCGCATCAACGAACCTCGTTGACGTGCGTCAACAACCTTGTTGATGCGTGTCAGTGAGGTTCGTTGATGTGTGTCAATGACCTTGTTGGCACGTGACAACAAATCTCTTGTCGTGCATCTGTAGCCTTCTGTCACACCACTTAAAAATTAGGCAAAAAAATTTGTTGTCGGACCCCAAAAAATTCGCCTTCCCACAAAACCGGTTCCGAGGATATTCACCAGGTATTTTCCACCTCCGATTTCTAAGAGGTTGCTTAAAATGAACCTTGTCTAAACTCCACAAATTCCTTTTCCGTAAGAAAAGGGGATCCTGTAAAAACAAAGAATGTCCAACCCTTTACAATGAGTCTTGACCCTACTTTTATAGATTTAACACAGAGGAGAGAAAGAGAGAGAAGTGGGAAAACGTTCCAAGCTCAACCATTGCTATCAATTCCTCCTACAAAATCTGCCCCAAATCTATCTTGATTGCATCAATTTCTTACTCGACACCTCGAAGGAGGAGGAAACAACAGATCAGATTGAATCCGATCTGGTTGTTGGGGAAAAATAGATCATGCATTAATGGACTTGAAGACGTTTCTCCATTTTTCTCCCACCTAACCTCCCAAACTTAAAGTTTCAGATCTTCATGGCATGGATGAGGCTGAGATCTTTCCAACGGTGTCAGATTTGCAATATTTTGAGCCCTGAGTCGAAAGATATGCCCCTTCAAAGTTTGTATTGGGTCCGTAAAAAAGGGCGGGAAAACCAGTTTGAAAAACAAGCGCCCTTTTTAATATGGGACACGTGGAGAGCTGGCACTTATTCAAGGCTGGCCTCTATATTTTTCTATTGGAATGGCGTGGGGCTGACACATGGATTCCTCTGCTGACCTGATCAATTTCTATGTTTTTTGGCTAAGTCCTTTGCTTGTCGGGGTCACATTTCTTGACCGGGGACATGCGGTGGTCCGCACTCCTCCGGAGACCATCTCTTTATTCGACCCTTGAGTTAACTCCATTTGGACACTTGGAACTCTCTCGCTAGACTACCACCATGCATTGACCATTCAACTTGACTCTATCCCCTTCACAAGATTGGATGCGTGGAGGCTCCGCGCTCGCTTGACAATGAGATTAAAATTTTCCTTTGAAGGAGCGTCGGGTTAACACTGGAAGCCTCCTCATGTCTTTGGAATTTTCGGTGACCTCTCCCTTACCTTTTCGCACTCGGGCTATGTGGTGAACTCGGCACTTGTCTAGCCTACGCTTTTGGATTCAACTCTAGAGAAGCGTCACTTGGGCACGTGGCGCACCCACCAATATTTCTATACTTAGCCTTTTTTGAGGCCCGCCTGTCATTTGCCTTTTGACCTATGTTGACCATTTTCTACATGGAGGGCTAGTGTGAGTTTGAGTATCTCGCCTTGGGCTCCCATTTTATATTTGCACCGAGCCGACACCTGGCACCTTCCTGCCTAGCCAAAGAATTTTCAACAACCGTGTAATGTTTTGGGGTCTGAACGTGTGGAATCCTCGGCACTCGTTTGAACTTCCCTTTTGGATTCAACTCGGAGAAGCGCCATGATGACACGTGGCTCTCTCCACTACCTCCTTCATACTTAGTTGATTTCTAGACTCATTATGAATTATTTTGAACTCAAGACTTTGGATCTTTTTCATTTCTTCTTCTCCTTGTTCCTGGATTCTTTGTGACACTCGCTCCTCCCCTTATGACCCTACTATTCTATTTCCGAGCCCACATGTAACCCGTTAAATAGATTTAAGACAAGAATCCCCTCAATAGTGTCATTTCTTCTCTTTCTTCTCACATAGGGTCGTTTAGTCTTTCGCAAGCCTTGCCACTCCATGTTGAGTCTTTCTGCGACATGTTTGCAAGATTTAACCATGTTTTCTCTAGTCCATTTTGTGCAGGGTTGTGGCTGATCCAATACTTTACCCGAAGGGCAAAATATGGATAACAATAACATCTTGTATAAGACCATTTGGCATGTTAACAATACCAACTCCCAAAACATCAACAAAAATATAGTTTTCCATTGCAATACGTGAAGTGTTGCAGAAGAAATTGAACTCAACAAATCTTTATAACGAGTTATATGATGTGTGACACCATAGTAAAAAAATTCACTTATATTTCAATGGAAATAAGGTTTGTGCAAATAGATATTTCCACTTACCAATGTTGTAAGAATATGATGGAGGTGGAATATATATGTGTGATGTTTCAAGTCTTCTCCATTTCTTGTATTCTCACCAAATATCTAGACTTAGGATGATTTGTCATGCTATAATAAGGATGTGGATCATATATATTATTCTTTAAAGGAATTTACCCTTTTCCAGGATTAGAAGACTTAGAAGAATCACTAGTTTTAGGAGATTCGGTGGTGGTAATAGAATATTTTTGAGATTTTAAATGTTTAGATCCTCATTTCTCGCTAAGGTTTCCACTTGCCCTTAGAATAATTTACTATCAATGCCTTATTAAAGCTTGGAAAGGCATCAAGTGACATTAGTTTTGAATGTTCATGAGATAACTTTGTCACAAAACAAATCAAATGATGGAATTTGAAACTTTCTCTCCTAGGGCATCCATTATGAAAAATAAAGTAGAAAAAAATAAAGTGAAAAGGACCTTTGAGCTATGATAGAATAAAAGTATACATTTATCATCTTATTTATCTCAACCAACACTCTCAACCGATTCCTAAGTTCCTTAAATTTTGTTAGAGATTCTTCAATGGAGGAATATTTTGGTAGTTAATAGGAGGTTAATTCCATATAAGGTTGAAATATTTAAAATTAATTTATTTTTCCAAATAAGCTTTCAAATTTCTCCCATACTTTTGCTTTTGGAGAATTGGTAGAAGAAATTTGAAACTAGAGGTTATCCACAACATTCAATGAAATGATTCCCAAAGATCCATATTTATTTTTCGCATATCCATACTTGTCTTTTCATTGGTGAATGTAGGTACTATATCTTGGAAAACACATCGAGACCTTGAGTTTTGAGAAACTATTCCATTTTGGTTTCCAAGAAGAATAATTTATCGAATTTAAAGGTTTGTTGAATGAATAAGCATTATATTTTTGGGAAGATATGACGAGGTCACACCGATAGACATCTTGATCATAAAAAAAACCGACTCCCCCAAAAACAATAATGGTTATTTTAGATATCTAAAATGTCGACATGATTAGCTATGACTAATTTTTTCCGCAACATCATCTAAATCCATATAATAATTAATCGCAAGGTTAATTATTATTAATCCATCATATTTACCCCTTTATCATTTTATCATCATTTATCATTTATCCCAAATGTTTTAAATCATTCTTATATCCCATCATATCCTTAATCCTTTTAATCCATTAATAATATCCTATTATCTTATTTTAATCCTTCATTAACATTTTATATGAATTTAATATTCCTATATCTACCTATCCACCCATCCTACACATGCCTACACCTAGCCTTTCCATGTAACCTCTCCCCTAATTATCATTTATTAACCTAATATAATTTTAATCCTAATCACATCCTCAAGTGTAAATCTATAGGCTTATAAACCTAGAAGAAGATTTTTCCATCCATGAATTTTGAATCCAAATTTCTAGAGCCTTCCAATCTAGAATCCTCTAATCCTCACATGCATTCTCTACCCTTGATCCAAATCCAACATGGCTTCATTTTAGCCATTGAATCCTCCACCCACAAACTATAAATTGAGTTCTCTTCCTCCACGAGAGCTAGCTAGTTAGCAAACCATTCAATCCATTAATTTTATCCTCTTAGAAATCAATCAATCCATAATTTATTTTTAATCCATCTACAATCAATCCATCATCATTTTTATCAAGCAATCATCCAATAAAAGAAAAGGGGAGGTGCTGCCCAAGTTTATGCATACAAATATGAAGCAATCCAAGAGAAATTGAAAATCAATGAAGAGAAAATCCAACACATCAAAGGAGGATCTTGACATCTTGTAGGTAAGTGAAGGTATGGAATTCTCTCCTTCTTTCCATCAATTTATCTATGTGAGGTATTTATTGAGAATATTAGATTAGGGAGGCAAGTTTGTTGTTTTCTCACATTTTCAACTCACTAATATTTTTTACTAATACATTTTGGCGCCCACTTCTTTATTTTTTTCAACTCTATTTTATCCCTAGAACAAGATGTAAAAGTTTCAAGAATTTTCACTTTTGTTTACACCTTCAAATTTTTAATTTTTCTACTCATCTGTCATTTTTCACATGAAATGGTGCCTATGACCTGTGTTTTGGTGCCTATGTCCTAAATTGACGTTTTTTTTTTGTTTTGGTACCTTTGTTTTGATTTTATTTCCTACTTTCCGAGAGCCATAAATTTTGATCCCAAACTCGAAACAACTCCGTTTTTCCCTAAAGGTATTGAAAATATCTATGCAATGAAAGTGTTAATTTAGAATTTTATAGTATAATTTATTCATGGTTTTCATTTTCCTAAATCTTGTCATTTTAACTACACATTGAGTTATATTTTATTGTTCCAAACTACTAACACTTTGTGTGCAGCTTCCTATGCTTACCAAAGATAAAAATCAATCTAAAACTACTAATCCTTTCATTTTGCAGCTTCTTTAGTCCAAGAAATTGGGTTAAAAATCAAACTACTAACCTTTGTTTTGTAGGGCCTCCTCTTGAAGACCCAATCATCAAAATAATAATATTTTTCATTTCATTTTATCATCTAACATTTAATTATCTTATAGTCATCATCCTTTTGTGTGTTTTTCCTTTGTTGTTTGTTCACCCCGAAGGCGAAACCATGTATTCTCTCCTCTCACATCTTAGAAAAATCTCGAGGATCAAAAGCAACTAGCCTTCCCTTTTTTCTTTTATAGGGGAAATGTGATGTGGAAGTGATATCCATACAATTTTCATAGTCATATGGGTCTTGTGACTATGGGCTTCACCTCATCGCACACGCATACACACCTAGTGTTCGATGGGGTATACAAATTTTGGACAATCTGTCGTTATTGGCTAAGTGTTTGCTTGTTTTAAGAGCAACGTGAAGTGAGGGGATTCCATGTCCCAATACCTAGGCCTTAGAAAACATCCTTGCAACACAAACTTGGGCCCCATGTATCTGCAAGGTATATCGTGACGCCCTTGGTAAGCCCATATATCCTAGACTAGGCAACCTCTTGGCCGCATATTAAGCTATAATCCAAAGAGCTCACACTCCCCAAGATCACTTGCTAGATGAACCCACATTGACACATAGGTGGAGAGACAATTGTGGCACCATCGTTTGTGTGTGGTATTAAAATTGAGATATAGCTTGATTTCAATCCCACTTGACTAGTTATGGTATGTGTTGCTTACTTGTGAAAACCCTTAAACATCCCATCACATTAAAATTTCAATCAATAAAAAAACATCCTTAATTAAACAACATCCCTATCATAATCCTATCACCATCCTTAATCCATAAGCCTAATCCAAAACTAATCATCCACACATCCTATCATACGATGGCCTTTGAACCTCAATCCCCATCCTCTCCAAACCAACATCCAAACCCCTATCTATTTTCTAAATCCATCAACCAAGTTATCCCATCATCTCCCACCCATAAAAGTCAACCATCTCACTTTGACCATGAAGTCCCACACACCATCCAACATCTTAATAAACAAATCTCAAATCTCACATTCTACCTTAACCAATCCTCTCCTCATCATCCAAATCAACCATCCCATGTTGATCCTAATATCCTAGAAATCATCCAATATCTCAATCAAAAAATATCCAATCTTAAATCTTCAATCAACCAATCCCATCCACAATGTCCCCTTCCTAGGATCCCTACTCCTCACCCCATTGACTTCCTCCTTGAGGAAACCAAACCATCCCAATCCACACCCTAATATAATCAACATAAACCACTATCCACACAAACTAATTGCATCAACTTTGACCACCTCACTAATTTTTACCTAGACCAAGAGGACATCCTTTATGTCCTTGTTAATCTAGTCACCAATTCCAAGCCCATACAACCATATAAATTCCAAACATCCAAATCCCCTATCAGTCATCATGACCCCAACCTTCCTCCCATAAAAATCATGCACCACCATCCAAAATCTCAACTCCTAAATCAAATGATCATAAAACCTATCATCGAATCCCATTCACATATATGCAACAACCCCAACAACTTCATCCATAATCATCATCTTCCACATCTCATCTTAGTCCTCCTTTATCATCATATTCATCACCCCAATTCAATCCCATGGACTTTCTTTTAGATAGTCCCACATCCCCTAATCCAACATCAAATTCATCCTTTAAGCTTATCTCATCCCTTCCATCACCTAAGCGTAATAACATCTCATCCATCGTGACTTGTAAGTCAACCTTATCCCCTTCTACCCCCAATCTTAAACCATATAATGTGGCTCGTACACCACCCTCATTCTCTTCATCTACATCTAATCCTATATTACCCTCTTGATCACCTACACCTAACACTATCATATCCTCTAATCCTATTCCAAATCCACCATCCCACACTCTTAAAATGTCTAACATGACTCCTAAGTCACCAACTCTTAAACCTCAAAAATCCAATACAAATCCTCTCCCCACCCCATTTCCTACTCAATATAATGAGGCTTCTATGCCACCTTCATCTACTTCATCCCCAAAATCACCCAAATCTAATGTGACCCCCATATCACACCTATCCCGTTCATTTAAATCTACCCCATCCCCTTCATCTACATATACTAATCCCAAAAATCTAATGCTAAACCAAAACCATTTAACCTAAATTGCTTCACTCCTTTAGGATAATCCTTGACCACCATCTTTCATCGTGTAAAAAAAAATAAAACCACACAATCAAAACCTTCCAAAACCATCTTGGTATCAAGAACACTAGTATTATGACTTCTATTGCACCCTTGGACATTTGACCAATTGTTGCATGCAAGTTAGGTCTTATGTCCAAAAATCTCATTAATCAAGGAATTCTTATCCTTGTACCTCTTTATCCACCACCTTTCCATCCCAATCCTCTCCCTAACCATCGCCCACCATCCAAATCCCACTCTAAATCCAAACATTTTCAACCATCTAAATCTCATAATACATCCAAACATTCCTCACCAATCAAAAACCAATAATAATCTCACCTCCCATCCTTTGTTAAGCCCGGCCTCTTAGTGGATGATAAAAATACAACCTCTTAGTCTCATGATGACTACATGGCATCACCTTCCCCATCCAATTCATATCTTATAGCTAAAAATATGTTCGTTAATATGAAACATCAAGGAAAAGGCTTAGGCATCCATGAATAAGGCATCCACAAACCCATCTCCCTTCATCAAAATCTAGGTCATTTAGGCTTATGGTATAAACCTAACACTAACAACGCCCCCCACTACTCCATCCCAACCCATTTATACCACCCTCTTGTTGATCCTACCATCCCAACCACTCCACTCAATACTAAATCATTTAATCCCCTACAAATACCAAACACCTAAAAATGGATTGAGCACATAATTCATTTCCTATGCAAGGATGTTCTTTACTTCGCCCATCCTCTTTCCATCCAAAATCTAAACCCCATTGCACCTAATCCATTCTTATCATCACATCCATTCATATCCTCTACCAATCTATTCATGTGAACACTTGATCAACTTAAACACACATTTTGTAAGTCGTAGTACTTACTACAACCATGTGACCTTGGTCTATCATTACCTTCAACATTCCAAAGCATAATTGTCCTAGATATCCACATGATTTAAAACACTTAATCAACTTGTGGTGAAGACCCTTGGGCGTGTATTTTGACACTATAGCCAATGTCATCTCCACATTCATCTCCATCCCCTCATTAAGCCACTAGTGATTCTTAACCCTTTGAGAGCTCTCAAGAGAGTGGAACTTCTTTATGTAAAAATCCAAATATCAAAAAGAAAAAAATCATATCCAAATTAAAAATATCAAATAAAATCCACCTCAAGACTCTTTCTAAGGGTGTTTCCAGCAACTCTCTCGGGTCATGGATGTTTCCATATACCTATTTGACTTAATCACTCCCTCAACATTGTCTAGTTTGTCTCTACACACTACCCATTACGTATTCACTTCAAGCGGTAATTAACTATCACAATCAAACACACTTTGATCTCACAAAGACATAGGGCTTGCATGTTGTTGGGCATGTTTTCGACCTTGGTCACACTTCTTTTTAGTCCAACTTTTGTGTTACAACATGTGTTGTTAGGCTCATCTTTTTCATCACATATTTCATTTTGCTTCCATATATCACATTCACATCATTTTCCCCTTTTGATCGAACATCTATGGGCATACGTTGATCCTTTCCTTTTCATTCAATCCTCCTAATGTCTATTTTCACCTATCATCAACATGACTGGGGCAACTTTACTACCATCTGTTAGGGCATCACCCATTTTATCTACCCCTCACTTCATATACTACTCTACACCCTGGGGCAAATCAAACCCATTCATCCATCCACACAAGCCACCCTACTTTACAATTGGGGCACACAACATATATCCCTCAATCCATCAACCCTATACTTGGGGGCATATCTTATAATCTTCAATATCCCCCTCTTATCCTATACCCCATCCCTCATCCTACCTATCTACCATCCCACATCCCATCTAATAATAACCTATCAACCAATCAAAATCCTATCCAACAGATCTAATTTTCCCTTAATCCTTCCCTTTTATCCTACCTACACATGCTTTGGGACTTATAGGAGAAAGCCACATCCCACCTTACAACCCTTCCCATCCCCCATGCCCTATTCCATCCCAAATCCTTTTATCTTTCATATCCTTAACCATTCCCCATCCCACATCCAAACCCTCAACATCCAACATCAAACATCCAAAATCCAAAATCTAAAAAATCAAAACATTAAAAAAATCCATAACAAGATCACAAATTTACACCAAAAACAAAAATGTAATGGGTGTGTTTTTGCTTATGTGTGTTTTCTTGTTTGTCTCGCATCTAATTTTGGCCAATGATATGAGTCCCCTTTTGTTTCATTTTATTTTGCATGGTCTAATGATATGAGGACCCTATTTTTACATTAATATGTCTGATGATATGAGGACATAGGCATTTGGAAGTTCAATCATCATGGTCTTTATACCTTGATTTATTTTTCTCTATCAAACATCCATAACATACCTAATGATGATAACAATGGGCACTTTATGGTAACACATCCAATTCTAACATCATATTTTAGCATTATCATCATCACACCTCATCATCCTCATTAACTAACTAACTATCTACCCTCCTCATCCTCCTATCTAATCAATCATTTGCCAGTCCACTCAAATATCCACATCCAAATCTTATCATCTCGCATCCAACATCCAACATCCTCACCCCTTGGCTAGGGAATCTTCTAACATCCCCTCATCAATCACACTCAAACAATATTTCTCATCACTTCATCAATCATCATCCCAATATTTTCCTCTCATCCAAATCGATCAAAATCAATCCTTATCCTCTCATCCAAACATCCCCAATCTTCTAATCCTCAAAATCCAAATATCCAATCAATCCTCAAATCCAACATCCTCCAATCTAACATCTTCAACTCTAACATCCTCAAATATAAATCCCAAATCTTCACTCCTAACCCTTTGATTGAGGCATCTTATAATCCAAAATCCTAAAATCTAAAACCCTTGACCGGGCATCTTCTAATCCGCCAATCCTAAATATTCACCCTTTTCATACATCATTGATCGGGAATCCTCTACTCCAAAATCCAATATCTCATTATCCTCTAATATTCTAATTTCTTCTAATCCTAATCCTATGGATCCTCAAATCCTCTAATCCTCTCTCCTATTTTTCTAATCTCATATTCCTCTAATCCTCCTATCTTGTAATCCTCTTATTGTAATCCTCTACATCCTCAAATCTTCTCATCCTCTCATCCTCTATCATCTACTTGGGCCTCTCCTCTTTTTGAGTGGTTATCCGACTCGTTACTCCCCAACTAACCCCTCGAGGGGGCATCATATCACCATCATAACATATTCTCTTCTTTTTATTTGAACTATCATTGCTACACAATAACCATTCAAAGAGGGGGAAAATGTAGACATCTAAAATGTTGACATGATTAATTATGATTAATCTGTCCCGCAACATCATCTAAATCCATATAATAATTAATCACAAGGTTAATTATTATTAATCCATTTTATCATATTTACCCCTTTATCATTTTATCATCATTTATCATTTATCCCAAATCCTTTTAAATCATTATTATATCCCATCTCATCCTTAATCATTTTAATCCATTAATAATATCATATTATCCTATTTTAATCCTTCATTAACATTTTATAGGAATTTAATATTCCTATATCTACCTACCCACCTACCCTACACATCCATACACCTAGCCTTTCCATGTAACCTCACCCCTAATCATCATTTATTAACCTAATCTAATTTTAATCTTAATCACATCCTCACCTCTAAATCTAGAGGCTTCTAAACCTAGAAACATATCTAACCTTCTCCTTCCATTGAATTTTTAATTCAATGGAAGCTTCTTCCCTCCATGAATTTTGAATTCAAATTTCTAGAGCCTTCAACTCTAGAATCCTCTAATCCTCACATGCATTCTCCATCCTTGATCCAAATCCAACACAAATTCATCTTAGCCATTGAATCCTCCACCACAAACTATAAATTGAGCTCTCCTCCTCCATGAGAGCTAGCTAGTTAGCAATCCATTCAATCCATCAATTTTATCCTCTTAGCAATCAATCAATCCATCATTTATCTTTAAGCCATCTACAATCAGTCCATCATCATTTTTATCAAGCAATCATCCAATGCAAGAAAAGAGGATGTGTTGCCCAAGTTTATCCACACAAATCTGAAGAAATCTAAGTGCAATCAATAATCAATGAAGAACAAATCCAATTCATCAAAGGATGAGTTTGGCATCTTGTAGGTACGTGCGGTATTGAATTCTCTCCTTCTTTCAATCCATTTCTCTATCTCAAATATTTTTTTATAATATTAGATTAGGGAGGCAAGTTTTTTGTTTTCTCACATTTTCAACTCACTAATCTTTTTAACTAATATAGTTACAATTTAATATTCTTCAAAAAAATGGATTCCTTTTTTGAAAACATATTCCTCAAATGAATATAATCTCCTTTAATAAAACATTCAACACGAGACTTTAATATATTTCAAAAAAATTATCTTCACCGTGTCTTTAAAAAAATCCTTGAACTCATCAAGGTTTAATGATCTAGGCCAAGTAGCTCGGTTGACCGAACAAACTATTTATGGAAACCCGTGATGAGTCTTGAACCTGGAACCGCTTGGGCCTAAAACCAAGTGCATTAAAAATATGCCATGCCTCGATATAAGATGTGTTATAGAGGAAATGATTTTATGTTTTCTAACTTTCCTCAATCCACATTGAATCATATGATGGAGGAAATGATTTTTTTTAGGAAAACAATTTTAAAACTAACGCATAGGGTTTAAAATAGAAAATCCTTTTATGTTTTTTATTTTTAGGAGAGTATGTCAGGCCAAAACCAGATCCATACCAAAACAACTCATGTTAAACTAGTGTTACCTCCGAAAAAACACCAACCAATGTAATTGATTAAGGAGAGAGAGAGAGAGAGAGAGAGAGAGAGAGAGAGAGAGTTTGGTTTGGAAACCAAGTGTAGCCCTAAAACAATCACACAAAGATGAAAAATAGTCACCCAGAGGAATATAAAATCTCTCAAAGATGCAAATGTCTCAAGTTGAGCATGCCCAAGAGAGGGACAATTCCCGAGAATGCCAAGGCTTAAGAACTATGGTCATGTTAGACAAAACAACTCTACCAATTTTATTGTCATGAACTTAAAAATTAATTAGAGTATTTGGTCTTTAGCATGGAGCTCTTCTCAACCACACAACTCTAATAAGAAAAACTAGGTCATAATTTCTTGGTTGAAATTACAAAAATAGTCCACCACACATCAACAAAGGAAAAACTATCTAATCCAAGACCAAAGCCACGTGGTGAGAAATAGAGCTCGATCCAGGGTGAGTGATGATAGCAATAAAAAAAAAAATGTGCTCTAATAAAGAACAAGCCAAAAAATCCACCCAACCACACTTCACGTAGGAAGAACCAAACTAGAAGTAGCTAGAGCATAAAATCAACAAGAAAATTTAAAAACATTATCTCCAATTTCATGCAAATACGAGTAGAATGTTAATCTCGCTCTGCTATAACTCATAAAGTGTATCTACAACAAACATACAAGCTTACAATGGAGAGATCCAATTGCTTTGATATCATATGACATCAATTATAGGACCATGATAAGAAAAAAGTAAAGGATTTACACACAAATACACGTAAATTATTTAAAAATAAAATTACACACCAATATTATTTAGAAAAAACATATGTTTCCCACATCCAAGAACAAGTGAATAAATAGGCTACAAGAATTATTATCCTCACCTTAGGAATATGTGAGCTATCCCAAATTCGTAGATAAAAATCCACAAATCAAGGGGAGGAAACAAATACAACTCCTCAAATGTATATGTGAGTGTAAACAACTCACACAAAATAGGTGGATATGAACATTAAACCTATAAATCTCAAATAGAGCTTATTGGTGTAAATGAGAAGAACACAAAAATCTAGTTAAGTAATAGCTCGAAATAAATTTGTGTGTTCACACTTATAAATACACTCCAACACTACGATCTTCAAACCATCAAGGTTAGGTACATATACTCTCCTATGAAATCTAAGAAGTCCATTTCTATAAAACTAATAACCCTCACATATATGATCTTGGCTATCCATATCCAAAGCAGATTTAATCTTCCCATAAAATAAACTTGAAGATAGTTTACTCAAAACATGTTGTCAAAATTGGTCCATACCGATGCCATGACTGCTATATGCCATCTATGGGTACTGACATCATGCAAACATGTTTGCCTTTCTCTTAATATAGGCAACATCAAAATATGACTCATAAAATCTAACCAACACCTTTGTCGAGCGTTTAAGTTAAGTTGGGTAAAACTTTCTTGTAATCTGAGCGATCCATCTTAAGTAAAAATGGTTTTCCTAAAGGAAATGCCTCCATATTACAATGTAGGCACAATAACTACTTGCTCAAGGTCATGTCGAGCATAGTTCAACTCCCCTTTTCTAATCTTGTATGACTCATAGACCACCATATGATTATTCTACATAAAAACTCCTTAAATTCCTTCACGAGATGCATATGTAATAATAGTGAACTCACCATTTGGGTTGGTGACTTTCAATACAAGTGCACATGTCAAATTATCTTTAAAATTTCAAAAATCTCAATCATAAATTTCTTTTCAAAAAAATTATTTCTCTTATTTTTTAAAGAAGTGATAGGATTGTCAATCCTAGAAAATCCTTCCAAAAACCTCCTATAGTATCTATCTAATCCAATGAAAATATGAACCTCACAAAAATTCCTAGGTACATGTTACTCCATAATAGACGATATATTTGTGATCCAAAATTTTTATTTTTTCAAGATGATATGGCCTAGATGGTGCAGCCTTCTCTATAAGAATGAGTACTTTGAAATTTTTCCAAAGAACTTGTGTTATCATCATAACTACAATACCAATTATAAGTCATGAACATGATCTTATTATATCTTAGAATATATCAAAATATAATCCAAGAATACTAACACAAAGTCGTCAAGGTACTCACTTAACATGTTGTTCATCAACTTCATGAAAACAAGTTAGGTATTTGGGGTCCAAACAAAAGAACAGAACTCATAATGACTATACCTTATATGAAATTTTATTTTCAGAATTTCAATGGTGTCTTTAATTCTCACTAATAGTACCCTAATATCATATCAATATTTGAAAATATTTTTTCCCCTTGGATTTGATAAACAATATCATTGATGCGTGGTATGGGCACTTGTTCTTCACCATTGATTTGTTCAACATCCCATTATCTATGTAGAGTTTGAGTGTTCCCTCCTTCTTCACAAACATGGAAAATGTTCCTAAGAAAAATACTATGAAAAATCAAACCTTTTGATAAAAACTCCTTGATCTACACTTTTAAACTCAAATAACTTAGTGGTAGTCATTTGATATGGATATTTTGACTTAAGCTACAATCCTAGCATAATATCAATAGCAAAATAAAATTCTCTATGTGGAGGAAGTTCTATTAATTCATCAATAAACATGTCACTAAAATCACGAATGATCCATAGGGATCCAAAATGACTCTACTTCATTAGATCAACCAAAAACAAAGAAGGAAAATGAAGAAACAGAGGTTCTGCTTTGCATTATAATAGAACATGTGTTCTATGTAGAGCGGCATCTATAGTACCACCGCCAAACTTGGGCAATGGTCCTATAACCACCGCTGAAGCCGGGCGGTGGTCTTGTGACCATCCGATCCATCTGCGTTGGCGGCGGTCCTGTCACTTTTAGATAGAAAATAAAATTTGAAACAAACAGTCCCAGAATTGGAAAGGTTGTTTGTGTCTCTTCTCCTCCATGACCTTTCCCATCCTCCAGTGCATGGGAGGACATGAGAAAGACTATAAATACATGTAGGAAGGAGATTTTTTGATCATTGGAAGTAAGAGACTTCATGGGAGCAAGTGCAAGAGTTATAAAGTGTTGGAATTGAGTTTGTAGAAGAAAGAGTGTGAGAACAGAGCAATCAAGTAGTTGGGAGGAAGTGTGAGACATTGTCAATTTCCTTTCTCACTTATTGTAAAGTCTGTATCTCTTATATTTGAATTGGCTAATAAGATAAAAAAGGGAAGAAAGAGTTGTTTTCCCTTCCCAACTGGTTTTCCTCCTCTGGAGGTTTCCAAGATAAAAATACTTGGTGTATGTGTGTGTGTGTGTGTGTTAATTATTTTCTCTTTGCAAATTCAAGTTCTAAGGCATAAACAATTCAATCACTAGCTCAACTATCATTTTCATTGAAAGTAGAACAACAATATAATTGTGATTTTGTGAACAATTTCCAAAGTAGAAAGTTTACATATCATTTTGGTATCATAGCTAACAAGTATCCAAGACTGTGGTATTTGTTCTTGGATTTGTATGAGAATGACGAGATATAAAGGTGAAGAGGATTTACCTTGTGATTCAGATATTTCTACAAGGAAATGGAAAAAAAGAATTTGGGGACAAATGAAGGAAGAGAACTTGATATGTAAAATCGATATGCTTGGAGACCATGATGGATAGGATGTTTAGAAGACAAGAAGAACTTGCAGATTTGCAGAAGATGGATTACTTTAAACAAGACTCCATGGAATCAATGGTTCGAGGCTTAGCCAAAAATTTTGGCATAGGGAGGAGCCACCATGAGGAAGAATATGGGGAAGAGTGTGAAGAAGATACTTCAAATGCAAGAGAGAATGTAAAATATGATCATGCTCCCTTTAAAGTTGAGACGAAAGTTGAAATTAAAAGCTTTGAAGGACAAGTAGATGCAGAATTTTTTGATAAATGGTTAAAACAATTATAAGTCTACTTTAGCATCCATAATGTCACTGAGGCACAGAGGATCACCTTTGCATGTCTCAAGATGGAGGCAAACGCTTTGGTTTGGTGGGAAACCCACCTAGTCACTTATGAAAAGAATAAACACCCTACCATGAAATCTTGGCAAGAATTTAAAGAATTACTTAGAACTAACTTCTATCTTATTGGCCAAAATACTCGACCAAATGATTAAATGGTAGTATTTTAGACAAAACAATTGTCAAAGTGTACAGGGACTATACCACGGAGTTTCGAGGTAGGCCATGTTGATGAATATGGACTGGAGGATGAGGACATTCTAACTAAGTACTTGGGAGGACTTCACACTCACCTTCTGAAAATTCATCTCCATGAACCCCAAATATCTCAACAAGTGTGTGTGTATACATACTATATAGATGATGAAAAGAAGAAAGGATAAGCAGAGCCAAGGGAAAAGCGGTCAAAAATCAATAGAAGAAAGAATAGGGGAAAATAAGTAACAAAGGTAAGTGGAAAGGGAAAGGTAAAAAAGATGCCACTACTTTAAATACTTGTAAAGATCTGAAGAATTTTTGTAAGAATTGTGATATCAATGGTCACACTAAAACTGCATGTTGGAAGTTGCATCCAGAGTTACATCCGAAGAATCGAACCAAGGACATAAAGAAGTCTATGGTAGTTATACGACTAAAGGGGAGTTAGAAATCAAAGATGACTTTGATGTAGATGAGAGGCTTGGATGCACGGACACCAACATGGACAACCAGGAAGAGGAGATGTGTAGACTATTCTAGATCAAAATCCAGATGAAGAGAAATAAGGTAAATGCTTTGGTTAATACCGGTTCTCAGTCTAACTTAATTTATGAATCAGTTTTAAAGAAGCTTGTTCTTGAGACTTATGAGCATGCACACCCTTATCCTTTGGGTTAGGTGAAGAAGGGTGTTGAAATTCAGGTAACAAAGAGATGTAAGGTCAAGTTTGGGATAAATTCCCAGTATTTTGATGTATTAGAAGCTGATGTTATTCCACTTGATGCATTTGATTTTGTTTTTAGGAGTCCTTGTTTGTATATTAGGGATGTTATCTTCATGAGAAGGGAGAACCGATACAGATGGGTCAAGGATGGGATCAAATACAACATCTAGGCACGCCAACATAAGACACAAGTTACTATGGTGAGTGCTAACCAAGAAAAATGGCTTATTCAAGA
This sequence comes from Taxus wallichiana var. yunnanensis, assembly GCA_018340775.1. Lineage (NCBI taxonomy): Eukaryota > Viridiplantae > Streptophyta > Pinopsida > Cupressales > Taxaceae > Taxus > Taxus wallichiana. The sequence continues at coordinate 55,362,237 of CM031238.1, read as the reverse complement.
AAATCATAATCAGTTTTGTTTACTTTTGTTAAAGGATAAAAGAGATGGGGTAGAAGTTTTAGATATTTCTAACCAGGGAAAACATGATTTGGATAGTTTTATTCAGGTCTTTTCAGGATCCCGGTGGGTTACCACTAAAATGGGAAGTAGAGCATGAGATTTAGCTGTTGCTTTAGAGTCCCCTCTATCGAACATTGGGTTGTATAGGAAATCCTTGTTGGAGAGTACTGAAGTAAAGAAACAACTCCATGAACTACTAGACCAGGGTGCAATACGTCTAAGCACCCCACCATGTGGTTTTCCTATTGTGATGGTGCCAAAGAAGGATGGTTATTAAAGAATGTGCATCGACTACCGCACTTTGGACAAGATCACCATAAAGAACAAATATCCACTCCCTCGCATAGATGATGTCTCATACCAACTTCAACATGCCAAATTCTTCACAAAGTTGGATCTCAAGTCAAGTTATCACCAAGTCAGAATGAAGGAGGATATATGGAAGACTGCCTTCAAGACAAAACAGGGTTTGTATGAGTGGTTAGTACTTCCATTTGGTTTATGCAATGCACCCGCTACATTTATGAGATTGATGAATGATGTATTGCGGGATTTCATAGATTCATGTGTCATTGTTTATCTAGATGATATCTTGATTTTTAGTGCCACATGGGAGGAACATCTAACTCATTTGCAATAAGTCTTGCAAGTTCTCAAGGAGAAACAACTGTTATGCAATATGAAGAAATGTGAGTTTTCCAAATAGTCACTTGTCTATCTTGGGCATGTGGTTGGAGGAGGAGAGCTACGAGTGGATCTAAAGAAGGTGGAAGCCATCACCAACTGGCCAACACCAATAGGAGCCACAAAGACTAGGATTTTTGTGGGAGTAGTACAATACATGCGGAAGTTCATTCTGGGATTCTCTATGATTACAACACCTCTACACATAGTGGCCGTAAAGAGTAAGGGTTTTGATTAGGGTAAGGAATAAGAAAAATCCTTTGAGTTATTAAAATACAAGATTATTCATGCACACCAGTTCTTTCTCTTCCTAATTTGCAGCAGCCCTTTGAAGTAGATACAAATGCCAGTGATTATGTTATGGGTGTAGTGTTGCTTTAGGGAGGTAAACCCATATGATATCATTATGAAACTTGGACTTCAATAGTTTAAGGATATTCAATATATGATAAGGAAATGTATGCACTAGTTCAAGCAATTAAAAAATGGAAGCATTATTTCTTTGGGTAAAGAAACTATTATGCAACCGACCACAAACCTCTCAAGTATTTGCAAGCACAATCTAAATTGCAGCAGGCAAGGCACTACAAATGGATGGGGTTCCTTCAATAGTTTCATTTGGTGATAAAATACAAGAAGGGTAGTACAATATTGGTGGAAGGCATGTTATATAGGCTGCCTACACAGGGAGAAAATATCCTTCTTGGCTACTATATCTCAATTCAAACCCTTCATGAAGGAAGCTTACATAGAAGCATATGCCCGTAACAAAGACTTTGGGGTGACATTTCAGTAATTGCAGTTCTAAGGGGATGAAAGGATGGGGATTGAAGATTATTATCTTGAGGACGGGATGCTCTACGATGGGGAAGTTTTGTGTGCTGAAATAAGAAAGAATTATATTGATGAGGGAAGTACATACCTCGAAAGTAGTGGGACATTTAGGTGTTAGTAAGACCCTAGCCCACTTGCAAAGGTACATGTATTGGCCTAATATGCAAGAAGAAGTATCAAAATTTATACGTGGATGTAATCTTTATTGTACTCAAAGAAGCCTAAGAGTAGGAAAGAGGGTTTGTATATGCCTTTTCCAAGTACTTCTACTCTTCCATGGGAGGACATTTCTATGGAATTTTTAGGAGGATTACCTATGTCTAAATATGGTCATGACTATCTATATGTTGTTGTTGATAGATTCAGTAAGATGTGTATTCTTATGGAATGTAAAAAGACAATAAAAGCACATGAGGCAACATATCTTTTCTTTTCTAATGTATGGGTGCATTTTGGCTTGCCAAATTCTATTGTTTCTGATAGGGATTCTAGGTTCTTGGGAAGTTTTTGACTACTTTGTGGGAAAATATGGATACCGGGTTACCTTGGGAGAATGAATTTCCATCCACAAACAGATGGACAGACAGAGGTGGTGAACATGATTTTGGTATAGTTGATTAGAGGGTATAATAGCTAATACCCAAGGACTTGGGATGAGTCCTTAGCCTACATTCAACATTCCTACAACCGTAGTACACACATCCACTATGAAGTTCTAGACACTAAAATTAGGTCACACTCCCCTTTGGTCCCTCGAGGAATAAGCAACCTTCATCACATTCACCTAGCCATGGCCCCCTTCACCCCACTAATATTAATTTAATTAATTCATTATCCTCACCATATTTATTATTTAAATATCTTAATTTAAATAATACCCACACATACACCTCACTTAGACACCTCATCAAGCCAACTCAACCTAAGACCTATTCTTAGTAAGTTGTCATAACTAACTAAGACTTACCTAAACCCGAAAAATCAATGCGTTCATTCTCTCTAACCACATTCCCACATGCTTACAAGAAGCTTCCAGTCTAATTCGCAGTTTAAAATGACACGAGATCCGAGGAAATCGGGAGAATCTCCCTAGTTTGGTAAACCTAGGAAATCTCACCTTCACCGACACCGGTTACCCCTAACTGTCAATGGTTAAGATGGAACCGCCATCGGTTACCCTTTTAACCCCTAAAACAACCTTATTCTCAAGGTTGGAAAATATTGGAAAAAGTTGGCGAAACATTGAGATTTTCTTGAGAGCTATCGCATCTTCTGAGATCGAATTCCAGCGAGCACATGTGTAAGGAAAGAGATCAAGCATTTTCCCTGCACAGCCACCCCAAAAATGATCTGATCTAACCAAGCAAAGAGGAATGCACATGCAGCCCATGCAGAAGCTCTCCTATGATTAGTGATCACCTGCAACCTTCAACCTCTTACCAACACCCCCATCCCTCACTCACAGGCATCCAGGACCAAAATCCAAGTAAGTAAAACATTCTACTTCTCTGGTTCACTTCATTTTGTCATTATATTATCACCTATTGTTTACCTAGCCACCCATTGACCTCCTTCAACATTCCCCCTCCATATACCCATTAAAACCTCACCAAATCCCTCCCAAATCACCCAATACCTCATCCCAACCAACCAAGATCCTTTGTGCAATCGCAAAGGAAACCCAAAACCCATCCTGTGGCATTCCCAGAACTCCACAAGAACCAACACCATTATATCTAATCGTCATCGGTCACCTTGAACCGACATCCGTTCTTGTATTTACCCATACAACTCGAACATTGACCTACTCACCTAATTCTGCCTCACTCTCATTCACCTGTGATCTACCTGAGACTTTTGTTAGATCTATAAAGACCCAGAACCAATTATTTGACCTTCGGATCCTATTCTAACCTAGCCTATTAGATTAGATCTTTCTTATTGTGTTTTAAGTGAGATACCTAAATCATTTTGAACTACAATAGGATTTACTTTATTTACCGCATTAAATTGTTTAAAATAGTGGATTGACAGCCATCTAGGAAGTATCACACTTCCCGGATCTAGCATATGCTAAGCAGTTCACTGCACATATTGTTTAATTCCTTCGGTGGTCTTGCTTTCATTACAGGTAGTTCCTCCTAGCCAAAAGGAAGCTCTCACAATTAGTTACGTGGATTCGTGAAGTCATACGCACACATCAACTCATCAACTAGCATTAAAACATGTATTCCTCTTATGCCCGTTACCCTATCTGTTTTGTCAATACTTCAAAGAAACATCTAAGAATCAGGTGAAACATTTTGGCATGCCCGGTGGGACCCATCCGGGGTTCCTTGCATTATATTCATTCCTAGGAAAAGTTGTGTGTTTGTTTCCCTTCTGAAAAACATACACATTAATTTTCTTCCTTGGTAACCCACCTTTTCTTTCTATTTTCTCTAAAGGAAACCTTTCTTTTGGTGTAATTAAAAAGAACCATTTCTTTACGTTTTTACGCATTGTAGTGAAAGAGCATCCCTCTTCCTCTTCATCTTATTGTGTCATCCAACTTCACACTTCGATTTGGGTTTAAAAATAAGTGCATTCCATTCTGATTTATCGCATTAGCTCACATTAATTGAGGGCAACCTATATGCTGGAAGTCATGACCAGCTGATGGTTGACAAACAAACCATAGAAAGCACTTTCTTTCTCTTTCTCTCTCTCTGAGTTTTACCCAACCTAATAAAAATTTAAAATACACACATTCTTAAACAACATCTTACCTAGAAGAAGTTGTAGGTGATCACACAATCACGACACAGTGGGCACCCAACTCACTACTCTGTCGAGTCATACTTCAGAGCGAGGCCCACCCCACCATAACATACTTGAAACCTCACTTTTAGATCTCCTTTTTGTATGAAGCCATCCTCACCAAAAAAATCTATTTCACAATTCATGTGTTAGTCCTTAAATAGCATAAGCTAAACAAACATAATAGAAAAGGCACTCCTAGGATCACATTTTTCTTAGTGTTTCTGCTTGGCTTGCATTTTGAGGTGAGAGATCACGTTCTTCATTTTTCTTGTTCATCCTTGCACGCTCCTCATCACAACTAGTGTATTCTCGGCTTCACCTGAGTGTGCTTGGGCCATATCATCATCATTCTCAGAATTTTGGGTCTGATTCTACATCATATTTTAATTCACAACCACTTTTCTTTCATCATTGTTTCAATTTCACAGTAACCATCGTCGGTTACCCTTTGACCATCATCGGTTATACCCAACCGACGTCGGTTCCAGGTCCTTTTGTTAACCTACCCAAAAGGACATTTTATTCATTTTCTTCCACTTTTCACAGTCCCTGTCACTTCCATCATTCTCATTGACATTGTGAAACACCATTAGATTTGGAATACCTATCGATTTGACTTTCTACCTAGTTTTGACTCATGACCATTTTCTACAAAGGGCCGTGCAAGAATTACCTCTCGACCGGGTGTCCGGTTTTCCCTAACCGCATTAGTTATCTTGTTTCACTTTCCAACCTACATTTGGTACCAAATACACTTTTTACCGTCAGATTCACCTGTTCCTGCTATTTTTCTAGTGTCATTTACAGAGAAACAACCTTACCTGATCAGTACTAGTTCACATGGTGCTGACCCGAAAACAAGCAAGTGCACTCGTATTTCACGCCAGTTGTCAACCACTCCCACCTAGTCCTTCACCACCTTCCATTTTATCACCAACCATGGATCCCATCCAACCTATCACTATCGCTACAGGAGATGAGGAGTTCACATGACTCCTTGACCAAAACCCTATCGCTTTACAGTTTTACCTTTCCCACTCATCCACTCGAGATGCCTCGGGTCAATTGATATACGGCATGCCTGTATCTATCCCCCGACTCTCACTCCCACTCTTGCATCAGCTCCATCTGGCTCTATGCTGCCCACATCTACCTTACCCCCAATTATTTCATAGCTAGGTCCTATACCCGCTATGATTTCCATGTCTACCACCTCCATGGCACCCGCCACATCCACCATACCCTCGACAACTACCCACAACACAACCTCATCTACCCCTAATGTCTCACACATACCCGTAGCTACACTGCCACCTCCTGTGTCGGTGACCCCTACCCCTTTTCAGAATGTGGTCCTTTCTATTCCACAATCATTAGCTCCCATTGCCACTAGGGTTACCACGACCCTTCCACCTCCATATACATACTATCAGCCACCTCTTGTTTCATCCATTATTCACTCTGGGTATGTACCTCCTGTTTCACTACCTTCTTCTCAATCAACCAACATGGCAGCACCATACACTAGAGTGCCACCCTCGTTATATGCCCAAAACCAACCCCATCACGCTACAGGAGGCACCTAATCATCGCAACCTACCAACGACCTAATCAAATTAATGTTGGAAAAGATGTAGACATTGGAGGCATCGGTTTCGACTCCCGCAACACTCTCACCTACGACAAGATTTACAACAAACCCATCCACCCATCCATTCCTATCTGCCCATATCCCATGCATTGGGAAATACCTAAATTCAACCGTTTCAATAGTAAAGAAGACCTGCCAGCAACAAAGATTTACGGTCATTCAAACACGGGTGTTATCTAATCGCTCATGATGATGCCTTGTTCTTAAGAACCTTTCCCATGTCTCTGACTGGACTTGCATTAGATTGGTAGAGTGGGTTACCTAGACACTCTATATTCTCATTCAATTAGGTAGCCCAAGCCTTTTTGGATCATTTCTCTATCAATATCGTCCCGGAAGGTTACCATGACCGACCTATACTCACGCGTCGGTATGAGGAAGAATCTATGATAGATTTTGTCGCCGCTCATGGCATAGCTTGATCAATTAACTCACCTTCCAACCGCCATAAACAGAACTCATTAAGCTCTTCACACGGGATTGTACTAGACATATCTCACTAACCTTGCGCAGTCCAAACCTTCCGAACATTTGATGAAGCATTCACTATGGCACAAAAGCTAGAGATTTGGGCCATCGAAAAATAGAAAATCCAGATTCGCAATAAGAACTCGACATTCAAGTCGATGATACCTCTTCTTCTTCCAAACCACAAATTAATTATTCAAAAGCTAAGGGCACCGCTGCTAATCCATGGTACTCAAGGCTAGCCTAGCTCATTCATCAAATCAGGCTACCCCCTCATCTAATCTCTCACCCATCCGGACTTTTCAATTCGAAGAGAACAAAGTGGAAATACACCTCAATTGGGGAACCTTACTCTTCTATCTTAGAAAAGCTTTTCAAATCGAGAGCCATCACTCTTCCACCCATAAAACCACACACCGGTTTTGACCACTGATCGCCCCATGTCCACATGGTATAAATAACATGAATTCTATAACTATCATCGAGTAAAGGGTCATAGTGACGGCAACTGCATCACTTTCAAAAATATTGTCTAAGAAATTCTCGAGAGAGGTGAGTTAACCGTGGATAATCCTAATGCACCTGCTAACCAAAACCTACACATCTTCAAGAAACCATTTCCCAACCATGTTCCTTCATCTGATAAAACTAGTGAGACCTCAACTCATGATACCCATGAGGTTCATGCTATTTTTAATGACACACCTGTCGCCTCCCAAATACCCCATATTCCTTCCATAGAGGAGATTCTAGCCCAAAGTCCTCCTTCTACATCAGAACCAATCTCCCCTATTCTTTCACCAATAGAGGAACACCTTTCATCTCCTTCATTACCTACGGAGGAGTCTTCCACTAACATCAAAACCATTTCACCTTTGGCTTCTCCACTTAGAGAACCGATACCCACAGTACCTCCTCCACCCATAGAGGAGCACCCATTACCTCCTCCACCCACAGAAGAGCACCTATCCATTCCTCCACCTACAGAGGAGCACCCATCATCTCCTCCACCCATCACAGACCCAGTTGAGATACCTTTGCCTCTTGGTGAGCATTCTCCATCAGCTACCCAGAATCCTGTAGACCTACTTTCAGCTCTCTTACCCACGGAAGCTGAAGCTAGCCAATTCCCCGTCTCTAAGACATATTTTACAGGAATTTCCATTAGGTCCTCATAAAATCCACCTACAGATGTGTCATTCTCATGTTTGGCCAATCACTTAGATTATGTGGATAGAGCCTTATTATGGGGGTGTCTTCTACTTCCTGGTCTTAACACAGATGCAGATGTCACTTACTGATACTTCCACTATCTACCCAAAAGTATTCGACCAATCAAACCGAATACAACCACCTCTATCACCATTCCTTCCACAACACCCATCATAACTCAACATACACCCTTACCCATAACCCAAACTACATCTAAACCCAAACCCACACCTACAACATTTGCCTCGACTAAACCTATTACCACCTTAGGGGTCACCCCAACCACTAGCCTTACCCATCCACCTATTAAAATGGATTTAGCTACATCCTCCCAAGTCAACACCACACCTAATCCGACACCCAAACAGAAGCACCAAACCCATAGAACCCATACCTTAGTGCAAGCGCCAATCACACCTTCACCTGTCCCATCTGTCTTAAGACCTCAGCTTCCCAACATGGACAAGCAACCTCCATCCATCGATAAACCAAAAACACAACAACCCATTCCTCCTACACAAACCTCTAACCTCCCCAGATGCCCAACATGACTTACACCCACACCCACAACATCTTTACTACCCATACCTCCAATACCCTCAGCTATTACTTCACCGCCACTACATTTCAATCTCTCCCTTTACACATCCCGCACGACTTGCATCCTCTACATTCACAAAGACTTCCGTTATCCCCATGGGTAACTCGTCATCTTCCCCCATCTGCCTTTCCTTCTAGACCTCGTACACCCACATCGCCTTTACCCAAGAGGGTGCAACCCAAAAAAAAACTCCACTACCCCACAATAAGGTAGTCAAAACAACCACACACCCTTCTACCCGGCCATCTACTATACCCCTACCTAAACAATCACACTCGACACCCAAAACCATGCCAATACCCAAACCCATAGCTCAACCCGCTCCCCTCTTCCAAAGGCCATTCCTCAACAATCAACCATACCTACACCCAAACCCATATTCACTTCCCATTGCGATCCACTAGCAGGGTCTTATGCCAAAATTTTAACCAACCTCCTTGAGACTTCTGTCATCACATTACCGCCACTCAAGCCTTATGACCCCCTCAAACCCAAGCCAAAATGGTTTGATGATACTAAAATTTACACATACCATCATGTGCCAAGGCACAATGTGGAGAACTGCAAGGCCTTAAAAACTGTCCTTATCTAGTTGTGTCCACCAGAAGCCAACTTTGATGACGATGACCTTCTCGATGAGGATCCTGCTTCACCGACACCCATTCCCACACTGCCCACTCAACAACCACAAAATCCACCCTCACAACTCCTAGAGCCACCCCCAAGATTTGAAATTAACATGGTTCGCATCAGAGAACTTGCCATGCCACCACCCAAATGTCGTTGCACCCAACTCACCTCACAGGGTTTTTCTCCTCCGGTAGGTTTTTTCCCGTCATGTCGTTATACCACTCACCCTACACCTTCTCCGTTTGCCAACTCCCCTCAAATCAACATGATACACGTCACTACACATGCTCAGAAGGATAAGGGTAAAGAAAAGGCAACTAACCCACCAACCAATCCTATACCCAACATACCATCTGCACCCATACCTAAAATCACTATCTGCGTAGCCCTACGTACCCCATTTCTAACGGCGTCACACATCGCACCATGCTTAAACAGCTACACCAATCTTGTTATGTTTGTGGAGCCTGTTTTCATGTTAGAGTTTGGTACACCTTCCATGTGTTACACTTGGATATTTTTATGGTGGTTCCGCTTGCTAGTGAGCAGGTCAAGGGGGTTTGGGGGTGAATCCCCGATGGGGGCTTAGGGTGAAGCCCCAAGAAAATTTTTGTGGGTGGTTTATTAACCCATGGGTAATGGGTAAGCTGTTATGGGTTGGTTTTGGGCCTATGGATTTTTTGGGTACCCATTGTTTTATAAAACCACCTCTTCGGCTACCTATTGATGTACTTATATATAGATGGACATACAATAGGATTTTGTGGAGTGTTTTTGTGAAGGTGAATAGTGTGTGTGAATTCAAGTGCAAATTTGGGAGGGTTTGTTGAGCGCAGCTCCAAACAAGATCTGGTTATTGTAATTGTGAAGACTATTGGCTTGTAATAAAATTTGAGCAAGTGTTCTTGGTGGATGTAGCCCACATTGGGTGAACCACGTTAAATATTTTCTTCATGTTTTGCATATTTCATTTCTGTAATTTCTATTCATACTTCTTATTATTGCGATTCTGAGGAATTATTCCGCATTAGATTCTATTAATTCCTAACAATTGGTATCAGAGCCTGGTTTGGTTTGCTGAAGTGTTGAATCGTAGGGAAATTTTTTTAGCTTGAGTGGGAGCTATGGTAGATGATGGAAGATCAAGGGTTGATAAATTCAATGGGTAGAATTTTAGTCTTTGGAAGATGTAGATGGAAGATTACCTTTATCAGAAGGATCTTTATACTCTGTTGTCTGAGAAGGTGAACAAACCCTCAAGTATGACAGATGTAGAATGGGATTTGTTGGATCGAAGGTACTTGGAATGATCCAGATTGTGTCTTGCATCTTCAGTATTATTTAATGTTTCAAAGGAAAAGACTACAAAAAATCTAATGGATGCATTAGGGAAGTTGTATGAAAAACCCTCTACCTCTAACAAGATATTTTTAATGAAAAAGTTGTTTAATATGAAGATGTCTCGAGAATAGTTCAAGAAAGAGATCATTTAAATGATTTCAATATGGTTGTGATTATTCTAGCTTCAAGTTACAATAGAATTTGATGAAGAAGTTAGGGCTTTATTAATTCTGTGCTCTTTACCTGAGAGTTGGAATAGCTTGGTAATGGCGGTAAGCAACTCGGTTCCAACTAACTCAAAGTTGAAGTTTGAGGATGTTGTAGGGGTGATTCTAAGTGAGGAAATGTGAAGAAAAAGCTTCAAGAATCTTCTACTTTAGGGAATGCTTTGACAATGGGGAAATTAGAGGGAGATAGAAGAATAGAGGAAACTATGGAAAATCAAAAGATCAGGAAAGGTCAAAATCCAAGAGCAAGATTGTATGCTGGAATTGTGGAAAGTCCGGGCATGCAAAGAAGCATTGTTGGGAGCTTCAGGAAAAGAAGAAACAACAGAAGAAAACAAAGAGGCAAATGTGGCATCGGGTAATGTATTCTAGGATGCTTTGATTCTTTCTTTGCATAATGTTATTGAATCTTGGGTTAGATTCAAGTGATTCTTTTCATGCTACTCCACATAGGTATTATTTTGTTGATTATGTTCAAGGGGATTTTGGGCATGTTTTTCTTGGTGATGATGAGCCTTGCAGGTATAGTTGGAAAAGTTTCTATTCAGTTTAGATGTAGAATGGGAATACATGGCTATTGGAGGATGTCGACATGTGCCTACATTAAGGAGAAATTTGATATCGGTGGGGCAATTGGGAAGTGATGGTTGTCTTATGATATTTACTAACTGACTCTTGGAAGGTTACCAAGGGTGCTCTTGTGGTGGCAAGAGGTAAGAAGGTTGGAACCTTGTATTTAACCACCGATAGTACTAATGATTGTAATCTTGTGGCTTCGATGTAGATACAACATTATGGCACTATAGGCTCACCATATGAGCCATAAGGGCATGGACATCATAAAGAAGAATTTTCCTGGATATACGAAACATGTTTGGATTTCTATGAGAACCGCATATATGGGAAACAAGCGAGTAAATTTTCTCAAGGTTGACCGACGAAGAAGAAAGAGAGTAAGTTTGAGCTGGTACATTCTGATGTGGGGGCCACTGTATCATCTCTTGGGGTTCAAGTTATTATGTTACTTTTATTGATGATGCAACAAGGAAAGTTTAGGTTTATTGTATTAGAAACAAATTTGATGTATTTGATACTTTTGTTAAATGGAAATCCTTGGTAGAGAATGAAACAGTTTTAAGTTAAAATGTCTCAGGTCAAATAATGGAGGGGAGTATTACAGCAATGAATTTGATGATTATTGTTCTAAGAATGGAATCTGCAGGCAAAAAGATAGTTCCAAGAACCCCGCAAAAAATGGGGTGTCAGAAAGGATGAACAGAACAATAATGGAACGTGCTAGGAGCATGAGGATACATGCAGGACTACCTCTTTATTTTTGGGTAGAAGCGGTGAGCACAACTGTGTACTTGATAAACAGAGGACCCTCAAGTGCCTTGGATGGAGGCATACCTGAGGAGGCTTAGTATGGTAAGAAATTCGATTACTCATTTCTTAGAGTCTTTGGATGTGAGGTGTTTGTTCATATTGACAAGGATGATAGGACTAAGCTAGAGGCTAAATCAAAAAATGCACTTTTATTGGTTATGGTGGTGATGACTTTGGATTTAAATGTTGGAGTATTAAGGACAAGAAAATCATTCGGTCTAGGGATGTGGTCTTTAATGAGAAATTCATGTATAAGCAACGATTGCGGAAAATAGGAAGAATCCAAGAAAGAATATGTAGTGGTAGAGGATCTTCCAGATGGGACAAGTGACCCATGAATCAATTCAGGAACCTACTCAACAGGAACCCCAAACTCCTACAAAGTGAGGAGGACTTCTAGGGTAAGAAAATAACTTGAACATTTTTCTCCTTCTCTTTATTATTTATTACTCACTTTAGTGTAGAGCCGAGAGATTTGATGAAGCAATGTAGGTAGATGCCAAGAAGAAGTGGGAGCAAGCCATGGATGAGGAGCATAAGTCTCTCATGGAGAAACAAACTTGGGATTTGGTGAAGCTACCGGAAGGAAAAGAGCATTGCAGAAACAAGTGGGTGTACAGAGTTAAAGATGAAGGAGGAAAGAAAATATATAAGGCCCGGTTGGTGGTCAAGGGGTTTACACAGAAACAAGGTATAGATTTTGATGATATTTTTTCTCCTGTAGTAAAAATGAATTCTATCAGAACTATTCTTAGAATAGTGGCAGCAAAAGACTTGCACTTAGAACAGTTAGATGTAAAGACTGCATTTCTCCATGGTGATTTGGAGGAGGAGCTATATATGCAGTAGCCAAAAGGATATGAAGTCAAAGGTAAAGAGGAGATGGTGTGCAAACTGAAGAAGAGCTTGTATGGCCTGAAACAAGCTCCACGTTAATGGTATAAGAAGTTTGATAGGTTCATGATGGAGCAAGGTTATATTAGATTTCATTCTGACCATTGCATGTATACAAAGAAATTTGAGGATAGAAGTTATATTATCTTGTGTTTGTATGTTGATGACATGTTGGTTGCAGTAAAAACATGCAGAAATAAAAGTACTTAAGAAACAACTAAGTGAATCCTTTGATATGAAGGATTTGGGGGTAGCCAGACAAATCCTTGGTATGAGGATAACTCGGGATAGGAAGGAACAAAAGCTGACTTTATCTTAGGAAGAGTACATTAAGAAGGTATTGGATAGGTTTAACATGTAGGATGCTAAACTAGTTGGGACTCCTTTGGTAGGCCATTTTAAGTTATCAAAGGATCAGTGTCCCAAGACAGAGCAGGAAAGAAACCAGATGTCCAAGGTGCCTTACTCATCAACGGTTGGCAGTTTGATGTATGCTATGGTATGCACTAGGCTAGATATTGCCCATGCAGTGGGAGCAGTGAGTAGGTTTATGAGTGATCCAGGAAATGAGCACTGGTAGACAAAGTAAAGTGGATACTTCGGTATTTGAGAGGGACCATGGGTATTGTTTTGTGTTACAGTGGATCAGACACTACTTTGTGTGGATATGTTGACTCAGATATGGCTGGAGATTTGGACAGCAGGAGGAGCACAATAGGTTATGTATTTACTGTAGGTGATATAACAGTGAGCTGGATTTCACGGTTATAGAAGGTTGTGGCTTTGTCAACCACTGAGGCTGAGTATGTTGCTGCTACAAAAGCTAGCAAGGAGATGATTTGGCTACAACAATTGCTTGATGAGTTGGGGCATAAGTAGGAAGTTGGAAAGCTATATAGTGATAGTCAGAGTGCTATTCACTTAGCTAAGAACTCTACTTTCCATTCTAGGACAAAGCATATACAGTTGAGATATCACTTCATCAGGACAACTTTGGAGGAAGATAAGTTGAAGTTGGAGAAGATTCATACCAGTCAAAATCCTGCAAACATGATGACCAAGGTGGTCACAAGGGATAAACTAAAGCTATGTTCAGCTTTGGTTGGCCTTCGTGATGACAATGAAGGGTTGAGAAGCTTGCTCAGTGGAAATCAGTCTCCAAGTGGGAGATTGTTATGTTTGTGGAGCCTATTTTCATGTTAGAGTTTGGTACACCTTCCATGTGTTACACTTAGATATTTTTATGGTGGTCCCACTACCAGTGAGTGGGTCAAGGGGGTTTGGGGGTGAAGTGCCCGATGGGGGCTTGGGGTGAAGCCCCAAGAAAATTTTCATGGGTGGTTTATTAACCCATGGGTAATGGGTAACCGTTATGGGCTGGTTTTGGGCCCATGGCTTTTCGGTACCCATTGTTTTGTAAAACCACCTCTTTGGCTACCTATTGATGTACTTATATATAGATGGACATACAATAGGATTTTGTGGAGTGTTTTTGTGAAGGTGAATAGTGTGTGCAAATTCAAGTGTGAATTCGGGAGGGTTTGTTGAGCACAGCTCCAAACAAGATCTGGTTATTGTAATTGTGAAGACTGTTGGCTTGTAATAAAATATGAGCAAGTGTTCTTGGTGGATGTAGCCCACATTGGGTGAACCACATTAAATATTGTCTTCGTGTTTTACATATTTCATTTCTGTAATTTCTATTCATACTTCTTATTATTGTGATTCTGAGGAATTATTCCGCATTAGATTCTATTAATTCCTAACAAATATCCCCTCAAAATGTCCTTATATGACCTCATCCAAACCTCAAAATCCCATCGTCAAGCTCTCATGGAGGTTCTTCAATCTATTGAGGTTTTACCCAATGACCCTACACCTGTAGCCTCCATTATCACACCCCATCATGTAACGTCTCTCACCAAATTACCACCTTCATCTTTGCCCCACCCTATTCACCAAGTAACCTCCCTTAGCTTCTCAGAAGAAGAGATCACGCCACACCAAAATGATGACCCAAACCCAGCCCTCTTCATCTTTGTCCACATAGATGACATACGGGTACGCCGTGTGATGATTGATGGGGGCGCTAGCATTAACATCATCTCATCCCATGCATTCACTCAAATGCGCATACCTGACAATTACATGCATAAACATCTGGTCATGTTGCGTTCATTCAATGATGCTATCACTTCTACACTAGGCACCGTCATCCTCCACATTTGCATGGGCCCCCGTACTATTCTAGAATTATTTTATGTTTTGGAGGGGGAATTTCAATATAACTTGTTGCTTGGCAGACCCTGGATTCGTGTCATGGGTTGCATTCCTTCCACTTTGCATTGTTGTGTAAAGTTTGAACACAAAGGACACACCTATACCATTCCAACTGACCCATCACCTTTTAAAACATGCAACATGCTTTACCGACCCAATGATGTGCTCATACCTATTAAGTCGTCTACCTCCGCAACCGTTACTTCTTCACCTACACCTCCACTTACCAGTATAGCCGCTGCTTCAACCACACATACCTCTTCCATTCCTACCGCTGCCCCAACCTCCACAACTGACCCATCAGCTTCCCAATCCGTTAACTCTACCTCCACATCAACCTCTGACACATCATCCATTCCAGCTACCTACATACAAACCACCGATCCCTTGGAAGGTGTTTTTCAATGCCTCACTGCGGGAGTCTTGCCTATATAGAGTCAACACATTCCTTACTCCACAAGAGTACAAAATTCTTTATCAACACCCTCGTTATGATCATTTGTAGGAGAACGTATTTTTATGATCCCCTCACCTTCATACTAGTCTCACCTATGGGGGACTTGATACTACCACTTACACACCCGAACCATCATAAAAAACTTCGTCCATTTTCCACCGACTTCCAATCACTAACCAATCACTGTTTTGCCCACACCTTCCTACATCGATGTGCATGGAAGGGTTTTGGTTTTTGATTTTACAAGCAAGGCTGCCATACCATCTTTCCATGTACTACCCGTAAATATAATGACTGCAGTGGTATTAGCTTCCCTAAACCACCTACCAAACAGGCCCGCATTGAACTCTTTAAGGACACTAGCCCTCCTCCACCTTCTTCACCCATTCCACCTTCATCACCACCCTCACCGATGGAGTGGATGGATCCTGAATCTATCCCTCCTAATTTTTTTTTTCATAAACACCATTTCCTTGGGGCCTCTGACTTATCAATGTGAGGATGAGGCCCCTTCCACTCTTCCCTTCCTGTATCTTGAAATGATTGATGACGATACACCTTCAATTAATGTCGTTGAATGTCTAGATGATGAATCTATACTCACCTACCTTGGTGTAGAAGACTCATAAATTCATTGGTTGTTACATTCTCGAGACACAAACCATGTTGAATGAATCGAATATCGAGATCAACATTCATACTCAGGATGACCCACACATCCTAAAGATCGGTCAATCTTTATATGCTACTGAATAGGAAGCCATCACTTCTTTTCTCAAGGATCATAACCACGCTTTCGCTTGGTCTTATGTAGACATGCCTGGTATTGATCCCACCATAGTGGTCCACAATATCGTAACCATTCCCAATGCCAAACCCATTAAACAAAAGTGGGAAAAATGCACCCTCGCATTGCCCTTCTCATCAAAGAGGAACTTCAGCGCCTTCTTTCCATTTCCTTCATCTTACCCATTGATTATCCTCGTTGGATTTCTAACATTGTCCCTGTCACTAAGGTGACAGGGGGACTCCGTATTTACACAAACTTCCGTGACCTCAACCTAGCATGTCCAAAAGATGACTTTCCTTTACCTAGTATTGACCAGCTGGTTGACCTTACCGCTGGCCATGAGATGCTATCACTCATGGATGGCTTCTCGAGTTATAACCAAATCCTGCTTTCCCTAGAGGATCAACACAAAACCTCATTCATCACCCCTTGGGGACCTTTTGCTATCGATTCATGCCTTTCGGCCTTAAAATGCTTTGGTGCCACATATCAGCAGGCTATGACTTACATCTTCCATGACATCATGCATCGTATATTGGAAGATTACATGGATGATCTCCTAGCCAAATCTAAACGCCGCTCCGAACACCTTGCCATCCTTAAAACCATTTTTGACCACCTTATTAAATATTGTGTTTGCCTTCAACCAAAGAAGTGCGTCTTCGTGGTCCTCTTAAGAAAGCTCCTAGGATTTATTGTTTCCCTATGTGGTATAGAAGTTGACCCTGCTAAAGTCAAGGCCATTCTGGAAATGCCTCCACCCACCAACCTTAGGCAACTCCGTAGCCTGCAAGGTAAGTCATAGTCTATTCATCATTTCATTTCATAATTGTCTGATTGGTGTCGCTATTTCGTCACCTTCTCAAGAAGGATGTCTCCTTTAAATGGGATGATGACTGTCACAAAGCTTTTGAGGCCCTAAAACAATACCTTCTCCAACCACCTGTACTCATTCCACCTAAAGACGATCAACCTTTTTACCTATACATATCCGCTACCAATCACTCCTTGGGAGCCATGCTCTCTCATTGCGATGAAAACACGAGAGAGCGGTGGTTTATTACATAAGCCATACTATTTTAGACTATGACACCCGATACACCCATCCCAAAAACTCTGCTTAGCCTTAGTTTTTGTTGCCACCAAACTCTACCATTACCTACTTAACCAAAAACTTATGTTGTGACCAACACCAACCCCTTACACTTCATGTACGCCAAACCTTATCAAAATCAGCGTGCCGCACGATGGCTTATGATTTTAGCTGATCTTGACCTCGAATTCATTCATCAAAAGTCCATCAAGGGCCAAGCTATCGCTGACCAATTGGTCGATGCACCTATTTCCGGGATCAACCCTCTAATTTTGACTTTCTAGATGAGTCGATTGCTACCCTTTCCCTGGACGAACCCCCTTACCAAATGACACTCTTCTTTAACGGTTCCAAGTGTCAGCGTGGGGGTGGGGCTAGTATTATCCTCATTCCTCTTGATGGTGAACCCATGCCTTTGTATTTCAAACTAGATTTTGAATGCACCAACAATATTTCCGAATACAAAGCGCTCATACTAGGTCTCCATGCCGCTTATGCCCTAGATGTCAAATCCATCAACATCTTTGGTGATTCTCAATTGGTCATAAACCAAGTCAATGGTACATACCAATGTCATAATGAGATACTTCAAAAGTATAAAAATCATGTAGATGTACTTTTGACCACCTTTGATCGTTACACCTTTCAAACCATCCCACATTCAACTAATAAATTTGCAGATACCATGGCCTTGCTTAGCTTCCCAAATACCCGCTTCACCCGCCGATTCTCAAATATTTTTCACCATACAATGACTCCAATCACCTTCTTATTTACCTCATGATGTTTACTCAATTGGAACCGCTCACCCCCGACCCGAGTGACCTTTGGTACAAACAATACTCTGACTACCTTTCTCTCTCCATCTTACCTCCTGATCTCACCCATAATGGACAACGCACCTTCCTTAAAAAGGTCTCTCGTTACATCATCCTAGGGAGTCCTCTATAAGCACGGCTTTGATGGTATTCTCTTATAATGCCTCACAAGTTTTGAAATTCCTTATACCATTAAGGAAGTTCATGATGGCATATGTGGAGGTCACTTCAGTGGCCTTGTTGTTGCTAAGAGTATTCTTCGCCTAGGATATTACTTGCCCGACCATTAACTATGATTGTTGCGACTACGTTAAACATTGTGTAAAATTCCAACAACATTCCAATCTTCATAATACACCCAACCACGCCTTACGGTCACCCGTGACCTTTGACACTTCTCTCAATGGGGTTTGGATCTTGTCGGAGAAATCAATCCCTATTCTTCCCAATGCCATCAATGGATCATCATGCTGCATCGTTGTCAAGATTCCTCCCTAACAAGAGCAAATTTCAAAATTTTGAGTCTAAGTGCTTTTCTCCGAGGTACCTAAGTCATAAAATTGAAGAAATCCAAGTATTGGGCCTTTCGCATGTATTTCGGGCTCTGCTGACATTTTTGTCCCGACTGTCCCAAGTTCCAAAGTGCAAGTTGTTCCCGATCGGCCAAATCCCCGAAATTGTCCTATCTTCGGGCCCGTCTTAAGTTTTTGTTCCAAGTGTCCCAAACTTTTGTGCAAATCATTTCATTTTCGGCCGAACCGCCCGAACCGCTGACTTCGCGCCTTTTTTGTCCCAAATATCCCAAAGTCAAAAGTACGAGCTTTCTCTTTCTACCGAAGCTTCCTAGTCGAGTACTTCAAAATTCTTTGTCCCAAATCAAAATGCGCCCGCTTCATTTTCGGCCGAACTGGCAAACCGCAGACTCGAACTTTCTGTCCCAAAAGTCCTAAGTCCAAACGGGCCCGCTTGCTCCAATTTCGGTCGAAATGCCCGAACCGCGTGCACTCGCGCATTTTCGTCCCAATTGTTCCAAAAGGCTTTTTGTGCATTTTCTCTCATTTCGCCCGAGCCGCGTGTGTTTCATGCGATTCGCCTCACTTGTCCCAAGCGTGCCTAGTGTCATCCATACTTAGACGCTTTTCAAATTGGTGGTTGCGTAATTAAATGCGCATTGAATTCTCTCCGCTCCCCAAACGGCTATATAATGAGCATTTCCCCTTTGCATTTTCCCACATCTTCCTTGTTATCCTTTGCTCAAACCCTTGCCGCTTGCCAACTTGCGCACGTTCCTCTGCTTCTGTAATTCCATTCCAAGTCTAGTTTGCAACCTTGTTCCCCTGAAACTATCAACATGAAGATCAAATTTCAAGGACAAGAACAGATTTCTCCACTCGAGTCTCATTGTAAGCAACATATCGAGATAGCGAGGCCCGACATCTCGATTTCAGCGATTTTTGGGCAAGGATGGAAGATGCAAATCCTCACCAATGGCTCGATAATTCATGACAAAGTGGTTTGGCGTACGCTGGAGGATTCCCACTTTCAAGATAAGCAGGCCGACATAAAGCCTTGATGCGGAGCTCACTTCGACCCCGATTCGAGCGAATTGACAAACGTACACGGGAGCTCATCGCTGCTGCCGACGCCGCGCCATTGCATTGCCGCTCAAGATCCCGGAATTGGACAATTCCATAGTTGTTTCCCAAGCCCAAGCGCAAGCCATGTTCGATCAAGACAAAGGATAAGTACAGAGCACGAGTGGCGAAGTCCTCGCTAAAAACCCTAGGAAGGGAGCTTCCCGCCTCACCAAAACCCTCATCCGAGCAGATTTCAACGAAGAACTGCCGATTTCATAATACCGCTGGCTCGGTCATGGGTTTGCCTTCCACCAAATGAGTTCCATTTCTCGGATGTGCCCGCCATCGCATGGTGTGCGAGGGTACACAAAATATCAATCAATGAGATCATCAAAGCATGAATCGACGGAGCAGCTATCCAACGTGCCGCAAACAAAGAAGTTCTTTATGACTTCATATCTCGATGTATACTCCGGGCAAAGATCAAGGCAATGGTTTGATTCTCATATATAGACGCCCACAAAGGCAACCCAAGTGTATGCCTATTGCCCGCAGCTTACCTCGAGACCAAAGAACCGCAATTTCGTAAGGGTTAATGATGCTTTCACTATGTACGTGGTCCGATTGCTCGAGGGTGACACCGCCAGAGGTTTTCGATGAAGCCATGAACTTGATATCACGGTATGGGGCCTACTTCATCCAATTCAGAAATTCTCATACATCAAAGCTTGGTTATGAGAGTACTCCTCTCGCGGCTTCCCATGTTCTCGCAATGACAAGATGGCCTTGATCGAAATATGCAGTAACGACAAGTCGCACGTAACTCGCAGAGACAAGAAGATTTCTCGCTTGCACTTTCCCATCTCTCTCGGGAAATTACACATGTAAAACAGCCCTCGATGCCCGTAATATAGAAAGAACTTTGTCCCTATCACTGCATTTTCTTCAAGCCAAGAACCCGCTTTGACTTGAAGAAGTTTATCAATGTAATATCAAGATAGCCTATCACCATGTGGCAGAGACAAGACTACCGGGCTGACTGCAGGTATTTGACTTTGAGGCCGTAAGAAGGCATTATGGCAGGTTCTCTCATAATGATTCAAGAACTTGGTCTCACTCAAGTTCCCAAGGTCTCAAGATGATAATTCCGAGCTATACTCATATGAGTATGAAAATGTGATCAAGCACACCCTTCGGAGGACCTGGATTGGAACAAAAGAGAAGGATGATTCGACCAAATCCTTGCTCCCGCCTTAGTCGACTAAGGTTTGGTTCAATAAGAAGGTCCGAGAATTCAGGAGGCACTCGGGAGAATCCTCCTCCAAGGATGAATCGACACCAATAAGAGAAGCACCAGTCCAAGGGTCCGAAACACCAAAGAAAACCCCTCCTGCCTCAGCAGCTCAGGGACCTGCGGAATCTACTCCTTCTCCATCCACTCGTATATAAGAAGAAGCTCAAGGAAGTAAAGAAGGAACCGGGAAAGAGATCTTCAGAGAAACAGTGTAATGCCTATCGGACCAGAGAACATCATCATCCTCAGTGAAAGTGAAGAAAGTGAGAGGCCAACTCCTACAAATGTTCCTGAGGACCCAACAGATAAAGACAAGGAGGTCCAGAGCACTGAACTTCCAGGTACTATTGATTCTTCTACCGCCATTGTCTCCAAAGTGCTCCTTCCACATCCCACTTGAGTCAACAAATGCATGCACTCCGAGTGTCATGAGCTCCCTGCCTCTTGGTCCCCTTGCTTCGCCCGCGAGATCTTCTTCCTCTTTTGCATGGGTGCAACCCTTGGTCGACAAAAGGAAGAGGAAACCATCCTCCCAAAACTTGGGACCAAATTTTGATGTCATTGCAGCCATGTTGGGCACCACGCCTTCCCGTGCCAAGAAAGCAAGAACCACCTCCGCAATAGTATCTCGATACTCGAGGTCAAGCAATTCCCGGAGATCGCCAAGCCCGCAATGGACAAATCGAACAGACTTGCAAGTATCCGACTTGAGCTACCGAGAATCCCAATGGGAGAATCTACCCCAAGGCGAGATTCATAACCTCCAGAAACAACACAAGAGTTATTGGGAGAGTGGAAAAGGACAAAGAAACTATCGAACAACTGGAAGAGCAAGCCCGAGTTCTTACAGTTTCATCAAGTCTCTTCTATCTAAAGACAAAGTTTTGATCCCACTCCTCGACCGCTCTACCTCCTCCCGTAACTCTAAGCCAAGATGAAGTGCAGGTGGTATTAAAGATATGCACAAGTATTCTCGTCTATGGTAGAGCTATTGGCCATGGTAGATGACATGCTTGTTGTCAAGGGCTAAACTTCATCGATGAAGCCTTTAAGCTACATGGAAAGGTAGATAATTTGCAATGTAAACTGCCCTCTACCATCAAGGGTCATGGACAAAGAGCTTAAACTCGGGGCAACAGATTGTAGACCTTCGCCTCATGGGACAGATGACAGATGATGAGAATATCTTATCGCAAATAAGATTTTCGATGATGCCAAAGACAATCTATCAAAATCTTGGGTCTACAAAGCAGAGAGTGGAAAATCGTAGTCCCGAAGAAGTCAGAGATGAAATGAAGAATAACTCGCAAAAGGGAGAAGCTTTCAAGACATCGGCAACAGCAGCTGCTTCAAAGATATGCATTGTCATCTTCAGATGAAAACTCGCATTCCCTTGTCCTTACAAGAAATCAAAGCTCGGCCGTAGCTTTTGTCAAAGATAATCTTTTCAAGGAGGACTCCATCTCTAAGGACAAGATAAAGGAAATTTGTTCTCTTCTTCTCCCGCTATCAAGAAGCAAACAAAGACTATCATACTCACGCGAGTTTGATAAAGAGATGGAGAAATGCCTCGGGATTTTGGACTCACTCGCACCAACACATCTGTCCCCCGTGGCGTAGATATAGCCGAGTCATCAAGAGGTTCAGCAAATGGATTCTCAAGACAAGGGGTCCCTCCCAAAGAGCCGCCACCGTCTCCTTCTCCTTCCTTTCCTCTTCTTTCCTTTCTTTTCGTATTCTTTGTAATTAGTTAAGGTATTGCATTTGGCGGTACTTAACTATTCTTGGTTAAAAGAAACGGTTACAAAGAGTAACCGACTTGTAAGCTATATAATGGCCTTTCCACGCCATTTTTGAGGAGGAAGAACTTGGAATTTTTACTGAAAGTGTAAATAGATCTTAAAGAAATCAATACAAAAGGGCTTTTCATTCTTTGTCTATCCGATTCTTGTCATATCTCGTGTTTTCCTTTAATATTGTGAAGATCATTTTTGTTCTTAACTCGCTTTAGTCTCTCTCGATTGCATACTGCTCTGGGCCATAAGTACAAATGATCTTGACAACCAAGAAGGAACTTTGTGTCCTTGATTTATAAATCTGAAGGAGGTTATTTATAGAACTTTGTGTCTTAAATTTAATCTCATGCAAATGATCTTGTCTTAAATCCTTTGAAGCTTCGCATACACGAAGAATTATTCTGCTATCTATAATTCTGAATGTTGCTATTCTGCTCATCTTCTTATTCCTTTTCCTCAGTCCTTGTGTAACTGATAATCCTTGTGGAAAACACTTTCGTAATATCCAAGTTCGACCATACCATGACGTTCTGTATATTTGTAAATAGGTTTGTTTCAGAATAAGGGAACCTCTCCCATTAAAGAGGAGGGACTTTTCGTCCCCTGTCTGTTGCTCTCTAAAAAGTCCTATTTGACGACCAACAGTTTTTGGCGACTCCGCTGGGGAAAATCGCATTCCAGTACTACAATTTTTGATCATCCTTTGATCTGGCGACTCCACGTTTCACTCGAGGGAGAAGGGCCCTTGGTATCGAAGATTCTCGCCAGCTTTTGAGCAACAGGGTTTTCCTTTCCCTTCAAATCGAAGAACTCGTTCGACGAGCACTCCGCCTGTTCGAGATAGAAGTCCTACACAGCCAGCTAGCCCTAATCTGCGAGCTCTGATCCTTGCTGGTGTTAAAGTTCCCCTTCAAGTCGTATTCCCGAGAAGAATGGCACAATTACCATGGGGTCAACGTGTCGACCTCCGCTCAAGCGCACTTTTGCATGAGTTACCTCGAGGTAACCGAAAGAACTTCCCAAAATTTAAAGGAGATGGCAAAATTCACCCCGATGAACATATCGCAGCATTCATAGTTGCATGTGGGGTCTTGGGGTTGAACATGAAGACGCCTCGCAAGACTGCTCGCTGAGACGCTACAGATAATGCCGCCGATCGGGTTCTATCACCTTCCTACCGGTGCCATCACCGACTGGACTACCATGAGAACTCGCCCAAAACCGCTTTAAGCCGGCAGAAGATGTGCATGCCCCGCTTGCCTGCATTTCTCGATAAAGAAAGATCCATCGTAACCCATGAGAGAATTTGTGGCTCGGTTCAACAGATTGATCAACAAGATTCCCGCAAATACTGACTCAAGTTGATCAAATTCAAAAATGTTTCTTTTTGAATGCCCAAACGCCTAAAGTCAGTTATGCTCTAAGAAGGGCTAATCTTGGAACGCTAGTTCTGGATCAAGAATTGGCTGTTAGTATCGAGGACGACCTGATCATGTCAGGGAAGTTGAAAAGAGATCCTCTTAAATCGAAATTTGCTGCTTCTTCCTCTTCCACCTCTGGACCCAATTCTGATCCATTAGTCCAGAAACTTGCAAATGATCTAGTGGCTATAAAGAAACAATTAGCCCAGCATGCACCATATGCAGATGTTCCGAGAAGAAATTTTCAACCTGTAAACTGTCTCACAAATTTCCACACCAGATCGGGCACTTGAAGGACCTCCCCACAAAAGTTCCGTGAATGCAACTTGTGAGGTCAAGAACCAAGATGATAACGAAGTTTGTGAGGAGTTCCTGGAGCAATTCGATGATGAGGCAGAAGAACCCGAGGGATCTCGAGTCAATTTCTTTACCACTGAAGGCATTGATGATGCGGATGACTACGATGAAGTGGTAGCAGATATGAACAGCGAGTCCTTCGCTGTCATGACTCGGGAACAGACACATCAGAGGGAAAAGGTGACGCAACCCCTGAAGAAGTCCAAAGAGCAGCCTGCGACTATTCCTGTAATTGCCAGAAGAGGATCTCCTATTCCTACCTCATCTACACCAAAGGTAAGTACTGCCAATCCTGCCCCCAAAGTTGCTTCTTCTTCTTTTTCTCCTAGGGTTGATAAGCCTAAGATTCCAAATGATGACGGACCATCCACCTCTGGATCCTTTGATATTGTGGATCATCTAAAAGGACCAAAGTTCAAATTTCGTGTCAATATTACCAAACCCATCCTAAAGCTTTTGCCAAGATGATCCAATTTGTTAATTCCCATTCCAAGACCACCTCTAAAGGCCTTTTGCCCACACCTCCTTCTATACCACAAATGCCTCTAGTCTCAGAGTACTGCCACTCGCCTGAGACAAAATCAAGCCTTTTTATGTTACCCTCCTTATAGCGGGCCATAGGCTTAGTAACTGTGTCATAGATTCCGGAGCCTCTGATAATGTGATGCCCGCCAAAGTAGCTCATGCTTTAGGTCTGACCCTTACTCGTACTTATGGATCCTGCTACTCCATGGAAAGTAAGGAAGTGCCTTTAGTTGGAAGGATTAAAGATGCACAAGTGGCTTTTGCTGCTTTACCTGAAAAGAAAGTCTTGGCTACCATACTAGTAGCCGACATTCCTCCTTCCTATGGAATGTTGCTAAGCAGAAACTTCTGTAAAGATGTGGGTGGAGAGATTCAAATGGATTGGTCACACGCCCTCATACCTGTCAATGGACAAATGAAGAAGCTACTACCTGAGAAGCAGTCCGAGTATATTGTGCAAAAGACAGATGATCCCAAGGCACAAATACTCTATGAAGACAGAGGCCATGGTAATTACATGATTTTGTCCCCTGATGAAGTCCGACCCTGCAAAATATCACCTAAAGATCCTAATGGTGTCTGGATTTTAGAATTCGATGGCAGTTGTTCCTCGGCCGCCTCGAGCCGGTGTTCTCGCTAATATCACCCAAGGCTGCCTCGCACCCTTTTCATTTAAATTGCAGTTCGAGAACACTAACAACACAAAGCAGAGTATGAGGCTCTCATCCTTGACCGCAAGTGGCCAAAGAACGAGGTGTTAAGAATCTTTTGGCTCGTGGTGATGCAGAGCTGATTGTGAAGCAAGTCAAGCCTGCTTTCGTAAAGAACGGAGGTCAAGCATTATCGGAACCAAGTTTGGGATTCAATTGAATTCCTTGATGCTCTCCATCAAGCGATGCCTAGAGAAAAGAACAAAGCAGAGCCGATTCACCGGCCGCCTCAGTGGTCATCTGCTGATTCCTCATCCCGAATTCTCTCAGATAAGTTCACCATCAAATGGTCCACCGACCTAGTGTCCCCGATAATACTAGTAACCGCAAGTCTTCAACGACGACCAGCATTTGCTTTCCTTCCTGGAGCTTAAGGGCAATTTTGAACAACCGTATTTCAAGGAAGTGACAACTCGCCTCGTGAGAGCGTGTCTTCTCACTGCCGTCACCCAAGGAGAAGAAACTCGACTGTGAAGGGTGCATTAAGCTCAAAGGAAATAAGATTCCCAAAGGTTTGGTGAGTTTGGAGGAGTTGTTTGATAAACATGACAGATACGTGAGGTCTAAAGTTACCACTCGACCTCAAAGAATCACCGAGTATGATAAGATTGATATTGGGAGTTCTCGATGGCCCGAAGTCGGTAAATATCGGGAAGTGTTGCACATCGATGAAAGGAGAAGAGCAATTGACCTTCTAAAGAAATATAAGGATGTGCTTGCTTATTCTTATGAAGATCTAAAAGCCTTCAAGCCAAAAGAAATGCAACACTCTATCCCTCTCAAGCCAGAATCAAGCCTTTCAAGCGTAAGGTAGGCAAGACAACCCAAAGATAGCCGACACCATATTTCAGAGATTCGAAACCGCAAGGCTAAGATCATCTTTCCCATTCACCATTCGACTTGGATTGCAAACATTGTACCAAGTAGGAAGAAGAATGGTGAGATCCGCATCTCGTGTTGATTTCAGAACCCGAATCAGCCTCTCTCGAAAGATAACTACCCTCTCGCCTATGATGGATCAGATTTTGCAAGCGGTAAAGTGCTCGAGATGTTATCTATGCTTGATGGTTTTTCTCGATACAATCGTAGAGGTTGATACCGCTGATCAACATAAGACAGCCTTCACAACTCCTTGGGGTACCTTCGCCTACAAGAGAATGCCTTTTGGGCTGATTAATGCCGGTGCCACTTTCCAGAGAGCTATGGATCTGGCTTTCGGGAGCTTGAAAGGGAAATGTATTGTCATATACCTTGATGACCTGACAGTGTTTTCAAAGACAAGAGCAGATCATTTCGATCACCTGGAAACAGTTCTGCAGAGATGTAGAGAGCATGGAATCTCCCTGAACCCTAAAAAATCTGTCTTCTGTGTTACGGAGGGAAAGCTATTAGGACACATTGTCTCAAAGGACGGCATCAAAATTGATCCTGAACGAGTTCAAGCCATCCAACAGATTCCTCTCCCTACTAGTAAAAAAGGCGTGCATTCCTTTTTCGGTAAGATCAATTTTCTAAGAAGATTCATTCCTGATTTTGCTGAATTAACTTTGGATATTTCTCAGATGATGAAAGGAAAGCAAGCATTTGGTTGGTCTTCTGAAGGAAAGGAATCCTTTGAGGGTATCAAGAAAGCTATTGCTAAAACTCCAGTTTTGGCCTGCCCCGATTTCAGCAAGGATTTCATTATCTATTGCTACGCTACAGATAGTACTCTGGCTGCTGTCTTAACCCAAGAAGATTCTGATAAACATGAGCTACCCATTGCCTTCATGAGCTATATCCTGAAGAACCATGAGCTAAAGTACACCATGATGGAGAAGCATGCCTTTGCAGTAGTCAAAGCCGCAAGCAGCCTGCTTTCTATATCCTCAACTCTCACTCTACGGTGCTGGTCCCAGATACGACTGTAAAGTCAATTCTCACGCAACAAGAATTTGGATCCAAGAGGGGAAACTGGGTGGCTAAGGTCCAGGAGTATGACCTTGATATCAAGCCAACCAAGCTGGTTCGGGGAAAAGGTCTTTGCGAGCTCATTGCTGAAGGAGCCCAACATGAGTTGCTGGAAGAGAAAGTTGACATCCCTACTGTTCTATTCCTTAGTTCAGTCGATGAATGGTATGCTGACATCGCCTATTTTCTTACCTATGGGGAATGCCCCTCTCATTTAACTGCCAAAGAAAAGAGGACTGTTAAATTGAGATCAGCGCAATATGTACTATGGGAGAATGCTTTGTTCAAGCGTGGCCTAGATGGGAGATTCCTGAAATGTGTTGATAAGGAACAACAGAGAAAGTTGCTCTCAGCTTTTCATGATCAAGCATGTGGAGGGCACTATTCATCAACAGTCACAGCTCACAAGATACTCCGGGGAGGATATTACTGGCCTTCCTTGTTCAGAGATACGTCCAAGTGGGTGGATAAATGCGAGGCCTCGCTGACCTTTGTGGAAAGACCCAAATCGCCGCTTTGCCTCTCAAGCCGCCAGTGATTGAGGAACCATTCCAGCAATGGGGTCTAGACTTCATTGGTACGCTGAATCCTACTTCTAGTGCGGGCCACACGCATGTGCTAACTGCTACTGACTACTTCACCAAATGGGTGGAGGCTATTCCAGTCAAGAGCACCACTTCTGAAGTAGTATGCAACTTCATCAAAGAGAACATCTTGGTTAGGTATGGTGTACCCAACAAGATTGTAACAGATAATGCTTCGAACTTCTCCTCAAATGAGATAATGGATTTCTACTACGGGTATGGCATCTCTCTAGCTCATTCTTCGATTATTATCCCTGTGGAATGGACAAGCGTAATCCACCAACAAAAATCTGTGACTATCATAAGGAAGTTGGTCAATGAGTCTCAAATAAACCGGCATAAGAAGCTTTATGATGCTCTTTGGGCGACAGATCACACCTAAAAGAGCCATGAATGTCCCCATTTCAAGTAGTGTATGGAGTAGAGGCTCAATCACCAAATGACAAGGGAACCGCCACCACACCCGATGAAGGCCATCAAAGACACTAGTTTCGTTGATGCTCGACAAAAGGATCATGTACTCCGCACAAACCGAACGAGGATAGATTGAGGTTGCCGATGCAATATCTCGCCCACCAAAGCGTAAGGTGAAGGTTCTGCTCGATAAGAAAGCTAGGTCCAGAGAGTTCCAAGTTGGTGATACCGTGTCGTTATGGGACAAAAGACATGAACCTCGTGGCAGCCATGGAAAATTTGATTCTCTCGTGGCTTGACCTTTCAAGATAAGACACTTTGCTGGTAAGGACTCTTTCTATCTTGATTACATGGATGGTTCTCCCCTCCCACTTCCTTATAGTGGCCAGTATTTGAAGTTGTTCAGATCCTAGGTGACTAGGAGTCCCTTTGTATATTATGTACAAAGTGTTTTGCTTTTCCCGCTTTCGTGTGTTTCCTTCTCTCGTGTGTGTGTGCCCTCTCTCAGTATTGGTTTGTTTTTGACTCCTTTGCCCAATGGATAAGGCACTGGTCTGCTTCACCGAGTTATCTAAGTTCTTGCCTTGTCTCATTCTATGAATTTACACCAAGTCATCCCCAGAAGGAGCCAGCTGTTGTCTACTCAAGATTCCCCTCCCTAACAAGAGCAAATTTCGAAAATTTTGAGTCTAAGTGCTTTTCTCTGAGGTACCTAAGTCATAAAATTGAAGAAATCCAAGTATTGGGCCTTTCTCGCATGTATTTCGGGCCTGTCGGACATTTTTGTCCCGACTGTCCCAAGTTCCAAAGTGCAAGTTGTTCCCCGATCGGCCGAAATCCCCGAAATTGTCCTATCTTCGGGCCCGTCGGAAGTTTTTGTTCCAAGTGTCCCGAAACTTTTGTGCAAATCATTTCATTTTCGGCCGAACCGCCCGAACCGCAGATTTCGCGCCTTTTGTCCCAAATATCCCAAAGTCAAAAGTACGAGCTTTCTCTTTTCTACCGAAGCTTCCTAGTCGAGTACTTCAAAATTCTTTTGTCCCAAATCAAAAATGCGCCCGCTTCATTTTCGGCCGAACTGGCCAAACCACAGACTCTCGAACTTTCTGTCCCAAAAGTCCCAAGTCCAAACGGGCCCATTGCTCCACTTTCGGCCGAAATGCCCGAACCGCGTACTCGCGCATTTTCGTCCCAATTGTTCCAAAAGGCTTTTTGTGCATTTTCTCTTCATTTCGCCCGAGCCGCGTGCCATGCATTCGCGTCTCACTTGTCCCAAGCGTGCCTAGTGTCATCCATACTTAGACGCTTTTCAAATTGGTGGTTGCGTAATTAAATGCGCATTGAATTCTCTCCGCTCCCAAACGGCTATATAATGAGCATTTCCCTTTGCATTTTCCCACATCTTCCTTGTTATCCTTTGCTCAAACCTCGCTTGCCAACTTGCGCACGTTCCTCTCGCTCTCAAATTCCATTCCAAGTCTAGTTTGCAACCTTGTTCCCCGAAACTATCAACATGAAGATCAAATTTCAAGGACAAGAACAGATTTCTCCACTCGAGTCTCATTGTGTAAGCAACATCGAGATAGCGAGGCCCGACATCTCGATTTCAGCGATTTTTGGGCAAGGATGGAAGATGCAAATCCTCACCAATGGCTCGTGCATAATTCATGACAGTGGTTTGGCGTACGCCGGAGGATTCCCACTTTCAAGATAAGCAGGCCGACATAAAGAGCCAGATTGCATGCGAGCTCACTTCGACCCCGATCGAGCGAATTGACAAACGTACACGGGAGCTCATCGCTGCCGACGCGCGCCATTGCACGCCGCTCAAGATCCCGGAATTGGACAATTCCATAGTTGTTTCCTGCCCAAGCGCAAGCCATGTTCGATCAAGACAAAGGATGGACAAGTACAGAGCACGAGTGGCGAAGTCCTCGCTAAAACCCTAGAAGGGAGCTTCCCGCCTCACCAAAACCCTCATCCGAGCAGATTTCAACGAAGAACTGCCGATTTCATAATACCGCTGCTCGGGTCATGGGTTTGCCTTCCACCAAATGAAGTTCCATTTCTCGATGTGCCCGCCATCGCATGGTGTGCGAGGGTACACAAAATATCAATCAATGAGATCATCAAAGCATGAATCGACGGAGCAGCTATCCAACGTGCCGCAAACAAAGAAGTTCTTTATGACTTCATATCTCGATGTATACTCCGCAAAGATCAAGGCAATGGTTTGGATTCTCATATATAGACGCCCACAAAGGCAACCTAAAGTATGCCTATTGCCCGCAGCTTTACCTCGAGACCAAAGAACCGCAATTTCGTAAGGGTTAATGATGCTTTCACTATGTACGTGGTCCGATTGCTCGAGGGTGACACCGCCAGAGGTTTTCGATGAAGCCATGAACTTGATATCACGGTATGGGGCCTACTTCATCCAATTCAGAAATTCTCATACATCAAAGCTTGCTGGTTATGAGAGTACTCTGCGGCTTCCCATGTTCTCGCAATGACAAGATGGCCTTGATCGAAATATGCAGTAACCGGACAAGTTGCACGTAACTTGCAGAGACAAGAAGATTTCTCGCTTGCACTTTCCCATCTCTCTCGGGAAATTACACATGTAAAACAGCCCCGATGCCCGTAATATAGAAAGAACTTTGTCCCTATCACATGCATTTCTTCAAGCCAAGAACCCGCTTTGACTTGAAGAAGTTTATCAATGTAATATCAAGATAGCCTATCACCACCATGTGCAGAGACAGAAGACTACCGGGCCGACTGCAGTGCATTTACTTTGAGGCCGTAAGAAGGCATTATGGCAGGTTCTCTCTTACACTTGATTCAAGAACTTGGTCTCGTACTCAAGTTCCCGAAGGTCTCAAGATGATAATTTCCGAGCTATACTCATATGAGTATGAAAATGTGATCAAGCACACCCCTTTGGAGGACTCGGATTGGAACAAAAGAGAAGGATGATTCGACCAAATCCTTGCTCCCGCCTTAGTCGACTAAGGTTTGGTTCAATAAGAAGGTCCGAGAATTCAGAGGCACTCGGAGAATCCTCCTCCAAGGATGAATCGACACCAATAAGAGAAGCACCAGCCCAAGGGTCCGAAACACCAAAGAAAACCCCTCCCGCCTCAAAGCAGCTCTGTGGGACTCATGGAATCTACTCCTTCTCCATCCACTCAGGTATATAAGAAGAAGCTCAAGGAAGTAAAGAAGGAACCGGTGGAAAGAGATCTTCAGGAGAAACAGGCAGAATTGCCTATCGGACTAGAGAACATCATCATCCTCAAAGTGAAAGTGAAGAAAGTGAGAGGCCAACTCCTACAAATGTTCCTGAGGACCCAACAGATAAAGACAAGGAGGTCCAGAGCACTGAACTTCCAGGTACTATTGATTCTTCTACTGCCATTGTCTCCAGTGCTCCTTCCACATCCCACCTTGAGTCAACAAATGCATGCACTCCCGAGTGTCATGAGCTCCCCGTCTCTTGGTCCCCTTGCTTCGCCCGCAGATTCTTCTTCTTCTCTTTTGCATGGGTGCAACCCTTGGTTGACAAAAGGAAGAGGAAACCATCCTCCCAAAACTTGGGACCAAATTTTGATGTCATGCAGCAGCCATGTTGGGCACCACGCCTTCCCGTGCCAAGAAAGCAAGAACCACCTCCGCAATAGTATCTCGATACTCGAGGTCAAGCAATTCCTGGAGATCGCCAAGCCCGCAATGGACAAATCGTAATGTGACTTGCAAGTATCTCGACTTGAGCTACCGAGAATCCCAATGGGAGAATCTACCCTCGAAGGCGAGATTCATAACCTCCAGAAACAAATACAAGAGTTATTGGGAGAGTGGAAAAGGACAAAAAACTATCGAACAACCGGAAGAGCAAGCCCGAGTTCTTACAGTGTTTCATCAAGTCTCTTCTATCTAAAGACAAAGTTTTGGATCCCACTCCTTGATCGCTCTACCTCCTCCCGTAACTCTAAGCCAAGATGAAGTGCAGGGTATTAAAGATATGCACAAGTATTCTGTCTATGGTAGAGCTATTGAAGCCATGGTAGATGACATGCTTGTTGCCGGGCTAAACTTCATCGATGAAGCCTTTAAGCTACATGGAAAGGTAGATAATTTGCAAAGTAAACCGCCCTCTACCATTGGGGTCATGGACAAAGAGCTTAAACTCTGGGGCAGCTGTATTGTAGACCTTCGCCTCATGGGACAGACAGATGAGAATATCTTACTGGCAAATAAGATTTTCGATGATGCCAAAGACAATCTATCAAAATCTTGGGTCTACAAACCAGAGTGGAAAATCGTAGTCCCGAAGAAGTCAGAGATGAAATGAAGAATAACTCGCAAAAGGGAGAAGCTTTCAAGACATCAAGTAATGCAGCTGCTCAAAGATATGCATTGTCATCTTCGTGATGAAAACTCGCATTCCCTTGTCTCTTACAAGAAATCAAAGCTCGGCCGAGCTTTTGTCAAAGATAATCTTTTCAAGGAGGACTCCATCTCTAAGGACAAGATAAAGGAAATTTGTTCTCTTCACCGCTATCAAGAAGCAAACAAAGACTATCATACTCACGCGAGTTTGATAAAGAGATGGAGAAATGCCTCGGGATTTTGACTCGCCTCAACCAACACATCTGTCCCCGTGGCGAGATATAGCCGAGTCATCAAGAGGTTCAGCAATGGATTCTCAAGACAAGTGGGTCCCTCCCAAAGAGCCGCCACCCGTCTCCTTCTCCTTCCTTCCTTTCCTCTTCTTTCCTTTCTTTTCGTATTCTTTGTAATTAGTTAAGGTATTGCATTTGGCGGTACTTAACTATTCTTGGTTAAAAGAAACGGTTACAAAGAGTAACCGACTTGTAAGCTATATAATGGCCTTTCCACGCCATTTTTTGAGGAGG
Organism: Taxus wallichiana var. yunnanensis; assembly: GCA_018340775.1. NCBI lineage: Eukaryota > Viridiplantae > Streptophyta > Pinopsida > Cupressales > Taxaceae > Taxus > Taxus wallichiana. The sequence continues at coordinate 55,328,462 of CM031238.1, read as the reverse complement.
AAGAACTTGGAATTTTTACTGAAAGTGTAAATAGATCTTAAAGAAATCAATACAAAAGGGCTTTTCATTCTTTGTCTATCTGATTCTTGTCATATCTGTGTTTTCCTTTAATATTGTGAAGATCATTTTTGTTCTTAACTCGCTTAGTCTCTCTGATTGCATACTGCCTGGCCATAAGTACAACGATCTTGTACAACCAAGAAGGAACTTTGTGTCCTTGATTTATAAATCAAGGAGGTTATTTATAGAACTTTGTGTCTTAAATTTAATCTCATGCAAATGATCTTGTCTTAAATTCTTTGAAGCTTCGCATACACGAAGAATTATTCTCGCTATCTATAATTCTCGAATGTTGCTATTCTCGCTCATCTTCTTATTCCTTTTCCTCGCCTCCTTGTGTAATCGATAATCCTTGTGGAAAACACTTTCGTAATATCCAAGTTCGACCATACCATGACGTTCGTATATTTGTAAATAGGTTTGTTTCGTAATAAGGGAACCTCTCCCATTAAAGAGGAGGGACTTTTCGTCCCCTCGTCTCGTTGCTCTTTCTCGCTAATTGGCTTGGACCATACATCATGACTCATACCTATAGATCAGCTGCTTATCATTTATCTTCACTCGATGGTAAACCCGAACCTGAGCCCCTTAACACCTTGCATCTTTGACCATTCTATTGTTGACTTGTAGTCCTACCTCACCTTTTGTCTCTTTCCATGCTCGTCCCTTGAGCGCTATTCACTTCATACACCTCACTAATGATTAAACAAGAATCATGTGAGTACCCATCACTTGTTATCTTCTCTTGAATATGTGTACCACAATGTTGCACATAACATGATTCTCATGGATACTTTTCATCTACCTTTAGATGAGATCCCATGGTCATTTCACCTTGCCTTTTACACGAGATTCCTATTCTCCACCTTGGCCTTGTCCATGACTTCAAAGACCTCACATGGGACCAAAATCCTTGAGTCAAACTTCTAATAAAAAGATAACTCCCTCAAAAGGACATCTTCCTCTCGAGAACTCTCTATAAATAGATCGCTCCTCAAGGATAGCTATGTAAAGCTCTTAAATAATAATAAAAATGAGAACAACTGAAGCTTCCCGCATCGATCAGCTTCACGAAGACCTCAAGGAGTTAAATTTTCTTCATCCCATATAGACTTCCCACATCGATCAGTCTATTTCAACTATATGTCAAAACAACCACCTTTTGTCATGGACTTTCCCAAAGCGCATGCTACCTATACCATATAAAAATTCCCTACCTTTCACCCTTTTTACCATTCCCACTCCCATTTCCTACTGCCTCAAGGGAATTCTTGGAACTTAGACATTTGGTGATCATGTGACTAATTTTCACCATAGAACATTCAATCATGCAATGTCTTTAGGTCTCATGTTCATCACCTCCTCCAAGGTATGATCTACTCGTATGATCGTACTCCAATTAGGTGGCTTTATTTCTCCCTCTTATACCTTAATTGTCTTTACTTACATATTGATTACCTTATACAAGACTTTTCCTCGACTCTTACTTTTGGGGTGATCTTCTTCTTTTACCACAATCGACCCCACCTACATCACTTTACCTATAATCCACCCACACCTAATAGACTAAACCCACACCATTCCTAAAAACCTACCAACTCATTTTCATACCTCCTCATATTCTTCCCTAGCTCATGGGAGAACTACATCGGCCTGAGGTCCCTTTTTCACCGGGACTATGTAGGCAACACTCCGAGGGCATGGGGCCCTTGGAGGTTAGCTCGACCATCCTCTACCCTAAACAATTCATCTTCCATGTGCCTCACATTACATCACACCTCGCTTCGTTTCCTTTTTATACCCAAAATTGGAAATTCAACCACATACATAACAAGTTGTTTCATATTTTAAACATTATCACAACATACATTTATTACACCTACCATTTCTCTACCATCATCATGCATGTATTATAACACATCTCACATATGACCCATATTATCATTCATTGCATGAAATAATGAATCACAACTTCACCTACTTTCTAACTCAACCATGCCTATAACTTAACTCAATCCATGCCTACTTTCTAACTCAACCATGCCTATGACCTGACTTGATACATGCCTAACTGCCCTGAATCGATCCATGCCTAAACCAACCTGACTCAACCATGCCTATAACCTGACTCAATCCATGCCTATGACCTAACTCGATCCATGCCTAAACCAACCTGACTCGATCCATTCCTAACAGACCTGACTCGATCCATGTCTAAACCAACTGAATCCATCATGCCTAATTCACCTAATTTCCATCCATATCAAATAATAAATCAACAAACCAACTAATACCACGTATCTCATCAACACATCAACAAATCAATTAATACCATGTATCTCATCATATAGATATATCAATGAGTATCTCAAAAATACATGGATATCTCATCATGTCCACCATCTCAAAATTGTCAAAGACGTTGAGTCGGTCTCATATATACAACAAAATAATGAAATAATACAAAATCTCTTCGGTGCACGCAGGCATATGCTCGAAATATACAAAAATATCTCATACATCCTCACTATCATCAACACACAGACGATATGTGATCAAAACTATAAATATCTCTCGCACGCAGGCTAGTATATATCACACAAAAACTATCATACATAAAAAATTAGGCACCATATCAAGCATCTCGGTGGATGTCCTCCATCTCGGTATCGCATGTACCCTCGGCCTCCTGTCCTTGTTGGCACCTCAACTGGTGCTCACCTCCGTGCACTTGTAGCCTCTACCTGATCGGGCCTTGAGCTCATTGACCCCCTGTGCTCTCCACACTATGAGTGTAGGATCTCATCCTCTCACTGGATGCTTGTTGTGCCCTATACTCGGCATAGGATATGAAGTCTATCCCAGCTGCCATCAGTTGGTCCTGATAATATCTAGCCTCACCTAGGGAATCCCATAACCTGGATATAGGCACATGGTCTGTGGTAGTCCCATAGGTCTCATCCCGTGTGCTTTCTGTGGGACCACCGCCCGCCTCCTGCTCGTGAATCCTGACCTCCGAGTCACCATTTAACCGGCATCGGTCACCTGTTTGGTGACCGATACGCGTTCACCTCTACCGACCCGGTCACCCCTTAACCAAAGATCGGTCACCTATTTGGTGACCGATACCAGATTCCACCTAATCGACACCAACTAAACTTGACATCGACACCAGATCACCGTCGCGAAAAACCCATGATTTCCCAAAACCCCCCTTTCTAAAAAACCTCCCATGCCCCTTTTATGCCCCATACAATGACCTAAACTACCCTTGGACCTACACCCACCCCCTATCTCCTTGTTTTCCACACCCATTCCTCTTTTTTACCCGCTATTCCCCCATTCCCAAATTCCATTTTTAACCACCCACAAAACCTAAAAACCAACAAAACCTATAAACAACAATAAACTAATCCTCTAATCTATCAAATCAACTACACGTAGAGTAGAGTGCTTACCTCATCGTCTTTGTCACCGTCTCGATGGTACTTTTGGGCACTATACCAATGGCCCACCCGATCCCTCTCCGGCCTCCACCATCACCGAATAGCTACCTGTAACCTCTACCCAATCGAATCCCTTACAATGATCCTGTGGACCCGCTGCTCACCAACCAATCACTCGTTGATCACACCACCAACTCACTATTCCATTCCATCTAGACACTTTTCTCTCTTTTCTCTCTTTTTGTCATTTTCTCACTTCGCAAAATAACAAATGAATAACAAAAAAATGTGGATTTTTTTGTTTTTATAACAAAACCAACCTAATCAAGTGGTTACCCTTGACCGGCATCGGTCGCGTGCCCTACCTCACCGTCGTCGGTTGACCTATACCAATGTCGGTTATCCATGACCGGCATCGGTCACCCTCACCTACACATTGCCCTAAATTTTAACCTTTACCCTACCCCTACCTCCTTTTTTTCCCCACCCAACCTTCACCCTGATCATTTACCCCACCCCACCTTTACCCTACCCATTTACCTCACCTTTCCTGACCTAATCATTTACTACCTCCCTTTTTCCTCCTTTGGGGACTCATTATTTTACCCCTACCTTGGCCTTACCCATGTCAGGGACCTAGATATTTGGATCGGCCCATTGCTTCTGACCTTTGACCTTATGTGTTCACTAAACCTTGCAACACTGTTACCTATGTTGTTGACCTAATGACCTTACCTAGCCTATTGCCATGACCGTTTATCCTGACCCTACCTTTGGTGTACCGAAACATACCTAAATGTTCCTACACCTAACCTACGTTGTGTTTCCTGACCATATCCTATACCTTGAAACTGGAATCACTTCAACCTTGTTTGGATAAACCTATCGACCTTAGATAATGTAGAGTTTGCTGCTCTTCAACCGAGTAGCGTGTTGCAGTTTATATGTGTGCGTGTGTTTGGTTGTTGCTGCCTTTGACCTTGATCCATTACCTAGCTTACCCGAGTAGACCTTGCTCCTCTTTCCCCCGTTACCCACCTACATTTTCCTCACATTTACCTTTTATCAAACCACTCACCGATTCTCGCCTGCTTTGCCTCGCTGCCATTTCCTAGTTTGAGGGGGATCACCTTCACCCACACATGGGGCAACCACATCTTATTTTTTGTTAGTGTTGCTTACTAATACAAGCTACACAACAAAAAGGGGGAAAATGTAGACACTAAAATTAGGTCACACTCCCCTTTGGTCCCTCGACAAATAAACACCCTTCATCACATTCACCTAGCCATGGCCCCCTTCACCCCACTAATATTAATTTAATTAATTCATTATCCTCACCATATTTATTATTTAAATATATTAATTTAAATAATATCCACACATACACCTCATCAAGCCAACTCAACCTAAGACCTATTCTTAGTAAGTTGTCATAACTAACTAAGACTTACCCAAACCCTAAAAATCAATGCCTACATTCTCTCTAACCACATTCCCACATGCTTACAAGAATATTTCAGTCTAATCCGCGGGTTAAAATGACACGAGATCTAAGAAAATCAGGAGGATCTCCTAGTTTGGTAAACCTAAGAAATCCCACCTTGACCGATGCCGATTACCCCTAACCGTCACCGGTTAAGACATAACGCCATTGTTACCCTTTTAACCCCAAAAAAAAAACCTTATTCGAAGGTTGGAAAATATTGGAAAAAGTTGGCGAAACATTGAGATCTTCCTAAGAGATATCACATCTTCTGAGATTGAATTCCAGCAAGAGCATGTGTGTAAGGAAAGAGATCAAGAATTTTCCCCTACACAGCCACCCCAACAATGATCTGATCTAACCAAGCAAAGAGGAATGCACATGCAGCCCATGCAGAAGCTCTCCTATGATTAGTGATCACTGCGCAGCCTTCAACCTCTTACCAACACCCCCATCCCTCACTCACAGGCGTCCAGGACCAGAATCCAAGTAAGTAAAACATTCTACTTCTCTGGTTCACTTCATTTTGTCATTATATTATCACCTATTGTTTACCTAGCCACCCATTGAACTCCTTCAACATTCCCCCTCCATATACCCATTAAAACCTTGCCAAATCCCTCCCAAATCACCCAATACCTCATCCTAACCAACCAAGATCCTTTGTGCAATCGCAAAGGAGACCCAAAACCCATCCCGTGGCATTCCCAGAAATTCCACATTAATCGACACTAGTTATATCTAACCACCGTCGGTCACCCTGAACCGACATCGGTTACTATATTTGCCCATATAGCTCAGAACAGTGACCTACCCACCTAATTCCACCTCACCCTCATTCACCTGTGATCTACCTGAGACTTTTGTCGGACCTACGAGACCCGTAACCAATTATTTGACCTTTGATCCTATTCTAACCTAGCATGTTAGACTAGATATTTCTTATTGTGTTTTAAGTGAGATACCTAAATCATTTTGAACTACAATAGGATTTACTTTATTTATCGCATTAAATTGTTTAAAACAGTGGACTGACAACCATCTAGGAAGTATCACACTTCCCGGATCTAGCATACGCTAGGCAGTTCACTACACATATTGTTTAATTCCTTATGGTGGTCTCACTTTTATTACAGGTAGTTCCTCCTAGCCAAAAGGAAGCTCTCACAATCAGTTGTGGATTCGGAAGTCATACGCATGCAACAAATCATCAACCAACATTAAAACAGGTATTCCTCCTACACCCGTTACCTTATTTGTTTTGTCAATACTTCAAAGAAATGTCTAAGCATAAGGTGAAATAGAAGTCACCATTTAAAGCATGATTGTGATATCTACCTTCAAGTCCACTTGACATATCCATTGGGAAGTAGGATGACGAGGAGACACGAGACACATAGGTGACTAGAGAAAACAAATTCATTGAGATGATTCAGAAAATCCATCTCAAAGTCAAAGAATAGTTTCAGAAATCTCAAGCCAAGTACAAGACTAGACATGATCAACACATGAGATAACATAAGCTTCATGTTGGAGATAGAGTTTGACTTTACTTGAGAAAAGAGAGAGTACAAGATCAAACACAGAAGCTCAAGACACTACGATATGGACCCTTCACCATATTGGAGGAGGTTGGAGAAAATGCCTTTCGACTTGATTTGTCATCATTTATTAGGATGTACTTAGTAGTAAATCTGTGAAAACTTGCACTGTATGAGCCATCCATGCTAGATGAAGATGAAGGATAAAAATTGCTACCTTCCATTGAGGACACTAAGATTTTGTGGGACCAAAAGCCTCATAAGCAGGGGAGGTGTGATCCATAGGGATCCAAAATAACTCTACTTCATCAGATGAACCAAAGCAAACAAAGAAGGAAAAGGAAGAAATGGAGGTTATGTATGCATTATAATAGAACCGATGCTCTGTATAGAGAAATGGCTACAGAACCACCACCCATCCTACGTGGCGGTAATGTAATCACTGCTTTCAGCTAGGGTGGTGGTCCTATGACCGTTGGTCTGTGTTGAGTGGTGGTCCTCTCACTTTTTGATAGAAAATAAAATTCAAATCGAACAGTCTCAAAATTGGAAAGGTTTTCCGTGTCTCTTCTCCTCCATGACCTTTCCCATCCTCCAATGCATGGGAGGACATGAGAAAGGATATAAATACATGTAGGAAGGAGAGTCTTTGATCATCGCAAGCAAGAGACTTCATGGGAGTAAGTGTAAGAGTTATAAAGTGCTTTGGAATTGAGTTTGTAGAAGAAAGAGTTTGAGAATAGAGCAGTCAAGTAGTTGGGAGGAAGTGTGAGACATTGTCAATTTCCTTTCTCACTTATTGTAAATTCTTTATCTCTTATATTTGAATTGGCCAATAAGATAAAAAAGGAAGAAAGAGTTTTTTCCCTTCTCAAATGGTTTTCCTCATCTGGAGGTTTCCAGGATAAAAATCCTTGGTGTATGTGTGTGTGTTAATTATTTTCTCTTTATAAATTCTAGTTCTAAGGAATAAACAATTCAATCACTAGCTCAATTGTCATTTTCATTGAAAGTAGAACAACAATATAATTGTGATTTTTTGAACAATTTCCAAAGGAGGAAGTTTACGAGATCAACAAAGGAGATAATATTCCTCCATTGTGATTTCTTTCTCTTCACCCAAGTCATCCATGTGAACAGAAAACATGAAGAATATGTTCCTCTGAGTCTTTTCAATTGTATAACTGAAATTTATCTCAACTGAGTGGCTTTTTTATTCCTTAAAAATCATGAATTGGAAACTATCATCGTGACATGAAACTATCTTAACAAAGAAATCCACTTTCACACAATTATTACAGAGCCAACTAACTCTTAACATCACATCATAATATCCTAAATGTGCAATATACATGTTGAATTATATAGTAAATATAGAATAATGTTATCCATTTTCACCCCTTGGGAAAATGGACAACTAGATAAATTAAGCTTGGGCAGTTGACAAGGCTTCAAGGTTGAATATGGAGAGGTCGGGTAACTTTCCATGTTTTGGAGCACTTGCAATTAGTTATGGGACATTCGGGATCAATAGGTGCAAGTTTCTAGTTGCTACGGGCATTTGGAAGTGCTCACCAATTGTTACGGGCAACTTGAAAATTGTTATTCATTTTTCCCCCTTGGTAAAAATGGGGCAACATCGAATATGAGCTTGGAGTAGTTGACCAGGAACTCGAGAGATGATCATGATGAAGAGGTAGGCCCTGCACCCACACTTTGCTAAAAAAAGGGGTAAAATGGGAAAATTTTGAAAAAATGGTTTTGGAGCATCTCACTACATTTTACATGACCACTGGTCTCATAAAAATCCAAAAAATTCTAGAAGGGTTAGAGGAAAATTGAAAAAAATTCCAAAATTGGCTAAGGGCCTAAGATCATCTCGCTTGTTGTTTGGCGAGTGGACCAACTCATCGAGTCATGTGGGAGTCGAGCCGGTTTAATGCATTACATGAATGTTGCACTTGGTTTTTAGGGAGAGGTTCACCAGTTGCTCGGCGAGTCACATAGATCAAGATGAGTTGCGAAGGACCACGTCGAGTCGGTGGGATAGTCAACAAGCTACGGAGTGTAAGGAGTGAACGGGTCGGGATAGTGAATCGACGAGCCCAAAGTCGAGGGGCTTGAGTGGTTAAGTGCAGCCGTGTCGGCCAAATCACACCCACTAGTTATAAAGGAACTAGGGCCATAGGGACATGAGTTCCCCGTAGACCCGAGTTTACCACAATACACAACGGTTCGGTGTTTGGTGGGTGTGAAGGAGGATGTGAGATCGATGGGCTTAGTAGGGATGACAGGCTCGTGGGGTGGTGTGTGGCCAATGTGGGAATGTGGAGCCACGAGGGAACACATGCAAGGTGAGATTAGCAAGACTGATGTGGCCGAAGAGAGGTATGTGGGGAACAATGTTCCTCATGGAGCCATTTCATACACAACACAGGCGAGTGGGAGGTAAGCTAAGGGGTGGCTCATCGAGCCACATGGTGAGTGCTCACTCATCAAGCGTAATATGGGTTGGGGTGAAATGGGTGACACAACATAGGAAGGGTCATGAGGTGCCTAGCCTAATTCTAAGTTGTAGAGTTGATAGGGTGAGTTATGTGGTAGGGTGATAGGACTAGCTCACCGAGTGGCAAATGAGTTAGCAAAGAAGCATATACCATTCCACATCACCAAAACCCCTCCTTGACCCATTTTTTATGAAATTTCATTTTCTGGAGGTGTATTTTTAAGGATATCACCCATAAAAACTTAGAAACATGAAAAATAAATTTAATTGGGAAAAAGTAAAATAATCATTTCAGTAGCTAGAGAATTAATTACACAGCCCAAGAATGTGAAGTAAACCCAAAAAGTGACTTACACAAAATTGGCCATAACTCCTCAATACTCAACCAAATTGGACAATATTATACTCATTGGAATCATGATTCTATCCTCTTAACTTAGAAATCAAGAAATTAGATATTTGGTGAGAGTAGGTGGGTAAAAAATGAAGAAACTCACCCAAAATTTAATGGACACTTCCAGGTGGGTAAAAATACATTAATGAGACATGGGAGGCCATTTTCTTCTACAACAAGCTATCGACAATGAAGGATGGGTTTTTAAAGTTTATCCATGCATTTTGTAGATAATTCAATGCTCCTTATTGGTGGTTGAATTTAGATCTCGGGAATTTATATTTCCTCTCCCTCTCTTTCTCCTTCTATAAATGTAAGGCGGGGTTCATTTTAAAGGTGGTTGGACATTTTTCTATCGATCATCCACTCTACAGTTTGTTATAGGTGTCCATAGGATTCAAGCATCCCATTTTGGAGATTTTTGTAAAAAATTAATTCCTCTTTTCTTGATTGTAATGAACTGTGTCACTCACTTTGAAGTAATAAAATCAAGCTCTGTGGTTATTTTGCAACCCTTTCTTGTGTTCTATTGCATTATCTGACCTCTTCATTGCATTTTAAGATATTTTGTGCATTTTAATGGTTTCTTGCATGCTCTAGATGGTTGTGTTTCATGGAAATGGTAGTGTAAATGTGTGTTTATAGATTGTGGTGTCCCAATACCCTCTCTATCTCCATTTTCCTTCACTTTCATCCCTTAGAGTGTCTCACTCACCCTTCTCTTGGTGTTATCACCTACTTAGTGTAGGACATTTTCCATTTTATGTATTTTCCTCTCTCCCTGGTCCCTTGGAATCATAGGATAGGATTAGATAAGTGTATTTCCAACATTAGTTTAGGAAGAAGAACTAGCTTTCTCTGGAGAATTTTCTCAAGTTCATGGTCCCACACCTAGAGATAATTCCATATTACCCAATTACACTTTGCTTTCCCAGAAATTCACATGCTATCAAATTAGAGGGTGATATAATTTTGTGATAATAGATAATATAGCTTAGATCAAAATAGAAATTTCTCTAACCTATGTTTCATTCACTTACCATATTGAACTATCCATGATTTATCCATATGAACCACTTTCATAACAATTTTATTAAGAATTTCAAGTGCTACAAAACATTCAATTGCTCATGTATCAATCAAAATAGAAATGGGAACACCAAAAATTTACATGCCACTTCTACTGGAGTTATTTAAAATTCTACCTAGCATTGTAAACCACTACATGTATATAGTTCTAGTAGGCCTAATTCTACGGATGCAAAAATGTCCTATGAGAATATTCCCAACTAAGTTTTGGGGAAACTTATTAGCACAATGTTTACCTCCACATTTAGAACAACCAACTTATCGTCCTAGTTTCCTAGGAAGCTTTTCACCTCCTTTTTATTTTTACCATTACCACCTCTATTTACTTTCTTGAATTTCCTAAGTGCACTATTCTACGGAGGATTTTCCAATATTATTATACTTATGAGAATTCCCATCTCTGTTTCCACTAATCTTTTTGAATTTCCCAACGTTCTTCTTAAACAAGGTATGGAGGACTACGATTAGAACCAATTCCTTGACCTTTGAAATATATCTTAGAAAAGAAGATAAACTATAACTTGTGCTCTTATTTTAAAGATTTTTAATTATATTGTTCCATATAATTTGGTCCATGTATATCCACTTCTGATCTAATATGGAGATTAAATCCCATGATAAAATATTTGATGTAGAACAACTCATCCATATGATATTATTGCACACATTTTAGAAGTCTCGTTAAATTATCCAAACACTCCATGAATGTCGTATTTCCCTACCATAGATTTTGGAACTCGAGTCATCTTGCCATGAAAATAAATTTTTGGTAGCTACCTCTTCTTAAATAAAGTGACAAATATCTCTTAAGTGGTGTTTTATACATTCAAGTTCTTTTCCACTTTCTTATTGTTCCATGACACTAATGCTTTAACGAAAGTTAATAAGCTACATAGAAACTTTGGGCTCCTTAGAAAAGTTTTGAATTTAAAAATGTTTCTCCATCTAAATCATCCATGATTCGATCTTTGGCTAGTTCTCTTTCAAATCTTTGATTTGGGAACACCGTCTACTGCTGCATGATATTCAACATTTTTATGAAATTTTTCATCCCGATCACCTCCTAATCACCTTCTTAACCATCCACTTCTTCCTCATATGGTTCCTCAAAATCATAGGTGTCCCATGTTTTTCGGGCCTAACATCCTTTTATGTGCTCATGTATGTCATTTTTGCAAATTGAATACATTGATGTTGTTTATGTTGTTGTACATGCCTTGTTTCTACTAATTTCTTTCATTACCATTATCCTTACTTTTTGCTAGCATTGTCTTTGTTGTGTGTCATGGTTGCCATCAAGCATAAGCACCTTTCCTTTGTAGGTATAATTTCTCCAAGATGACCACCTTTCTAGCACTCCACATAACTTTTCATACATTTCCTTGATGAAGTATACGCCTATGCTCAAACATGGTTTTGCACGTGCCTCAAAAGAGGGGGCTTATATTCGGGTTTATTCTACACTTTTAGCAAATATAGACAAAATTATGGGGGTATATACAGGCATAAACATGGTAAATACAACTAGATATGTAATTATCCACATTATTTGACAAACATAGTACAAGGTAAAAACCATACACTTTTCTCAAGACCATATGGTGTTGTCCTAAATCCCCCATACATTTATGACGAGGGGGCAATTTTAATAATTTTTAAGCATTTTCATATTTTTCAGCTAAAGACATATGTTTTCTATAGTATTTCATATTCAGATTACCCGGTTCGGATAGTATTAAGGGGCATGAAAGTTTTGTTCCTTCTTCTCTTGGTTTTAATTTTAGGAATCTTGGGGGCATGGGTCCCATTTTTTGTTTTAGGATTGTTATCACACTTTCAACATATTTCAATGTTTTTAAGTCCATAATCAATTGTTTGGCATATGGAGAGAGTTTGGGGAACCTATTTATCTTTTGCAATTATGTCCTTATTTAGAAAATTGGGTATATATCCGTCTATAGTAGTGTGATATGTGGGGTTATGGAAGTCAACTAAACAACTAAGATTTTTGTGGGTAGATTTTTCTTCCCTTTTACACTTTAAGGGGAGATATTTAATTTCCTCAATAACTTTAATACATGGTCTTATTCCTTTTGGAGGGGTGCATTTGTACCTCTTTCTTCTTCTTTCACTTCTACATTTTTGTGTTGGATTGCATGCACATAACACCTCAATTTATCCTCAACACTAATTGGGAATAATCACCCTCAATCCTTCCACAATTTTTGCAACAAAAATCTCCATGCACAAGAAATGTATGAGCAAACATGTGTATTCCTTGTTTGCATATTTATACCTTACATCTATGTAAATGCAAAATATTTTTTATTACAAGTTTTATTTTAGTTACGGTCAATTATATATCATGGAAATTGACTACACTCTATGTTTTAGGTTTCATCATGGAGAAATTTAACACCAAACACAACAAAGTAGTTAGCAAAACAAACATTTGAGGAAAGGAAAAGTGTTTTTACACACTTAGGTACAGAGTTTCCTTTAAGCATGTAATTTTTAATTTCATGCTTAAATGGGGGGAAAATTTAGACACTCAAATTTCATAATTTACACTTTGGAAACCCTTGACTTGACTATGAACTCTTGCTATGATAAACTAAACTTCTCCATTCCCACTTAACACTTTTTGAAGTCCATTGTTAGCTTTTTTACCCTTAAATTGACATGTTTACAAAATTTGAGAATTCAACATACAAAAACCATAGAAAAACATCAGTTCACCGGATTCAAACTTCATTTGGAATATTCCCTACTCTTTACCAAGACTATGTAGTTTGGCTAGGGCCATACCATACAATCTCGACCTCTTTGTACAGTCTTGGACTGACATGTCTTCCAACTGCACTTTCAAATTAAAATATTTTTTTGGTTCTTATACTTCATTTGGGTTGAACTTTCTTAGAAAAATCATCTACATAACCCTATATAAGCAAGTAAACACTACCTAATTTGCTAACTTGGAATTCCTAAGGCAATGTACTAGAGCACTCACTTCATACACTTGCAAAAGGCATATAAAGCCCTAAATCTCAAAATTGCATATCTACAGTCATTAGGGAAACACCCATCATCGTATCAAGCTACAAAATAGGTCAAGGGAAGCCATATCTCTCACCTAAAATAATTCAAAAATCCTCTCTCCAATTTTATTAGCAAGAGCCATGTCAAATCAAACATTGTTAAAGTAAGTTCCAAATCGATTGATCAACTAGATATTACATGCTACATGGAAAATGGTGTGTGGTTTGAGACCTATTCGAGTAGTGCCAAATTTGGCGGTGTGCGAGGGTGCCCAAAACCATTTTAATGTTTTTTATGTAGGAATATTCATCCATGGATAGGGTTTGAGGTGATGTTCAATTCATTCATATAGTTTTGTTACATGTGCAACAACTAGGGTTTGTGATGGAAAACAAATGTATGAAGGAAAGCAACCTAGAAACTTATAAAGGTAAATTCGAGTATGTACAAGACTCAGTACGTAAGGGTTTTGACCATATGGTATGGTCTTGACATGATGGTATGATCCTAACCTAGGCCTGAATTCTTGTTCCAATCCAGGTTTTGAGGGTTTCTTTAGTTCAATTCTCCTAGTTTCTTTGTTATAACCCTAGATCTTTCTAGAAATTAGTACAAATTAGCTAAGTGCCTTTTTACCTCCATTTTTTTCTTTTGATTTCATGCTAGGTCAATTAGTATATGTAAATTATTCCTATCTAATCTGAGTTGTAAATCTAAATTAGTTTTTGTATATTACATCCTTGTTAGATTTGTAAATTGGCTCTAATATATCCTACACCTAATTAAATTGACCTACAATTTAGTTTAGGTTAAACACCCCCAATTCATTAAAATTTATCTTCTTTGGAATATATATGATATATTTTATTCACTAGGCTTATCTCCTATGCTAAAACTGTGAACCCTCATTTTAGAAAATAGAATAAAAGATTAGCTTATTAGGTCATGTTCTCATAACCTATGCATTGATGTGCATATCTCAAACAATACAAATACCAATATAATAATATTCAAACCAAATTTAAGAATTAAGTTTTTCACCAAAAAGAGTGGGAGAGGGTGTGAAATCCACAAACCCTCCCTCACATCAATTTATGGTGAGTGACCAATTTTATTATTTATTTTAAACAACGATGAGTTTAAATTTATACAATTGTGATTGATGATTAAATTTAAACATGTATTTTGACTTTGTAATAGGTATGGAGGTTCATGAAATTGAACCTATGACCTAGGGTTACTAAGGTATGGGCTCACCAACAGGACATGGTTTGATTTTTATTTTATGATTCCCCCATTTTATATGTAAACACAAGTTTTGAGTCTACACTAGTTAAAACGTGGTCCAAAACATTAATAGTCCCATGGGTTGAACCCAACACCCTAGGGACCCAATCCTAATGGCTTAATAATTAAATGACCACATTTAAGAAGAATTTATTTTAATCTATATATTATTTAAATATCATAAGGGAAGAATCTAGTATCGATGCTTAATCAACTTCTCCATATATGTAAATTTTCCTTGACAACTGTAACTCTCTTTTTGAGGAGTAAGGTGTTCAATTTTTTCAAAATATCTCCAAATTTTATGATGAACTCTATCCTCAAATCCTTGGTTCCGGTAACTCTACGTTAGTATTATTTTCTATGTTTTAAATTCCATCGTATTAAGAATTTTTCCTCTTTTTATTAAAATCTTGTGGATTTTTTTTTAAAATTTCTTTGCTTGCTTAATTTACACCCCAAATCCTTATATTATTTCTTACAATCTATTGGATGGTTGATATGTGCACTTATAGATCACTAATTTTATGCTTGGTATCTCAATAACAACAATGGGGAATGAATATAGGGTGTGGGAAACTTATCTCTTTGAGGAATACCTCCGAGAGAGATGGCTCTTATCCTAGCTACTCTATACCACCACTACTCTACTCCAATATACTAGATGCAAGATAATAGGGATGAGAAAATGTGAAATAAAAACATGGTGATGCACAAATAATTTGGGGATCACCTTGAGTTCCCTATGTGAATTAACAAGAGAGAGAACAAAATAAAGGTCCATAAAGGTAGATATGAGCCATAATAGACCAAAATCTAAGTCTAACTCTTACTCTCAGCCTTTATAAGACAAAATTAATAAAAATGTTGCAAATGTTACACACAATAAACCATAAATATAATTGGGGTAAGGGAAAATTAACAAAGAGAAAAATGATAGATATGAGCCACAATCATAAATGAAAAAGAGCTAAACTATACAAAATTCTATTATCAATATAATCCAAGTAAATTATGCATTCATAGAGATGAAAACTAGAGGTCGAGAGTACTCAAAAGAGTACATTAAATTTGCACTCAATGAAGAGAAACTCTTTTACAATATTTTTGATGTCTATGTGTAAACAATAAGAGATAAGGGGAAAGCGAAGGAAGAGAGAAGACGACGATGGAGAATATGTTGGAGTATATCTCCATTTTTATTCTTATCCCTTCCACATAAATCATAGGGTTCATATAAGTTGAATATCTGAAAATATTCATTCAAAACTACTTAGGCATATTTTAAAGATCTCTACTAGCACAGTGATAATCCATAACCATGAATCATAGATGGGAAGGTCTTGAGATAAACCTCATCCATAAATCCTGTATGAGTTTAAGAAAATCTAATTTTCTTCATTTCATGCCTTCATTTACAAGATTTTTTTTTTTTTTTTTTTGAACTTTAATAAATAAGAAAACATTAATGCAAACCCATGAGATCAAGAGAATGAGTGAATATGAAGCTACAATTTGTTCAAGGATAATGATTTGACCCTTGGGATTATTATGAAAGCTTATCTTTTTATTTATAGCTTGTTTAAATCTTTCCTTTACATTTTGGTGGGGATAGAAGGAAATATTAGTGTGAAATAATATTCACAAGAGAATAAAAAAACATAGAAGCCTTTGTGATTGATTTTAGAGCCATTTGATATGAATTTTGAACAACAAACACCTAAGAAATCTGTCATAAGTTTTTCAAAATTCCCTCAACCATTCTTCCTAAAAATAGAACCAATGTAAATCTATTTGATGTACCTTTCCAATGATACCAAAAACTTGTTATTTAGACCTTCATGTCAAAACTTATCAATGAAAAACTAGAGCTCTATCATGTCGCCTCCTTCTTAATTGATGTTCGCATGCTTCATTTTCAACTAGGAAAAACCATCAAATTTAATTTAGTGAGAAGAAAATATAGTGAATTTTAGAGTTCACCAATTTTCATCATGTGTAAACAAGGCTACTTGTCAACCATTAGTGCATTGGCATAACAGGGAGAGGAAGAATAAACCTTGCGATAGTGCAAGGAATTTATCTTTGCCACGTGTCCACATTTTCCACATGTCCTCCATTGGTGATCTGTAAAGTTTGGGAGGTGGGACTTGGGATTTTGAGAATGCATTGTGTATATGGTTTATACTTTTCCTTAATGCCATTTATTGTTCATTAGTACTTTGCATGGTTTAGCAACGAGAGACAAAGGCTTGAGATAATGTCATTCGATGATTTCCTACATGTATCCTTTGTACAAATTGTCACTCATTTGTAATTTGCAAGGTTTAAAACTTTGAGGTGAAAAATTAAGTCTCTAAAACTATAGAAATCCAATACTTGACACTTGCCAAAGATCCATCATGTGTGCTTAACATAATACAAAAGTGACTAAGTTTGAAAGATTTGTGGGACTCAGTGTAGCCAATGAGTTCCAATTGTTGACCAACTATTAAAGGCACTCAAAATCATAAAAGGTGACTAATTCCAAAAGTTTTGAGATACTTTTAAGTGTTATGTGTCACTATTTTGTTATATTGAGGTTGATAGGTTTGTAAAAATGAGAAATCAAAGGAATCGACATCATTTGAAAATTCATTCAAAAGGGTATAAATATTCTAAGTTATTTTTAATTTGGTTTGCATGTATATGGAACAAAACAAAAAGATTAATTTTAATGAGTTTTTAAATTTAAAAGTATGATTTTGTATATAAGAAAAGATATAGTACACCACTTATCATAAAAAAATTGCGTTTAAGATGTCACACCCTAGAATTCTTATCAAATCTAGTGAAGAAGGCCTTGAGAAAAATCCATCTTGCCTCACTCACATCGAAGGGCATCAAAAATAAGCATTACAATAATAGTGTGCTTTTAAACCAAAAAAAGGTGCATGAAATAAAAGGCTCTAGAGAACAAGGAGGCCCACAAAAATACACCATGAAAATGAACTTGGTGCTTGGAGGAGGAGGTGGTGGACTATTAGCTTGTCACCCAACCACCTGGGGGAAAAGGGGTGGGCCATGTTAGGGATGGGATCACACCCATAACACTATTATTTCTACTACTCTTATTCTTAACTAGACTAGTCATGGTGTCTAGGAGAGATGGTCGACACCAAATACAAGAATTTACCCTATGAGGAGGAACTCCACCCACTTCCTTTAGTGTCTCCAATGCCACAATATGATCAAAACTTCTACTATTGTGGATGGGAGAAGGACACCAAGATCTAGGAGGGGAGTGGTGGTGTTAGGTAGAGAGAGATCCACTAACTTTTGAAGTGACACTTGTGAAATTTGTGGCCACGAACCCGCAATGGAGAATGATGGCGCGACAAGTCTGGAGGAACTCAAATGATAGAAAAATGAGATATTATACCAATTTGAGAGAAAGTATTGAATATGTTCCACCTTTTGTTTAACCACAATGTTGCATATAAAACAAATAAGGTAAAGGTGAGGTGAGGAGAAATACCTATGAAGTTGAAGAAGGTTACGCACCATTGAGAAGACCAGTGATCATGAAGAGATCATTTTTGATAGAAAGGACTACCTGTAGAAGCACAACAATACCACCAAATAGAGTTAAATAACATATGATATTGGACTGCCTAGCGTATGCTAGATCCAAGAAGTTTGATACTTCCTAGAAAGGTTGTCAATCCACTATTTTAAAAAAAATTAATGTAAAGAAATGACAGTAAAAGAAAGGTCCTATTATAACAATACAATTTAGGTATCTCATATGCTAACAATAGACTAGATTTAAGCTAAATATTGAATATATAACTAAATCTAGAGAAGGTAGGGTGTTTTCAAGGCTGGAAGGTGTGGTAGAGGTGTTTAGGAAGGTCTGGGTGAGATTGGGTGAGGTTTGGGAAGGTTTTGGGTAAGTTAGGAGCTTGCTGGTCTAAGATAAATTACTAGTCATAGAGATTGGTATTGGTTGGGCGACCGATGACAATACCTAGTAATTGCTAACATTGGTTGGGTGACAGATGCGGTAGTGGTAATTGGGTGCAAATATTAAAATGAGGTGGTTTTGAGCTCTGTGATTACACAAAGAGTTGGGAGGCTTAGGTAAGGTGGTAGGATTTTATTAAAGACTCAAAGATGAAGAAATATGCATTTGGGATGGGTACAGAGGTCAAATGGGAAATTGGTTGGGTGGAGGTGAGACAAAAGATATCTGGGAAAGGTAGAAGGTGAAAGGGAGATAAATGATTAACAACCAAAATACTAAAATAAATGACAAGGTAGGAAATCACTTACATATTGGAAGCTAGTTGTAGAAAGAATGGATGTGGTTGAAGGAGAGACAAGTCCCGATCTCGTGCAACAACATCGAAGGCTCTGGAATTCCTTGTGAGTGATCCAATGCTCTGGAACACATTGTTTATTCTTGGTGGAGGTTGTGAATAGTTAGAATGATCTCTCGGTTTGTCGTGAGATCGTTTGGATGCTCAATTGAATGCGAGAGTGTGAATGAAATCCAAAATCCAACTAAAGGAAGAACCTCCAACTCGGTAATGAGTTGAAAAGCCTTATTTAAAGGAACCGGTGAAAGTTCCTTGTCAAAGGCTGCCTAAGGAATAACTGGAGTTGGTTAAGGAATAACGACATCGATTAGGGAGAAATAGTCAAATTCACTCAAAATAGTTTGTTTCTTCCCTTTTTGGTATGGGTCAAGATTTGATTGTGGGCTAGGAGTCTTGGTTCATGTTTAAACACACGGGAATTGATGAGATAAATATTAGGTTTGGAAAGAGTCTTAGTTAGTTAAGGGAAGGGATGACTTAGTCTTAGGTGTTAAATGGCCTTGGAATGGGTCCAAGGTGAGGTGGAGAGGTGAGGTGGAGGGGTGAGGTGGTAATTAACCTAATATTGATAATTAGATTAATTAAAATGTGTGGAAAGGGTCATGGTAAGGGGGTGTGTTAATTGAAAGGGGCTTAGAGGGTTGTGACCCAATTTTAGGTGTCTACACCTCTAAGAAAACTTTGTCCACTTGCACTGGATCTAAATAATAACATTAGATATCACAAGAAACTTTATTAGTCATAGAGGAATTTTCTATCCATAGCAATATTGATAAAATAAGATAAATTTCTATCTTTCCAAATATGTAAGAGAATATTATATCTAAAAGTTTACCGATAAATATTGTATGTTACATGTAGCATGGTTGAATCCCTAATGGAACCATTTTCCACGAGAATAATTTAAGGATAAAAGGCTGGAAAAGGTTTAAAATTCACTTCGAGGAAGACCGTGCGTGTGGGGAAAACCATTTTTTAAATCAAATCTAGATGTTGGAAAGTGGGTCATGTAGGGTTGAGAAATCCCACGTTTTTGAGTTTATCTTCAATAGGGAGGGCCTGATATAAAAGGTGTCATAAAAGTGGGTGTTTTTAGGCTTAATATGTTATTTCTAGATGGTGTCAAAACTTATGTCCCTATCCCATCCATAGATTTGAGATTTGATGATTTAAATAGTCACTTAGAACATTTTTCAAGGAAAGAATTTGATAGCCTATATGGGGTTTGTATCGTGCAAAAGGGATTGCATGATGGCCAATGCCAATATCACCATCATGGCATACTAGAGGAGATCCCAATTTTACAAAGTTAAGTATTATGTATGGAATTCATGACTTCTAAAATAGAATTTACATCTTCCTCTTTGAGCTATAATTTCTCTTTTAGAATATCCCATTACATCCAATCACATGAGGATTTGCAAAAGATGTCACCAATTACCCTAATTCCATTATTAAAAGTTATGATACTTTTAATCTAAGAAACTATGATGAATGAGATATTATGGAAATTAAGAACACAATACCACAAAAGGAAGAGATATTTAATTGAGATTCTTGATATGATATTATCCCCTACCCAGATGAGGATGGGTTTGAACAATTCCCAAGACTTCTATATACTTTTAGCCAAAAAAATGTCATATATCTTCATTTTTGTGGGTGAAAGTTAGAGGATTTGAAACCCTAGACCTTTCCATGTATGATGGCTCAAAGGGGTCCTTTGGCAACACAACGTCTGAGAAGTATTTTACAAGATTCAAATCCTTTGAGGTGTCAAATGATCCATTTGACACTAAGGGAATATCCTTGGATCTTGATGTTAAGAATCCCTAAACCTCCAACTTATTTAGGTTTGTAATAGATTTCCTAAAAACTATGTGGAACCCGTTATGGCTTTCAGGTTATCCCATAAAAAGTTTCTAAAAAGTGTTTCAAGTTTGGCATAATATACTTTAGAGGGTTCTCAATAAGAAGATTACTAGACATGAGTGGAAACCAAAATTTTAGAACATATATGAAATTTCCCTACATGAGAGAGGTTTGGTAACCCAATATGCTATATTTTTTTCCACATGTTAGACAACATATGACCACATCTCGAAGGAGAGAGTAATAAAAGCAAAGGGTATGCCAAGGAATTTAAATTATACCACAAGATGAATCCATTGCCATTGGAATATTTCTAACCATGGAGGTTTGGGAGTGAGATATTGTCTATAAGCATTGGGTCTTTTTCCATTGAATGGAAAAACCAAAATCAAGGAAAATATATTCAAGAATTACATGGCATTGTTGAATAAATTCGTTGGCATGTTGGGTTCTAGGTGTTTTCATTTATGTAAAATCTCATTAATGAAAAATAGGATGATGGATAAGTGTCATAGCATGTTAGGTAGGTTGATGACATGGAGTATCAGGTGGTTTCATGATGACATGAGGTGTTTTAGTGAGATTGGCTTGGTCTAGCAAGCCTAGTTAGGTGACCTAGCTTTCCTAGGTGATGATGCATGATGTTTTGAGTGGATTGCTAATTTGAGCATCATGGTATCGGTATGGAGACCATTATTGAGACTATTTAGGCATCCACATGAGTTTTATGGTGCAAGTACATGTTAATGACGCAATTTTAGGTGCTCATCTAGACCCAATCTAGGTGCTTGGAGGTATGAGGATGAGTTATAGATCCAAGTGAGATCATAGATTCATGTAGGTGTGTGATTAATGATGTATTAAGGTTTTTTGGGCCTTTTTGAGAGGTTTCATGATGAGTTACAGTGTTGATTCAGCTGACCCTAGCCTAAACCATGCAAAACCCCAAGGGATAGTCATGAAAATGGTATAGGTTGAGAATATGGAGACCTATTTGAGCCATGTAGATGATTAGAGATGGTGCACTGGGGTGTCTAGAGGTGTGAGAAATTTTGGAGTCATTCTGAATTTTTTTTGCAAGTTATGTTTTTTTTTGTGTGAAACAAAGTCTAAGAAAGAGCATTTTCTAGCTCGAATTACACCTTCGATGTTTGCCATGAATTGTGTTCTTTGCACGGACCTTTTGGATTTTAGGGATGATTTTCCATCGAGTTAAGAAGGTTTCAAAAACAATGAAGTTGTCTCATCTTCAGATTTTTATGAATGAATGTTAATAAGGTAAACATCTTTTGTGTACTTGAGACCCTAGCTCAAAAGCGGTGGGAGAGATTTACTTGGTTAAGTTCTCAAAATTAATTGTTATTAATAGTACAATGAGTGTATGTTGTATAATACTCTTTAAATGGGGTTGTTGGAAAGAGTGAGGGTAAAGGTATTGAAGCGGTGTGGACAAAAGGGAAGGTAAAGGCAAGGGTGTAGATTGTCTCACTTTTGATTTTCCTTGGTGAGGAGGTAGGTTAACTAAGGTTGAAGGGTGTGGGCCTAAAATTGATGGCAGAGGCGAAGGTGAGTAAGAAGGTGTTGGAGATACTAGGGTGTGAACCCTAGAAGGTTGGGTCTTCCGTTTAGGTGCTTTGGAATAGATTTTGTGACGGACGGGACGAAGTTGACAAGTCTAGCTTCACAACGGGATGTGCTAGACTTGGTACCAGTAAGATCCCTAAGGTGGTGTTAGGTTTTGTGTAGACAAAGGCCTAAGTAAAAGGGGTAATGATGAATAAGGGGATAGAACTACAAGTTCAGGTGTAATAGTCTTAGTTACTTTGAATACCTTTGGGTAAATGGTCAAGGTATACGAGGATAACATCTGCATTTGGGTGGAAACGGGAGTCTAAGGCACCCCTAGAGGGTAGAGTAATCGACATACTCCATGCGATCAACCAAATGAGAGAATGGTTTTGGTTTAGATGAAGAGGATGATGCACTAGTGCTAATCCCCATGATGAGATTTGAGGTTTATGAGACAAGGAAGGTCTTGGCCTCATATTCGGTAGGTAAGAGTGAGTTAAGAAGAACGATGGGATCTGTGGCATCTTTTACAAGTATATAATATTAACTCCTCTATGGGTAGAGGTGGAGGAAAAGTGGATGAAGTAGATAAGGTTAGCTCCTCTATGGGTTAAGGAGAAGGAAAGGTGGGTGATGTAGGAAAGGTTGAATCCTCTACAAGTTGAGGAGAAGGCAAGGTGGGTGAGGTTGAAAAGGTTAGCTCCTTTACGGGTTGAGGAGAAGGAAAGGTGGGTGAAGTAGACAAGGTTAGCTCCTCTACGGGTTGAGGAGAAGGAAAGGTGGGTGAAGTAGACAAGGTTAGCTCCTCTATGGGTTGAGGAGAAGGCAAGGTGGGGGTTGAGGAGAAGGTAAGGTGGGTGAGTTTTACAAGAGTAGCTCCTCTACGGGTTGACGAGAAT